>CM074489.1:2609277-2639926 GCA_037389245.1 Oryzias sinensis | reverse complement strand
TGAATAATTTATTATCATGTTTTTAAATGAGGATAATTGATTAATTTCAAGCATTACAGATCCAGAAATTTATCAAACTCATTACAGAAATGATTAAATAAGTAAAATATATTTTGTATATCATCAAAGTCGTTATGCTTTTTATGTTCACTTGAGCTCATATTGTGAATTTTCTTGCAGTTACAAACCCTGAAGAAGTCCTGCACCGTTACCAAACTCTGCTGAAGGAATTTTGATGGACAAAAAGCACGACCCTCAGGCCAATAATGTGTTTTTTAGAATTCTCCTTTGTACTGTTTTGTACGTAAAACCTATTTCATTGTGATGACACTTTGTATGCTGCAGACACGTATCATATTAAAGATTGTTGTTTTCACAGCTGTCTTGTTTCTCTTTAACTTGCCTCATTGTACAAGAAGTAATCAGGCCAGTATATTTTTTTTTACAATGTAGTTACTTTACCCTTACCAACAGGTTAGCATTGTCTCATTTGGTGAGGTCAGAAGACCAAGTGTGTATGTACACTGTACAGGAAGGTTATACGTGTACATACCCAGCATTTACTACTGAAAGTACCATGTAGCTGAGTGGAAATAGGGCTGACTTTCTTTTACAGTTACAGTTTCAGTGTACTTAAGGGGTAGTTTCTGTGGTAAATTCATGGTAAATACCATGAAACATGCAGCTAGTGCAGACCTAAAGGTCAAGGTACTTTATTTGTACTTACCTTGTTCTTACATGTGGTAAGTACCATAAAAGACACCTTTGCACAACATGTAAATACCCAGTAAGAATATTATAAATACCCAGTATGTACCACATAGGTATGAACCAAATAGTACCATATAAATACACAGTAAGTACCATGTAAGTACAGAGTAGACACAAAAAGTACCATGTAAGTACCCAATAAAGTCCCATAGAAAGTACCATGTAAACACACTGTAAGTACCCAGTAAATTCCATAAAAAGTACCATGTAAGTACCCTGAAAGTACCCAGTAGTTACACTATAAGTACCATGTAAATACCACTTAAGTACACTGTAAGTACTGTACTGTAAAAGGAAGCGTTACCAATAAGTGTTGCTATTCTGTGGTTGAATTGCCAGCATTGTGGTAGCAAGAAGAAAATGTCGTTCAGTGCACTTTAGATTATAAATTAAAAATGTTTGCAGTTATTGCTCAGCTCAGCTGTAAGCTTTACGGTCATGGACCTAACTTTATTTTTCTTTTATTGATGGTGAATTGGCAGCTAATTATTGTTTGAATTACCATGACAGTATTTGTTGCTGCATAAAAGCTTTTGATTTGAAATAAAGACACCGTTGTATTGACATAAAGTTGAATTTGTGTTTTATATATTTTGGTTAAGTTTGTTTCCTATACCAAACTTTAAAAATATTGTAAAAGATTGTCTAGTAAATGTGTTATTGATTTTAGTCTTATTATAGTTGACTAAAATGCCAAGCAATTTTAGTCGACTAACATAAGACTAAAATTAAAACAAATCAGATGACTAAAACTTGACTAAAACTAAAAAGAATTACAGTCAAAGGCCTAAAACTAAAACTAAATTAAAATTTTGTGTCAAAATTAACACTGCTCCACAGTCACCGGACTTGAACTCAATCAAAATGGTTTGGGGTGAGCTGGAGCACAGAGTGAAGACAAAAGGACCAACAAGTGCTAAGCATTCTGGGAACTCCTTCAAGACTGTTGGAAGACCATTTCAGGGGACTACCTCTAGAAGCTCATCAAGAGAATGTCAAGAGTGTGCAAAGCAGTAATCAAAGCAAAAGGTGGCTAATATGAAGAAACTACAATACGACAGATTTCAGTTGTTTCACACTTTTTTGTTATGTATATAATTCCACGTGTTAATTCATAGGTTTGATGCTTTCAGTGTGACTCTCCAATTTTAATAGTCATGAAAATAAAGAAAACTCTTTGAATGAGAAGGTGTGTCCAAAAAAAATTCCATTTGTATGTATTTCTTTGTTTAACACTCTGACTCTGGAGCAGATTGAAAAATTCTGTTGGAAAGAGGTTACAGCAGAAACAAAATCTTGTTTTTCAGATGTTAGTCAAAATTAGGAACCCTTTTTTTGTAAAGTGTTTGAAGATATGAATGATGGATGAATTTTGACATTGCTTGTGTTCATTACCCAGATTGTTCCATAATTGAACCACTGACAGCGACATACAAAAACTCTTCTCGTTGGTTCACATTAATGGTAATTTGAAAGTTCTGTCGCCCCTCTGATTCTCTCGTGGGACTTCTCTTTGATTAGAATTAGGTTTTGTATATTAATTGGAAAGACTTGTAAGTCGTGTAATGTCAGTTCTGTTTGAAAAAAAAAGTTGATTTGTGTGTTCTAAGAATCTGATTTTATTTATTATAAAGTGAGCAACCTTGGGAGCATTTCGGGCAGCCAACTCAGGCAGGCTTTTACTTAGGCCACTCCCATAGGGCGGGTCAGTTAATCAACTCACCTGTGCAGCATCCTATTTAAGTCCATGTGTGTAAGTTGTTCATCCTTCTTTACTGCAGCACTGCGTTCTTTGCCCCACCCTCCTCCCCGGCTTCCACATGTGAGCTCCGTTAGGGGTAGTTATTACCCAAAAGTTTATGGAAATTTGTCTCTTGGAAATGCAAGAGATGCAAGAGAATGATTCTTATGCCAAACTAAAGGAATGTGAAATGCAAAGTTAAAGGAATGCGAAATGCTAACTTGGAGGAATGCAAAATGCTAACTTAAAGAATGCGAATGCCAACTTACAGTAAAGTGAATGTGAAAGCAACAAAGTATGTGAAAGCAAAACGAAAAGATGTGAAAATAAATATTATTACTACTGCATGAGTTGTCTGACTGAAATGACTATATGATTATTTATTTCAAACCCGCTTCTCTTGGGTGTCCTCCTGGGCGGCCCTTGCTTTGGTCTCTCCTGGTCCTCCCACGGAGTGGGTGGGTGGCTTCCTGGAGTGTGTGGGGGGGGGGGGTCCCTGGCTCGTGCTTGAAGTCTGGGTGGGGGGATGCCCAGAACTCCAGATTCTTGGAGCCAACAGGAATGCTCATCACATTTGAGTGTGTGTGTGGACAGGCCGTGTCCCTTTAGGCAAACATTTACACCTGACAGTAATGATTGTCGGTCACAGTAGTTACATATTTATTATGATTCACAGCATTTTTCATTTTGTTAATTACAGTTGTTGTATTAGGTTATCATATCGTCTGTTTTATTTTGTTTTGTTTTTAGTTCACCCTTGCCAGGTTATCTGCTTTGTCCAACGTTTGCTGCTCCTTTGGATTCGTCATCTCTTTGTTGATTCCATTAATATTTCTGCCACAGAGCCCAGTCTCCAGCATTTTGAGTCATACACCTCCAGGTCCAGATAGTTCTGCTCATTAAAGTCTGAATCTAAAAAAACGTCAACTTTTATCATTTGTAATCATGTCATGACAGTAAAGTGGCACACTGATGTTATAGTGCATATTAGCTGCAGGAACTGTAGGCCTTGTTGTCTATTTCCACAAAAGACGATCTGTAGCTGAGCGAGCAGTCTGAAGTGATTTGCTTCATTAGACAGTCTTTGGTCTGTTCCAGAATATTTATAACATAACTATTGGCTGTTTGTCAACGGTCTTCCTTGGCTGCACTCTTCTCTGCAGATTTTTTTATTATTAAGAAGACTTTATTCTCAAGGGCTTCATAGATTAACACAGTCTTCTGATATGTGCTCCTTATGTTTCATAATTACTTGCTGCATTGAGGTTTCATGAAATATTGTTGAGAAAATTCTTTCCAAAAGTGAGTTTTAAATCTCTCCACAACTGTCTCCTGGATTTCTGTGGGCTGATTTTTCCCTAAGTGAAATTTGGTCATTTCCCTTTCAGTGCTTGGAAACCTGCTGGCATAAAACCATCTTAAAGTGCCCCTTCTGAATAAAACAGCGATCGCTCCGCTGAACAGTCCCGTGGCAGCAAAGATGGTGGAGATGATAGGCAGCACCGATGTGATTATACACACCTGCCTCCTTTCTTCTGGGCCTCAGCAGGCAGACAGACTAACTGCCTATTGATTGCTGAGAGCTTGTACGCAGGCCCTTTCCTCTCCGATGAGGTAACGATGGGATGGGAAATGTCAGAGAAATGTCAAAGCCTTCTGGGCTCCGATTAAAAGTGAGGCTGTCGGGTCAGTCAGGAGTCAACCATTACTGTGTCAGATCATCCACGGAGCGGATGATTCTTTTTCAGTCGGAAAAGGCCACCCCTCCAATATTCAACATATCGCAGCAGATTTCTCCAGAGGCCAGATAACAAAGACTCAACGGTAGATGTTAATCACGACAGCGCAACTGCTGTCAGAAAGGCTCAAATGAACATAGGGGGACGTGACATCTGTGGACATCAGAAACGGTCTCAATTTTCCTTTTAAGAAAATTGCATTTGAAGAAAAAATGTTTTAAGCAACAACATCAACGTGTTTTGACTTTTTTAAGGGGATAATCACAACTGCCCTTAAGGCTGTCAGTGGGTGAAAAATGGGCAAACCATACGGGACAAGCAGGTGGCCTGCCTGAAACATTAAGGCTATACACCACTGTGTGAGCCTATAGAGAGTAAATGTTCATGTTGCTTTTTTTTCTGCTGGCATTCTGCGGGCGACATGAACAACCCGGAAGGGGGGAAGTAGGTGAGATGCAGGTGTGTCGTACGGAAAGTCTGGTAAAGTCACCCTCCCCCCCAAACCCGTGAACTGTGCAAGGAGCCTATTAATTCTGTTCACGTGACAACTGTGCGCTCCTTGTTTGCTGCCTGACTAATAAAAATGAGGAAATTTGACAATCAGAGTGTATTTTATGTGGATATTCTCCAGGCATCCCACAGGAACTTGTGAATCACATGCACACCCCTTTGCTGCCAGCATTTGCACAAAGTCCATTAGGAGCCATCACCTGTCACAAATACCAATATTCTTACAAATACCTCACGATGCACTTACCACACACAGGACAATGGTATGTTCCACCTTCATGACGTCTCTTAAAGTGGCAACTTCTTCCATAACAACAACGCTTCAGGCAGAACTTTTTGCTTTTACTCCAATCTAGAGATTAATGCCCTTTTGAACTCTTGAACATATTTTGCTGAGGTGGGTGTGTACAAACTGTTTTCTGCAAGACAACTTGTTTCCAGGAAAGCAGAAGAAGACCTTGTAACAGATATTTTCCAAAGATGCTCTGCAGATATTTTTCTCTTATTTATGTTGTAGTTGTGAGCCCCCCTCCCCTGCGACGCAGATTTTAACCAGGGACTGCCTAATTTCAATAAATGCGAGGAACAGAATTGTGAGTACAGAGCTGATTGAAGATTTGGATGGGTGAATTGTTCTGTCTTTCTCCTCGAAAAAGGTACCAACTGAGTCAGTCTCCTTTCTTCCTTCAAGGATATAGTTGAGAGGTGTTGGTTTATCTTTACATCCAACACTACGTCATGTCCTTCCTTCTCCTGGGTTAATAAAATATAAATAGGTAAAATCCTGGGCCAATCCATCACATTATCCATGTCAAACCCAGCAGGAAGATCACATCCTGGAGACTCACCACTGCCAGCCGCATAGGAGATGTCTGGCTTGGCCCATGAGCTGGATGGCTGCATTTAAGGTATTAAGCAGCTTCATGATTGGCTCTTATGGCTGAAGCAAGCTCCCCAATCTCAGTCTCCTTACCCATCTCGTCTGACCCGGCTGGAGTCAGATGAGAGTCATTTTACGATACAGCATAAGAGTGTTGGGCGTTGCTCACTTCGTGTAGGCTCCACTTAGAATTCAACCCCAGTAAGTTCCCTTCCAAGCAAAGCAAGGTGACTCTTGCTCTTAGTTTCCTGACTGGCCGGGCCAAGTGATGTGGTTTGGCAGAGTGGGACCGCAGAGCCAAGCTGATCTGACACAGTAATGGTTGACTCCTGACTGACCCGACAGCCTCACCTTTAATCGGACCGACCCTAAAACATGTTTTGGGGTAAGGCCGATTTATTGTAATAAAACACAGTTTGTCCATTCGTTGTTTGGGGTTACACAGCAATTATTTGCTTGAAGATGGCCAGCAGACTTGTAGTTCCTCCCCCTGTCAATATATTTACACTAATCTTGCTTAACTTGCTCCCCCTGCCAGTAAACGAGTATTCCATACGTTTTGCTATTTTGTAGTTGTACGTAAGTTTTCAACTGAGAAAAAAGGGGAAAAAATCCGATAAATGGTTAAGAAGTGTGTTAAGCTCACTATTTGTAAGCGGTTGAGTAACTATCATTTTTGTTTAATTTCCATGTAATATTTTTACATAATTCTAAATAAAATTTGATTGAACTCAGTTTCTCATGCTGTTTCCATATTTCTTCCAGCCGAGGTCTTGAGGTTGTTCAGCCCTTACCCTCCATGAGGTGTACCACGGAGGTCAATCCCACCAGCCATTAATACCAATAAACCAAAAAAGACTACATACACCCACCTTTTTTTCTGTTTGGCAAAAAGAAAGGACTCACAGCAAATTTCCCAAGTTGAAAAATCTGGAGTTAGGCAAAAAAAATGTGAAAGAGTTGGATTTCAGGAGTGTATTTTTTAAATGTGACTATACTAAGTGTTATTTTTACTCTTTAGAGTTCATTCATGGGTGTTCAGGAATCTCCCGTTAATAAACTGTGGAGTTGATGGCTGGGTGTGGTTGGCTGGGGCTGGAGTGAACTGCAGAGCTCTGTGTGACGGGGTACGTCCAGTTGCAGCAGAACACCTAGCACCTATTTTAGCGCCAGAACTTCGAGGCATTATGAGCAGTGGAACTTTGTTGTGAGGTAAGTAAAAGACAAACTTTGAAAATAGTTTAATAACTATCTGATGGGGACAACAAACTATATTGAAGGGACCGTTTTGCTTTCCTCTTTATTTAGAGCATTTAGCACGTGTTAGCATGTTAGCTAAGGTGCTATAGTTCAGTTTTTGAGGTAGAAATTTCTCCATGGATTGTCCAGGGAGAAATATGTCTTTACCCTTGGTCATTCATGGTGAAAGCTGCTACAGTCAAAGGTTCTTTTATTCCAGGCTATCATGTTGGTAAAAGTAAACTGTGGAGGAAATAAGTACATAAACTTCAAGAAGCATGCTTCTCTGATTTTCTTAGTGCAGGTAAGAATATTTCAAATTAAAACATACACTAACCAAAAATATAAACACAGAACTTTTGTTATTGCTTCCATTTTTCATAGTATGAACTCAAAGATGTAAAACATTTTCCACATACACAAAATAACTAGCTCTCTGAAATATTGTTCACAAATCTGTCTAAATCTGTGATAGTGAGCACTTCTCATCAACAAGAAAAGGCCACTCTGGGTCAAAAGATCACAGATGACCAGGGAGTCGAGGTTGATGATGTTTTTCCAGAAGTTGCTACATCTAAAGAAGCTTGTTTTCTCATATAAACCCCAAATGGTAGGGTTACCAAAAACGTATATTTTATTGCAAATACATTTGCTGAGGTTTGTTTATTTAACAGGCAAAAAACATCTAATCAAATGCCACCAAGATGAAAAGAACCAGTCAATGTAATATTTTATTGTTTTTGAAGTAATGGTAAATTGTAATTTTTATTAACTTCATAGCCTTCATCTGAAGAATCATCTCAGACCTTTGGCTGTTCAGACCAGACAGAGTATGTGACTCTTACGTCACGCGGTAAGCAAGCCTTTCTGTAGAATTGTGACAGAATTATTTAAGATTTGATTTGGGCCACATGATATTAGCCACATTTCCAAGTTGTTGTTTATTTTTTTAAATCTTCAGATTTGAGTGTGCCACAAGAAGAATATGGCTTTTCTATATCAATCACTAAGTAGACCAGATCTTGAAGTTGCTATTCAGAAAATATGCACCTGTTCCTGTACGCGTACATTTTGTTTGTATTTATTATAAATATACATATTGCTTGGTTGACACTCTTGATATTTATTTGTTTATAATGCTGTTTAGTTGTCCCCATCAGATCGATCTTGTAGTGCAACTGAGTTTTCAGATCACCTGCAGTTGTCCTTTCCTCAATTGAAGCACTGTGGTGGGTTTCAACTGTTGAGGAGCCGTGGTTCCACAAGGTCCAGGGTTTTGGATGTCCTTCCATGCTCAAAGGATGGATATACTCCAGAGTTCTTGTATAACAAAGAACTTGGAGTTGGGGCAGCTGTGATCTACATTAGACCACTCCAAAAAATATTGTTCTGGAGGTGATTATTAAAGATGAAATATTTAATTTTTTGGGGTATGATAGAAAACAAACAAGGATGTTCCCAGCCAGAAATCCTAAAAAAAAAATGCGTTTGAACAAAACTGGATCATTATCTTATTGTCTTTAATCAGTGCTAGAATACCACCTCTGCTCAGAGTACTGGACTTACGGTGGAATGTGTCTACTGCACAGATACATTTACGCACTCAGAGATCGATGGCCACACTTCTCTTGTGAGAAGTGAGACAAATTTCTTCTTTTGTTTACTCATCTACATATTGTGAATTTTGAAGTTTTACACACCCCGGATTATATTTTGCTTTTTCTATCCATGTTATTAACATTTTTCCTGTTAACGTTCCAAGAAAACATAACTCTGATTCAAACGCTGAGGAAACCTCAGAGAGTAGCGCGTCAGGGAGCTCTGGAATGAGCCAAGCAGGAACGTCTGATGCTACCTCATTAAGCAGCCACAGTCAGAGTGCAGCAAATTACAGTAGCTTTGAAGGGGCCACTTTGTCATTGCTTATAAATTTGAATAATTGACTCTTTAATTTTTGTCCAGTCTTTACTGATAATTACTTTTTTTTTTTTTAACAGACTGGACAACAGAGCCTGATATTTACAAGGCAGCCAACATGTTTTGATAGCATTTGCTTCACAGTGCCGAACTCAAGCCAGAGTTGGTTGCAAGGCTTGATCCCAGAACTACTGAGGAAAATTGGGAAAGGGAGATTCTGACCTTCTACAAGAAGTAAGGGAACTGACTGCCAAGCCCATCTCTGTAGTACTGCGGTAGGCATTTGTTGTTTATAAAGCAGAAAGATAAAAATGAATTAGAACAGGGATTTAATTGAAAATTTAAAATATTTTCAATACTAGCCTGTATTTTACACATTGATCTTTCAAATATATTTATGCCAGGTTCCACTACTTTTAATTACAACAAATCTTTTTTCAACCTGCGTTATATGCCAAAGTGATGAATTCAGGTGTGCCTTACTCTAGCAGTTACAGCCATAATCAGCCAGAAATGTAGTACAAATGAAGGAAAGCATGTAGGAAAGTCCTTCATAAATTGAAATTTGTCACTTTAATAGATGAGTGGGTAATACATATTGCCCTTACATGTACACATCCACCCTAAATCTAAAGAGTAAGTCTTCATTTCAGGTGATGCTGCTGTTGGGGATGGGGTGAAACGTCATTTTCTTTTGACGGTGATAGAAAAAAATCCAGTTTGGATTTGACCTCAAGCTTAGTGAATTTTTATTGATATTCCTAACGTTTGTAAAGATATATAACATGTTGCCTTAAACACCAGTAGTGTGGTTGTGTTAACTGGTTATGACTTAGTTTGATTAGTATCTAAATGATTTTGAAAGGTTTGTAATAATAATTCAATTATAATTGACATCAAAAGACACATTATGACGTAGCATAAACTCAGATTATTAGTTTCATGATTCTCTCAAATTTTCATGAACTGAAAATGATATTTCATACAGTTGAAACTACAGAAGCCATAAACACCCTATTAAAAACACACATGCTCTCTTATTTATTGCTGTTAGACATGGAAGAAAACAACTTAGCTTCTGTTTTAGCTACTCAGCAGTAGTCAGAGTTTTTTTGTGTGTTATTTCACAAAGAAGCAGTGTGTTCCTGAGTGCTGTAGTATGCAGCCAACTTCTATTTTGTCATTAAATGTATCTGAATCTTCCAAAGAGATGGCATCGTCATGCACAGTGATCTTTGTGTACGTAAACTTTGGACTGTCATGGTTGTGTCTTTGTTACGCCCCCTTCTGTGTCTAGGGGCACCGCGGCGGCATAACATGTGTATGCACTGCTTTCTGCTACCAAATTTAAATTAACACAACAAATGAATGTCTCCATAAAATATATGTGCAAATTTATTTACAACAAACAAATCAACAAACTAAAAGTGAAGCTTAAAAGGCTTCAGGGTGAACCCAGGCCAAAAAGAACAAACAACAAACCCCAAATAACTGAAACATGTAATCTTACCCGTGTGAGTAGCAAGGAAATAAATGACAAAAACTCTAACCTCCCTAACCTAACAAAAACAGGAGAAAACAGTGGCGGTTCACCCCTACAGCTTCACTTAAACAAAATTATAAACCAAATGACTAAACACGGACAAAACTACAAAATACTAAAACACAACACTAAAGTGCAACACACAACTTTAACAAGAGGTGAAATCAAAAACAAAATGGAGAAGAGGGTTAAGCTGCAATGGAGACTGGTTGCAGCCAAACTCCCTTCTCAAGGTGTGGAGGTCCGGGCGGTGCTCTAAGGCAGCCTCTCCAGCTCTGGACCAATAGGAGGCCACACCTTCATGCACCACACCTGAAAATAATCAGACAAAAACATACAAACCCAAAGATCCACAAAAGACAGAAGTCCCACTCTGATACAAAAATACACAAACACAGAACAAACAGAACCAACAGTTCAAACACGCCAGCCGTATTGGAAGTCTTGTTGTTTCACTCAGAGAACACTGGCAGAACTCTTCTGTTCAATGGGGCAGATGGTCACAAGGTCCCATCTACATCCAGAGCCCTGATACAGTAGATGGAGATCTTTTCAGAGTAGCTGGTCGTGCGATAGACATTCCCTTTATTCACGGAGGTCCTCCTTCACTGGACTGAGCCCAGCAATGCTGCATTGAAGTAATGAGGAGTCTGCTGTATTTGAGCTTTCTGACTGCCTGTGATACAGAGATGTTGTTGATAAATGTTCAGAGGAAGTTGTTATATTTGGTTATTGTTCAACTTATCATGACACAACTTCTTGATTTGCTATCATAACAAACTGAACGTAGCAAGCAAAGACTGTCGTAACTGATGTAACATTGCCTTTCTCTATTAATTGTAGCTTGAGAGTCAAAGAGAACTGACTCCACACGAGGATTGTGAGGTGAACAACCTGGCCTTCAGCTGGATCTTCCACCTACAACAAGAACAATAGGAGGTGGTTGTCAGAAAAAATCCTACGTCATGCGGTATGAATAATTCAAAATGAAATCAAGTAAATATTTATTTTTATAACCACTCGTTTTTTATAAACAAACTTAAACTTGGCAAACTTTGCTCGTTCTTGCAGGTCATTGAACGGCGTCAAACAGAAATAAGACAAATACGCAAGGGGCTAAAAGACAGTAGTGTTTTCAACATGATTAAACAGCGCCCCGTCCTTTTCCCAAGAACTGCAGAGCAAATTATGGACTCACAGGCTTCTTATGTAAAACCGCTTAGTAAATACTAGTGCTGTATTTTGAGTAATGGAAAACCAAGCAAATTGGCAAAATGTGTATTTTTTGGTCTTGAGAGTAGGCTTCTTATTTCTGCATTAACCTTGAAAAGGATCATTGGCCAGATAGTGAGGATGAGGATGGTCACGGCAGCATGGAGGAGGCATGCCTTGTCACAAGCTTTCTGAGAGACTACATAGAAAATGGTAAGTTTGTAAATGTTATTTCAGATGTTCAGATCTGAACAATGTATAGCTCCTCTAATTGTTAGTTATTCATTTGCACTCCATATTTCAGGATTCTTTATTGCCATTTATCAGGCGTGGGTACAAATGAAAATTAAGTGCTCTCTGGCCCCAAAGCTGTTTAGTGACAAAACAGCAGAAACATATCAATATGATATATTACGATTCCTATGATAATTGCACAAAAATTCAGTACAGAAGAGAATATATCAGATAGAACAGCTTTTCAGGTTATCCCAGGGGGTGACTATTGAATTCTCCCAGCTCCCAACTCTTCAGCAGTCTAACTGCTTTTGGAAAGAAACTGTTCCTCTGTCTGGTGGTCCTGCTTTCTATGGTCGGCAGCCTGCCTGAGGAGCATGGCACTGTGAAGGTGTGAGGGTGAGTGGGGTCTTCCAAAACGGGAGGCCTGTTTCTGAATCTGGTCCTTACAGGATCTCAGTGGTGGTCTGCAGCCCACAGTCCTCTACAGTAGCTTGGTCACTGTTGCAGAGCTTTTCTCTGCCACAGAGCAGCTGCCGTGCCACACTGAGATGCAGGCGGTCAGGACGCTCTCCACTTCACACCTGTAGAAGGCCAGGACTGCGACCCCCATCCCAGCACGCCTGAGCCTCCTCAGGAAATAGAGGCGCTGATGTGCCTTTTTGACAAGGTTCTCTGTAGATAGGTTAGACCTGTAAGCATATCGGTGCAGGTCCTTGGTGACATCAATGGATTCACCAAGGACCTGCCTTTCCATAGATGGATATTTATGGAAACACTTACAAGCACTGGGGGTTGGTCCCTTTGTTTCCACTTACAATGGAAACAAGCAGCGATTCATGTTTTTTTTTTGTTCAAAAGGTAATTATGTAATGCAGTGGTCCCCAACCTTATCATCATGACCGGCACAACGCAAGACACGCCACTGCGGACCGTGGTATTTTCTTTAGCAATATTTAATAACAATAATAATAATGGTAAATCCACTGGGTAATCATGTGCAACTTTATTAGCGGTGTCCTTGTAACGTCACACCAACAACAGAACATCACATGAGCAACATCGTTTCTACCACACCCAATTCTTCTGTTGTTATGGTAAGTGTGACGATGTAACAGAGAGAATCCGTCACTTTTCAAAATAAAACGCTTTTTCCGGGCGGGGAAAAACCCACTAAAATCGAAATTATTTTTTCTTTCTGTGCGTCCCGATGCCAAGTGTCCCTGGCCCGGTGGTTGGGGACCACTGATGTAGAGTCTTAATTTTTGTTTTTATACTTGTAACTGTGTCTTTGTAGGGTCTTCTCAGGAACTACACCAACTCCTGAAATGTTGGACAGGTTGGAGTATACCTCCCTACTAGCTGTATGTGAAGTGTTCTGATACTTGCATGCCTGTGGCCTCAACTCAATGACGACACAGAAACTGCCTTAGGTTCTGCAATAGACATTCAAAGAGAACTTTGCAGCAGCAGCAGTAGTAAGGCCAGATTTAATTTGATCTGATTGAATAGACTGAGAAACTGAAGGTTCAACATTTCAATGTTTCAAATTTTGCTTTGAAATGGCATTAATTTCTCCAGTTGTTGAAAGCATGTTGTTCAAACTAATTTAAAATGTTTATGTCTACATGAATGTTAGCAAGATTAAGGCATTCCTTTTTTTAAGTTTCCATTTAGTGTTTAAAAAATTTGAAGTTGTAAGGTTAGCAAGTAAAAACGAGTTTTGATACATTTATGTTTTAGTAAATGTTATAATTTTTGAAAAACTTGAAGTTGTAAAGGTTAGGAAGTGAAAATGACTTTTGATTTATTTATATGTTTTAATAAATGTCACATTTTCGGATTGACATGTTGAATTTGTTTGATAGTTTTGTAAGCCTTGGAAAAAAAATTTAACAGGGTGAAATTTTATTTTTTGCTTGTTCTTTATCCTGAGGCCCCTGAAGGGTCACCAAATTATTGGACACAGGTGTGCACTGGGGCGTGCTCATGAGACTGTATTTAAAGACAGTAGGGACATAAGGCAAAAGGGGGAGCTGAGCAAAGAGGCTCTGACGGAGCAACTCAGAAGAGAGGGTCGGAAGGAGCCGCTCCAAAGGAGCAGGCTCTGGACAGCAGCAACACAAGAGCAGCAGCTCTCTACAGCCAGGAAACGGCGGGGGGTGCGGCTTTCAACTGTTGATTACGTGGACGGGCGGAGCCACCGGAGCAGCGCCGGGCCGACAGCAAAATACCGCGCTTGGAGTGAGGCACCTCCGGGTGAAGTGGCGGTGGAAGACGTCCAGAAGGAGACGGTCCTGTGGATGGACGAGCGCTGACCGGCACCGGAGGAGCAGTTGATCCAGGGGCCAGACAGTGTTCAGAGGGGAAGCGATTGTTGGAACGCAGAGGGGTGTGCTGTGACCCAACCCTCTTCTCGAGCTAAGTACCCTCTGCTGTTTTAAGCTAACATCACACTTTATAGTGCTAGAGCCATATTTTAAACAACAAATTGTATGCTAATTATTGTTTTTACTAATTGTGTGTGTTTAGTGGCTTTATTGAGCTCACGTTTGGGTTTTTTATGGACTTCTTGGTTTTTTTTCTGTTTTAATTTATAGACAGAGGCTCCTGGCTCCAACGGATGGACAGAGTAACAGACTCCTCAAATACTGCCCCCCTGAAATAAACTTTGTTCCTTTGAACTAGGGTCTCGAAAATTTGTTCCACACCAGCAGATCCAAATCTGAGAGAATCACAGCAAAATTACGCTATTTGCAGGATTTGGATTCTTGTGTGGAGTCGGAACCCGGACATTTGAAGACTATAGTATTCAACCGCATCAAATGAAAATGATGATACCTTGAAACCTCGCTGCACCTTGAGTGCCGAAATTTGGTGGGTTTTATAGTGAACTTAAATATGAGGACTGGAAAGAGCAGCTGGAGGATCTGATGCCATTTGTGGTGGCAAACAGCGCAACAGGAAACAGGTGTTCTACCTGGAGAGTCTGGGCCAGTTGTGGCAGCCAGGTATGGAGCACCCCAGAAGGAACCATCCCTGCTTGACAGAAAAAGAGAGCACCCCTATTCTGAGTCTGAAAGAGCCATGTTTACTGCCAACGGAGTGGAACCGGTGAAGCCTGCCTAATAGGTCATGAGCCTCAGTGGACTGAGGTAACATGAGGTGCGGTAGATGGGTGTAATTGTCCCGCAGCCATTCATGTTGTTTATGGCCAAATTTTGACACTCCAGTGGTCTGGAGGTGAAATAGGCAAGGTTCCTAGCAGTTAATACCCTGAGCTGGAATTGTGATTCCCCTTTCCGTGGCGTGAAGTGTGGGTTCCAAATTCAAACCAGCCAGAGTGGTAAGGGGTTGCCTTTTAAACTGCAAAGCCTATGCAAGTTTCAAAATTTAACTTCAGCCTTCTCAATTCGTTTTAAAATGTTAAGCTATGAAATCAGTTCAAACTTTTAATGTTTAAGATATGAAATATAGACATATCTGAACCTTTAAGTGGATAATCAAAAATTGTTCCTGATATGATACACTAAACTACTTTAATAGTTACCTGGTCAGGATCACACAGGTTCGAATGATGCCCAAAGTTGATAGGGAGACTTGCTGCCTGCTGTTTTCAGGCCATGAAGGTTCCAAGCATCCATGAAGAAGGCAAACTGCCTATGTAACTGAGGCAGGAAAAGCTCATGGAGAGTGTGCATGACTCTCATCATCAGGTTCAACATCCCTTCCTCTCAGATTGCAAAAGAATATGGAAGGGTTCAAGGACTTGGATGTATTGCCTCAGTCTTAATGTGCCATTGGCCAAAGGTGCTCGAACTTCATTCCCAATTGGATCCACTCTTCTTAAAACCCCGCACAACATGGTCCTAGAAAGATTATTGGAAAATCAACTCTACGTTAAAGCAGAGAAATGCGAATTCCATGTCACATGAACCCCCACCTGGGATACATTTTTGAAACTGGTCCCATTCGACCTGATCCTGCAAGATGAAGGCCATCACCAAATAGAACCTCCAGATACTAGGAAAAAGTTACAATCATTTTTGGGATTCGCCAATTTCTATCGTTGCTTTATTCGGAATTTCAGCAGCATCGCTTCACCAATAACCAAACTCCCTTCTACTATAAGACCCTACAAATAGAGTCCCGAAGCCCAGACAGCCTTTGAAACCTCAAGAAACTTTTTATCACTGCAACCGTACTCATTCAGGCAGACCTCAAATGTCAATTCATCGAGGAAGTCGACACCTCCGATTCTGGTTTTGGAGCTGCAGTTCCTTGTAGACTGGGAAGGTTATGGTCCAGAGGAGTGGTCATGAATCTCCCGCTCCCTCACCCTGGACCCATCCTTCATCGAGGATTTCTAGCGGGCTCACCCTGACAGGCGTCCTGGACCGCCCAGCGGCGGCCTGAGGTGAGCTAGCAGGGGCCTCCGGGAGTCCTCTCCTCCCCCTTCTCCTCTATGCCTGTTTTCCAGATTGACCCATGTTGGCACTCACCTCAACACCAGCCAGCTCTACTTCTAACCCTTTGTGCTATCCAAGGCACTTTAAGATTGAGAGTTACCATCGGACCCACTAGACAGTGCTCTGAACCTTTTTCTTCAATGATTGTGGATCTTCTACTGGTGTCCATGGATTTAATGAAATCTTCCACCTTATCCACCTCTTTGTCAATGGTAGGGAGAACACGTCAATGGAAGGGTGGGGTCATCTAAGATAGCTCAAGGGTTAAGAAGAACCTTCACCAGCATTCATCGCCAGTTTGTTGCCCCTCTATGGTGCATTACCTGGTCTCTAATCTTGTTCTTTGGTTCACATTTTCCATGCTTTGTATTAATTACAAATTCTCAACCTCGTCTACAGAACAGTTTCCACGAGTGCTGACCTGGGCCTCCCAGCCACTTCACCAGAATCACCACCATTGGATATTCAACCTACACTAATTCTTCTGTCTTTGTCCCATCATCATAATTTACTGGAACAATAAATCTGTTAATTATTCTTATTTTCGTCCGCCTGTAGTCCTTCCAGGTTCTAGCATCTGGATCTGCTTAACCTAGCTGATCATGACAGATCATAGTATAATGATCATGGTTAGTATGTAGAACTTAAAACAACATTTCAAGCACAGATATTGATAAATTTATTATAGTAAGTTGTTAACTTATTTAAAGAAGTAAGTTGAACTCAAAATGTGTTAAAGTTGTGAGAAGTTCATAATATATATTTAGCCATCAATTTTGTGGTCATTCAATGACAACAAAATATTAAGTTGGTTAAACTTGATTTTATGTTGGTAAATGGTAATGGCGTATACTTGTATAGCGCCTTTCTTCCTACAAGGATAAAGCGCTTTACAGTCACGGACCCATTCACCCAGTCACACACACATTCACACACTGGTGGCCGCTCCGCTGCCAAACACAGGTGCCCAACCGAGGCAAGGTGGGGTTCAGTGTCTTGCCCAAGGACACTTCGACTCATGGGCGTGCAAGGCGGTAATCGAACCTGCAATCTTACGATCATGGGTCGACCGCCCTACCGCTGCACCACGGCCGCCCAGGGCTGATGTTGAGCGTTCTTAAAAAGCTGGGGCAGCCTCACCTAAAAGACAGACCACGCCTTCAAGGAGAGACGGAGAAAGCACAGAGCAGCTCATTGAAGTACTTTGCTCTCTGGTAAGTACTGATATTTTAAATTTGTTTTACGCAAAATTCCTTTCTAAAAATATTATGTTTTAACTGCAGGAAGGTGCAGGAAGAAAAAAACTAGCTACAGCTGCCTTGTTTTTTTTCTTGCTAATGTCGACTTTTAGCTAGGGACTGAATTTTGTTGTTTTGGGAGCTAGCGGGAGGCTATGGTATATTTTAACACGACTAAAACTAAGTATTTGGTGTTGCAGTTTATTCAACAGAATAAACTGCCTCCTCACGGAGTTTTTCTGACATATATTAGTCTCTCACCGAGTTTTTTTTAGGTAACTTTTCCTCCAGTTGCAAACATACAACGTTAGTGTTTGAATATAGTCCTGGCCGGAGAAACACTAACGGGTGTGTCTGCGTCAGGTACCGTAATTGAATTTGCTCGGTGGGGTTATTTATCCAGTTTTGGTGTTATTTGCCTGTAGGACAGAGACATTTTGTAAGTTTTAAATTTTTTACTTCACTCTGTCTGTTAATTAGTTATATATGGAACATTACTTTCTGTAGGTTAATATTTGAGTATGGTTTATTTATTCACCCAGGCAGTTAATATATCAGTGATCATTTTTAAGCAAATTTTTCCCTTTTAGCTGCCCCAAAGCTGAAACATTTATCCTGAAAGTCCAGCTTCTCCCTTATCTGCACCTGTCCTGCAAACCCTCAATTTATCCTAGAACATATACGTATATTTGGCAAGAAAATTTATGGTCTTAACTTACTTAAAAAAGAAGACTGACCAAATAGTTCTGCACAGTCCTGGATGTTTACTTAAAACTAGAACTCCAGTTAAGTGGTGGTTATATATATTCTTTTGTAAAGTACTTTAAAACAATAAAAACAAAGTCCATTCTTGAGCAGTTGGAAAATTGTTGTTCTGTTTTACTCGTCACCCCAGCTTTAGTTTGAAATACCTTTTTCATTATTGTTATAGTTAAGCATTTAAAAATCTACTCTAAGTTTTATTTTAAGTTTTATTTTAAGTGCAATGTTTAAAAGGGAGCAGACAATTATAAGAATTGTATTCTTAAATTCTGCTCCCTTCCAATCATGAAAATGTTTAATAGGTAAAACAAACATGTAAACATTTGGGCATAAATAATTTTCATGAAAGGAACAAATCAATAAATGAATGAATGAAATGAATGAAGTTTTTTTGCCTTGTAAAACAGTTTGAATAAAATTTTTTACTGATTTTTGTAAACAGCTTTCTTATAGTCTTTTGATTCTAACATCTAAATCCCAATTATCAACAGTGATATTTATCTAAATTACTTTGAGAACAAGAACCACCAGTCAGTGATGTCAGAGACAGATGGCATGCTTTTTTTAGGTCTCAGGTAAATATCTTCCTAAAAACGTTTAATGGATTGATGAACAAAGGTGAAATGTGCCTTTTTATTTTTTACTTAATTTCTAAACAGATTAATGAAGAATTTAAACACATCACCATTATGGAGGCAACTTTCATGTCAAAACTAGACAATTACTCTTCAAAATAAGACCCTAGTTTCCGCAAAAGGAGGAGCCACGAAAATGGACATTCAGCGTATTAAGAATATGCTGCAAGAGGTATAAACACGTTAGTTGCCACTTGACAATGTTTAAGTTTTAATCAGTTCATACACATATCAAGTTTTCCTCTTTCTCTCTACAGTAACATTTCATTTAAATGAAAAGGGAGCCTGCTATTCGTTCCTCGGTTGTCTACCTAAATGAAAAGGAGGAAGATCTTTCCAATGAACTGGTGGTAGGTAGAGGACTGATAAGACACTTGATCCCATTTTTTTCCGACTTTAAACACTATCATTATGTTTAGGATGAAGATGCTGACATCACCGGGTAAGTCTTAAAACCTGCCATTGCAAGAGGGACTACACTAATGCAGGAATTGTGATCGAGGGAACAGAAGTCCTTGGAGATCTGGATGTACCCAGAACCTGTGCCTTGCTCATGGGACTGATGTATGCCCTAAAGATAAGATACCCAAAATGTCTAAAGAACACCTTGGAGGTCTTTCAGAAACTTTTCTTTGAGCTTGATGCCCTGAAAGCAAGCCCAAAGGTAATGTCTTTGAAAAAAAACTTCTGATGTAAAAAGGGTGAAACACTCCTTGGTAGTAAGTGTTCTAAAGCAGGGGTGTCAAACTTCATGCCTGGAGGCATGACAAAGATCTTTCTGCGTCATGGTCTCCTGATCACCTGGTCTGGTGTGTCCAGCAAGAATGGGAAACAAAGAGGAAATTTGGAGGAAATGAGATCCTCAGTTTCTTTGTTTCCACCAAGTCCTCTTTTCTGCCTCTGATTGGCTGAACACACGTGAACAGGGAGTACAACATGGAAACCCGAAAAACCAGCAGGACATCAGCCCTTTAGTCTGGAATTTTACACTGCTCACTGAGTTTTTGTTGTTGATGTGCATGTAGCAGCTACGCTGTTAACTGTTGGGGGTTGAACAAATGTTAAAGTTGAACAGTTTCAATAGTTAGCTTTAGAAAAAAGTATTATGTTTGATTTTTGAAGGTTTTATTTGTCACTGAAGTATTTCTTTTACTTTGTACAAAATGCACGACATTAAATATTGTTAGTCACCACCAACCTTCACTTTTTTGGAATCTTTAATTTTTGAGAAGCAAGGAGAAATGAATATTTAAGACGGATTATCTTTTCTTATGTTTGAAAAAGATTGTTTCTTTTCATAATAAACATTTGAAGCAAAAAACTAGAATGGTGGAGTTGTCTCAACTAATGTAATTAAGTTCACAGTGCTGAAAGAATTAAGGTAACAATTTGAATGGACTTTTTTTAGTCAAAAGTCAGACAAAACATATAAGTTGAAGTAGCTTAAATACAATCAAAAGCTTTTTTTTTAAAAATAATAATTTGTGTTTGTAGGACTTAATAAAATAAAGTTAATCAAACTCAAAAAGTCATAGGAAATGTACTCAATACTGACTAAAGTTGGGATAACTTAAAAAGATCCTTGCAAATTGTTACCTACATTTTTTTTAAGTTGGCCTAGTATATTTTTCTTTAGAGTGTCCAGATGACCAAGCTTCTCCTCCTATCTCTAAGGGAGCACCAAGCCCCCCTACAGAGGAAGCTAATTTTTGGCACTTGTATTCAGCGGAACCTCCTTCTTTCACTCATAACCATAGGTGAGCATTGGAACCCAGATTGATGGGTAAATTGAAAGCATTGCTTTCTGGCTCAGCTCTCTCTTCACCACAACTGACCGGCACAGCAACCACATAACAACCCATGCTGCTCCTAACGGCCTGTCATTCCCATGTTCCGATTTTCTCAAAACTCCAGATACTTAAACTCCCCCATCTGGACCAATGAGGGAGACTTATCTTTCTTCGGTGAAGAACCATGGCCTCAGACTTACCGGTACTGACCCTCATCAAAGCTTCTTTATACTCCGCTGCACATCTCCCTCACCCCATCCCCCCAGAGAGGTTATCCAGTGGTATCCAAACCAGACCCCGCCGAGAAACCCGGTCCAAAAAGACTATGAACAGAATCAATGACAAAGGGCAGCCCTGCTGGAGTGCAACATACACCAGGAACAGGTCGGACTTATAGCCAGCTCTAAGAAGCAAGCACCTGCTCCGGTCATACAGAGACTGGAAATCCCTAAGTAAGGCTTCCCGGACTCCCAGAACACCCGCCAAAGGACACCACGAGATCACCTTTGTCAAATCCATATGGGTTGGATGAGCAAACTCCCACAAACCTTCCAGCACCCTAAAAAAGGGATAAAGCTGGCCCACTGTTCCACGACCAGGATGGTAACTGTACAGTTGTTTATGGATCAGTTTAACTACAAGACTGTGACAGTGTAGGCGCACACACACGCTCGCACACACCCACGTGCGCATTGACGCACGCGCACAGACCTGCAAACATCCATCTACAGTAACTTACCTTTTTCTTTCCATCCCTATCCCCTGCAGGTAGCCCTGGGTGCACACTAGGTTGCCGACTCATCTTCCTCACGCAGACATTCACACGAAGCACACACGACGCCATCATTAGCATCCGTTGGTTTACCCGGAAGTAACCCGGAAGTGGTCACCGACAGACCGGGTCGCATCGGTCACTGTTTGTATTTATGTTTTATTGAGCATTATTGGAATTTCTCTGTACATAACACAGAATGTTTCTTTGAATGAAACTGTTTATTTCTGTATGTGTATTTATGTTCCAGAACACTTTTCCTTCTTTCTTTTGGACTGATGGAGAGCAACGCCCAGGAGGAGGGGCTTACCATTTAAAAGAGAACCTGTTACAGGTGTCAGTGTGGGAGTCTGAGTGGAGAAACGTATGTTGGTTGGCCTTTGTGGAGCAATTGCTGTGCTATATTCTTGAAATGAAATCAAGAATACTTTCACCTTGGCGCCTCTGCCCTTATTTCCTGGCGGGACCCACGACAAAGACTAATTCTCCTCTTCAGTACCCTGAAAAGGGGAACCACCACATTTGTCTGCCAGTCTGGTGGTACTGTTTTTCAATTGCCATGTGATGCTGCCGAGACGCTCAGCGAAGACACTCACACAGCATCCACTTCACGCACTCCTGGTGCCTTAACACAGAGGAGCTCGTCGATTACCTCAGTGACTTAAGTTCAGGTGATGGACAGCCCCACTGCAAAGTCCTTAGCCTCTGCTTAGATTGGGGAGGTGTGTCAGCAGGATTGAGGAGATCCTCGAAGTATTCCTGCCCCTGCCTGACAATGTCCCCTGTTGAAGTCAACAGCTCCCCACCTGCACTCAAAACGGTGCCTGCAGAAAAGCAGGGACCAGATGTTTATCAACACATCTGAGGAGCTGGATGGTTTGCTAAAATCTTTACAGTACCCCTTCAGGGGACACAAAGAAAGCAGGGTACTCCGAACTTCTGTTTGGCCCATAGGGCAAAACCGCAGTCAGAGACCTGTCCCACACCTGGAGGCGAAGGCCATGATATTGTCATCCACCAGGGTAAATCCCAACACTTGGCAGCCCATGGGAGAGTTGTTTCTTCAGGTTGTGAAGGAGGAGGAGCCCCGCTCACCAGGCACTCGCCTGCGAGCCTCATCCCCAGGCCTGGCTCCGCAGTGGGTGATGCCAATCCAGAATCTTTGTCTGAACTTCTCATGAAGGGGGTTCTAAACCGCTCTTTGTCTGGCTCATCACCCAGGAGCTGTCTTACATGGGAGACCCGACCAGTGGCAAAAGCCCCAGACAGCTAGGTTCTTAGGATCACTTGAGCTCTCAAACCCATCCATCACATTAAGGTGGCGGTTGGCGGAAGGAATATTTTTGTTTTTGTCTATCAATCATACAATTATGTTAGCAAAGAAAAAGAAATGTTAGCATTGATGCTGAAAGTCCGATAAGGGCCAGAGACCTTAATGAAGCCCCAATTTTGGAAGCTATCATAAAATTCGGACTTCTCAAAGAGATTTGATGGAGTTTTAGCCTCAATCAAAGAGATGAGAAACGAGGCTGGAGAATGCATGGAGCGAATTGTGAATGCGGAGATACGCTTCCCCGCTACTAAAGACACGGTGACGAGCCTCCAGGCTAAAGTTTCATGGCCTAAAAAAAAATCAAGAACGAAATATGGAGAGCAAGATCATAGACCTGGAAGGCAGACCACACAACTCACGCTGTGTTAAAAACCAGAGAATTAAAATGGTTTTAAGACAAGCACTCCACAGAAGGCGCTGTTCTGACATGAGGAGGCTGAGTGCTATACAGCTTAGGGCTGACAACAGAGAGCCGGTTCAATTCTATCCAGATAGAGCAGCGGGATTACATAAGAAGCAGAAAGAGTTCGATCCTGTGAGATGTTTCCAGCCAAGCAACTGCTTACCTTCACAACCAAAACTCATGTGTTTGGAAAACCGCAGGAAGCAGAAACCTTTAAATTTGAGATCTGACAGAAGGACAGCACGGGATAAACTGTGTGCAGTGTAATAAACTGTTACAGCTGAAAACCTGGATTATAATCATAATCTCCATTATGATTAACAACTGAATTACGTCCAGTAAATTTTATATTGTAGTTGTGGAAGTTTTAAACCCAGTAGTATTAATGGGCTAACTTTGGAAAGAATGAGGTAAACCGTGATTATAAATTTAAATTTAACCTGCTGTTTCAGTAGTGCATTGATGTATACAGAGGTAGTTATTTTAACCTGGTAATACCAGGACACTTTAAGTTTGGTGGGTTTTAGAAGGCCAATTAAGGAAGGCTGCTGCATCGAAATTACTTCTTTGTTTTTCTCTCTTTTTTATTTTTGTAACATCGGTAATACAGAAAGATTTTTTAATGTATTTTTGTATTATTTTGATAGTGACATTTGGAAGACTCCTCATGTGAAATGATCCTTTACACTTTCACAGTGCCAAGAGGAAACTGTTCAGATGTTGATGCAGTTTGAAGCATCTGAGACGTGTTAGAATTTTTCCTTGTTTGCAGGTACATATTCATATTTGTCCAAAAGATACTTTTTTTTTTTAAATGCCACGTCCAGTGTTTCAGAAATTTAAACTAATTTTATGGACCTGTAAAGGGCTGTCCACTCTAAAAATAAAATAAAACAAGTTATGGGAATGTTAAAGAAAATGCAGTCCAAAACCATCTTTCTCCAAGAAATACACCATACGGTGAGTGAGGACGTCAAGATTAAGGAAAGGTGTAGATGAGGTGTGTTTTCAGAACCATTTACATCTCAGGCAAGAGTGGTGATGACCTCAATACATAGTTCCATCCCCTGTAATACTCAGTAATAGCAGAAAAAATGGGAAGATACTTGCCAATCCAAGGTACCCTTCTCTCTAAGTTTATTATCTTGGTTAACATTTATGCACCAAATAAGCATGAACCAAGTTTCTTTAGCAAATTATTCTGGCGACTTCAACTGTACCCTCAACCTTGCTATGGATAAATCATCTCATATAGATAAATCGCACTGTAAAAGTATAGAAGTTCTTTTGCAGTTTACCAAAAAAACTGAAACTGAAGGATGTCTGAAGAGATAAAAACTCCGGTGGTAGAACTTACTCTTGTTTTCCAGTGCATAATTTTCTTACTCTCTTATAGATTGTTTTTGATATTAGCAAGCATACAATTTAAATTCAAAGATTGCAATTATGACAACATTGCAGTCTCCGACCATGCCCCAAGTAATATGGTTTATGTAGATCCAGGTCTAGTAAGAGATCCACCTAAATTGAGGTTCAAACAAAAGTGATTAAAGGATCCAGACTTGAACCCAAATCAATGATTATTTCACTTTCAATAAATCTGACACAGGGCTTCTATTAGATGGAAGGCATTCAAAGCCTTCATTAGAGGCCACATAATTAAATTTACAAGCTCAAAAATTAAGAATACCAGATGTAACAATAAAAAAAAATTACAAAAGAGTTACTTCAGTAATCCCTGTCCCAACTTGCATCAAGATTTGCTCTCCTTAAGGTTGGAATATAATAAACTTTCAGCATCAATGTCTATGGTGACCAAGTTATGGTCATTATCTCTAAATCCATAGAGAAATGGTCAAACCTTTCCATTCAATGATTGGCAGAATAAACATATTGAAAATGAACATTTTACCCAAAGCACTATAATTATCTCAGAACATTCCCCTGCCACCTCCATCAGGATTTGTTCATGGTTTGAGTTTCTTTGCCTTAGTGTTTGCTTCTGTTTTTGTTCTGTCATGATTTGAGCTCTGTTTCCTGTTTTATTTTGAAGGTTTCCTGTATGTGTTGGTTTTGAGTTTTACTTCCGTGGTCCCAATTAGTCCTGATCGTTTTCACCTCTGTCTGGTCAGTTCTGTGGGTATTTAAGTCTTGTCTCCGCCTAACTCTGTGATGGTCCATACCGTCTGATTCTCTGTGTTCCTGGTTACCCCGAAAGCTGGTTTGGTTTGTTAACCCTGCTTAGCAGCGCTTTTTGTTTGAGTGTTAAAACCCTTTTGTGTTTGGAGGCACCTGCCTCCTCGCCTCTGCATTTTGGGTCCTTCATCGACCCCCCCCCAACGTGACAGAATGGTTCAACCATACTTCTTCCCGGACCCAGCAGAGCGTGACATGGAGCTTTTGGAGGCCTAGAGGTAGAAAGGACCAGGGGCCCCATTTATAAAACTTTGCGTAGGATTTGCGTCAGAAGTGGCGTACGGATGAAACATAGGAGGTGCGTACGCACAGAAATATTCTAATTTATAAAACCGTGCGCACGCACATCCTACACATCTTTCCTTTAATAAATCACAACCGTTTCTAAATGCAGCGCAGCTTTTGCGGCTTCATGACACGCCCATAGTTGCCCATAAATAGTCCGTGAAACGCCCACAAATGAATATTCATTGATTGCGAAACCATGGCACACACAGAGAGGAAATCAAAAAAACGTAACTTCACTCAATGTGAAGTAGAAGTTATCGTTGGCGAGGTGGAAAAGAGGAGAAAAGTGTTGTTTGGAGGGCACAGTGTTGGCATTAATGCCAAAAAGGCACGTGAGCGGCAAACGGTGGCAGACGCCGTAAATGCTGTAGCCTCACAACCTCGGACCGTGGCCGAGGTTGTGAGGCTACAGCACCAGATGCATGCACCGGGTGACACGCGTGGCTCCTCCGAGTGCTCCTCTGTAACGCCGGGCCCAAAAGCCCATAGAGGTCCATAAGGACGGCTTGAGGAAGTCGGAACCGGCTCAGCCACTCGTCCTTGCTGTCTAAAGATGCGTTCACTCCGAATTCTTCCATTTGCCACATCTTCTAAGAGCGCAAGATCAGCCATTGTGCGTCATTACGCATTGTGATGGAGCATTTTATTTCCCTCCATTTAATTACATCTGACAAGCTACAGATGTCGGTAATAATCCACGTGGAAATGGGTAATTGTTCTGCGCAAATGTAATTTCTTGTTGCTTTCTGAATGGTTGAGACATACGCCATGCATTGTTTTATCAAAAATAAAACAAACTAAAGGCATTTGCATGAATACTATAATTCTGTAGCTTATGAAGAAATGTTTTACTATGAAAACAACTTTCCCCAGTGGACAATTAGTACGTCTGTCTGTCCGTCCGTCCGTACGCCCGCACCTGTATCCGTTCCGCCAGACGGACACATTAACGAGAATATCAGTTTTGACCATTATTTCGTTCTGTTAACTATATTATTTATGAGGATGAATTGCACAACATGCCAATATTGCAGATCATATTTCACTTTTCTTTTTCCGAATATGTGTTCATTTGTTGTTGTGTTGTAAATTTCATTTAATTTTTTTTTGTTTCACTGCTGATCGATCAAACGGGTGTTGGTGTAGCTGTTAATTGTAAGACTTGCTTTGTGAAGTCTTCATGTTATTTATGAGAGGCAGGATTGTCATTTTCACTTTCACGTGTTTCTTCCATCTGCCGACGGTGTCGCCGTTTCTCATTTCACCCATTTTTGTGCGTACGCCTGGGTCAGAGCGTGAAGGACCGCACATTTTCCCGTCAAGTTTGCTTTTTATAAATCTCATCTATTGCGTAGAGAGTGGCGTACGCCTTCTTTTGTGCGTACGCAACGTTTATAAATGAGGCCCCAGGTCATGTTGGACTTTTAAACGGTCCCAGTTCCTCGACATCCCTTCCCCATTCCGGTGGTGGTTTCGGACGCACCCCATCCTGTCTCTGTTCCGGTGGTGGTCTTGGACCTGCCGGGGACCGATGACTGGCCTGACCCACCAGCTGACTTCTGGTCTGACGCGCCTGCCCTCTTAGCTGACTATTCGGTGGAGGCCTACGTTTCTATTTCCGCCTTGGCCGATTCTGACGACTAGCCCAACCCGCCTATACCAGAATCCATGCCTGACCCGCCTGTCCTCTTAGACTACTCGGCGGAGGCTTCTTTTTCTGATCCCCCTTTCACCTTGGCTGACTACTTAGCCGACTCTGACCACTGGTTCGACCAGCCGGCGCAACCTGACTTTGCCATGCTGGATCTAAATTCTAAGCCCTACCCAATGCTAGTTTTGAACTCCTCGTTGGCACCTGAACTGCCAACGCCCCCTGACTTTGCCATGCCAGCCCCAGACTTTATGCCTGACCCACCAGTTCCGTGTCTTTCTGGTTCCCTAGACATGCCAAGCTAGTCAGCGCAACGTCCTGGCCGTCTGACAGTTTTGCAGGTGAGCAAAGTCTCTGTGGACTTTGATGCCCATCAAGTCACCTGTTTTATTTTGATTAGATGTTTTATGATGATGCTGATACCACTGGTATAATCACAACACATAATGTTCACCAAGCCATCTCCAGACTGTCTAATAACAAAGCTACTGGACTTGATGGGGTATCTTCTGAGCATGTGAAGTTTGCCAGTACAAGGGTAACTCCACTACTTGCCATGTGTTTTACAGCTTTTCTTGTTCATGGATTTTTACCAGACTCTATGATAGCTGTAATGTTAGTACCAGTGATAAAAAACAAAGCTGGAAAGATTGGTTGCACTGAAAACTACAGACCAATTGCTCTGGCTAGTATACTATCTAAACTCTTTGAGATAATCCTGCTGGACATGATTACAGAGTTTGTGAAAACAACTCACAATCAATTTGGGTTTAAAGAAAAACTTGGTACTGACATGTGTATATATGCTCTAAAAGAAATGATTTACAAATATAGGAGTCTAAATTCCTCTGTTTTTCTGTGTTTTTTAGATGCCTCTAAAGCATTTGACAGGGTAAATCATAAGAAATTATTTATGAAACTGACGAAGAGAGGTGTACCCAAATGTGTTGTGCGTATTCTGGCGTATTGGTATGCACAACAAACAATACAGGTTAAATGGGGAAACCAGGTGTCAGAACCTTTTAAATCCACCAACGGGGTGAGGCAAGGGGGCATTCTCTCTCCTATTCTGTTTAATTTATATTTGGATGAATTGTCTCTTAAACTTAATTCCTGTCGCACTGGCTGTGTGGCTGGAGATCTAATTATCAACCATTTGATGTATGCTGACGATATAGTTGTGTTGAGTCCGAGTACTGCTGGTCTTCAACAATTGCTTAACATCTGTTCAGCCTATGGGCTTGATAATGACATCATTTTTAATGCACAAAAAAGTCTGATTATGATCTCTCGGACAAAAGAAGACAAAAACCAAAAATTCCCTGATTTTTACCTGTCAAATGCTGTGCTTGTGTGTACTAATAAGATCAAGTATCTTGGGCATATCATTTCGGAGGACTTGTCAGATGACGCCGACATCTACAGGCAGTGTCGTGTGGTATATGGCCAGGCCAACACTCTTTCTCGAAAGTTTGGTATGTGTACAGAAGGAGTCAAGGTGACATTATTTAAAGCTTTTTGCACTCCTCTGTACACAGCTCATCTTTGGGCGAACTATAAAAGTGCCAGTATGAGAAAGCTGCAGGTGGCGTACAATGATGCTCTAAGAGTGCTTTTAAATAAGCCAAGGAGGACGAGTGCTGGTGAGCTTTTCGTTTCTCTCAGAATTAACACTCTCTGGGCTTGCATGCGCTCGTTTATGTTCAAATTTATCTGCAGATTAAACGCTTCAGAGAATACTCTCATCTTGGCCATAAGCAACATTAGATTTAGTGCAACACGTTTCCGGTCAAATCTATGGAAACACTGGAGGGACTGTCTTTTTACTTGTCTTTGTAATTAAGATTTTATAGTGTGGTATATGTAATCTTTTTATCCTGGTATTTATTCTTATCCTTGTTAATTCATTTATTTATTTTTTAAGTATTTTTTTATTAACTTTTGTATTAATTGTAACTTTACACTGTACCTCAGCTCGTGTATTCTTGACACTGTGTATTTCTTTTTAAATATGGTGGGTCTGTGTACTCCTTTTTACTGATTGGACCATGAGTCTGGAATAAATTCTATCTATCTATCTATCTATTTTGTCTACACAGCAAATTCTCCAGTGTCTAATTTTCGTAGTCAAACTGACCAGACTCTCAGAGTTATTACAACAACAGCGGGTGTAAGGGCCCACCCCCATTTTCTAAGTGTTGGTGTTAATACTCGGAGTTAAAATGTGCAGAATAAAAATTACTCCATGGGGTGAAAAACATGCAGTGTAAAATCTTGACATTTCCCACGGAGCTCATTCAACACCAGCACAAAGTTAAATTCCCGCCAGTGGTTGTGACGTTGACTGGGTAAAGACAGAGAACGGCCATTGCAGGTGGAACCGTCTTCAAGTTCAGCCTCATACATATTGAATCATTGAAACACACTGGTAAGCTAGTTGTTCACAACTCTGTTATTTAGCATTGAAGTTTAAAAAGTGTTTGGACTTAAAGTAAGATTGCATTTTTCTATAGCTACTTTGGTTTGTTTGAAGATTTTGTTTCACTATGTTAACCTGCATGCGTTGAAAAAGCAGATTCTGGCCTAATGCTTCAAACATGTTTTTAGTTAATTTAAATTATTTTATAACATTTTCTTGTTCTTCCTAATTAATTCAAGTAATTCAAACGTTTATAGTTTTCTCTTGAAAACAACGTCATTAAATTGGTGAATATGACAAAAGAAAAAGTTCATCCAATATTCGATGATGTCACCTGACTTTTGCATGTGCATGCATCCGCCATTTTAGGAGCAGCAGCGCGTTCGTCAGTTTCACAGCAGATGTGGGAGCGGTGGAATAACATTGTCTGTGACTACGGTAAGTGACATTTTCGAACTTTTTTGTGGTTTTGCTTTAATATAATCTTCTAAATATGCTTTGACATTCGACAACAAAGTTACAACAAGGCCTCGTGGTTTTGTTTTAGCCAGCAAATTCATTTGCGCCTTGCTCTGTTGAGCTAAGCTTTAAGCTAGCTTGTTTTTGCAGACTCACTGGAAAGAAGCTTAGGTTGCGTTTTTAAAATGATTAGTGATACTTTAATACACCGAAAGTAGCGGCAGGTGTTTTAATAATTGCCACAACTATACCATATAAATGTGATCACCAAGCTTGAACTATATCGGTGACGGTTATATGTCGGCAATTCTTGAAAATGATCGGCGGTCGCCCGGATCTACTAGGTCGCAATCTCGAACTCCTCGCCATTTTTTTCTGTTCGTCGTTTTTTCTTTTTTTTTTAAGACTAAAAGTCGTATTTCCATGTAAAGTTGATGAAACTTACACG
>CM074489.1:2589638-2608777 GCA_037389245.1 Oryzias sinensis | reverse complement strand
GGTTTCAAGCATCCTCATTATAAAATAAATAAAGCTTAGCCTAAAATTCAAAAAGGGGTGTAACCCTTGTGCTATCCTAGGCACGTTAACATTGGGAGTTGGGTCATCTAGACCCACTAGACAGTGCTCTGAACCTTTTTTCTTCAATGATTTGTGATCTTCACTGGTGTCCATGGATTACATGAAATCCTCTCCACCTTTATCCACTTTTGTCATGGTAGGGAGAACATGTCAATGGTCATCTTGACCCCTTAGGATAGGACACAGGGTTAACCACTCAGGAGATTTTATGTAATGTATTTGACAAAGTTTGGGGGAATTTCTGGACATGTGCTGTAAAAATCAGCTTTGCAACAAAGTGAACATTTTGATGGGGTGAAGCTGTTGGTGGGATTGACTTCCACTGTGAGCAGGGCCGGCCCTGGTCTTCCAGGGGCCCTCTAAGTGATCAGCAGCACCAACAAAACGCAACTGTTGTTGTAATATAAATGAGATTTCTCTATTAATACATTTTGTGAATTTATTATTATTGCTGCTGAAGAATTGAATACAGTATATTTGATTTTACCACTTTTAATTAACCTATTAGTCATTGTCCTACTGTTCATCTCAATTTGAATTGCATTTTATTGTATTTTGTAATGTATTTTTATATTTCAGTTGTTTTAACTGTATTTTATTTTGTATTGATGCCTTTTGGCCCAGGTCTTCCTTGAAAAAGAGATGCAGTCTCAATGGAACTTCCTGGTAAAATAAAATAAAATAAAATAAAAAATTTTTTTTTGATTTGATTGATTTATTTCAAGCATTGTAGTCAAAGCAATAAAGAATTTACACATATTTATCAAACTCATTACAGAAATGATGAAATGCATAGATTAAAAAGACAGAAAACAAAACAAAAATGTCACTTAAATCATATATGCTTAATTATATACAGTGATCAATAACTAAAGTATAAATAGAGTTTGATTTATTGCTTGAAAAGGAGTGGGAAGAAGCAAGCTTATATAATCCCACCACTACTGAGTTCATTCATTTGATAGTTTAACAGTGTTTTTAAATCCGGTTCTGATCAGATAGATTCTCTTCAAGTAACAAAATCCAGTGCCTAGAAATGATTGATGATCTTCAGAAAACATTCATTCATGATTTCAGTAAACAGTAACGATACCGATATGTAATAATAATTGATTATCATTAGAACACATGATCACAATAAACCAGTAATTATTGCTAAACATTGCAGATCAAATAAACAAAATCAATAGCTTATTGATTGTAATTTAAACATTTCAGTAATCATTATTGCACATTACAATATTACACTCAGTGGTTGTAATTAAAATAGCTTTGATTATTTCACCACAATCAAGTTCACACATGTATATGGAATTATTCAAACACCTGTTGATCCTTACATCCTCTTATCTTAATATCCTGAAATAAGAGATTCTTTATACATTTTCTTGAATATTTGAAGATTTTTTGAGCTCATTACTTAAACCGCTCCAAAGTTTTGCCTGCATGTTTTGCCTGCATGTTGGATGCTCATTTAGTGGTGCCAACCCAATTTTAAAAGTGAAAAGAAAAAAAATATGAATGACAAATGTATATACATATTTTTTTAATGTAACATTAGGCAGTCAACAAATTAACAATTGTGTTCTGGGTTTCCTTAGACAGGAAACCCGGAACACAATTGTTGACCTGCGCCAGGCTGGGAAGACTGAATCTCCAAAAGGTAAGCAGCTTGGTGTGACGAAATCAATTATTAGGAAATGGAAGACATACAAGACCACTGAGAATCTCTCTCCATCTGGGGCTCCTTGCAAGATCTCACCCCATGGGGTCAAAATGATCTAAGAGAACTGTGAGCAAAAGTCCCAGAACCACACAGGGGGTCCTAGTGAATGACCTGCAGAGTGCTGGACCATCAGTAAAATGGTAAATGGCGTATACTTATACAGCGCTTTTCTACTTTCTTCAAGACCCAAAGCACTTTACAGTCACAGTACCATTCACACACTGAGGACAGCTCAGCTGCCGAACACTGAACCAACCTCCCACCAGAGGCAAGGTGCGGTTCAGTATCTTGCCCAAGGACACTTCGACGGGAATCGAACCTGTTTTATTATGACCATGGGTCGACCGCCCTACCACTGCACCACGGCCGCAGTAACACACAACGCCGCCAGGGATTCAAACCCTGCTATTGAAGAGCTCAACATTTTCCTGAATCAAGAAGGTACACACTCACCTTGGCTCCTCTGCATCCTTTTCCAGCGGGACCCCAAGACATTTTGGTGTCAGAAGTGGTGTCGCGGGGTAATGAGTTTGATAAATATGTGTAAATTCTTTATTGCTTTGACTACAATAATTGAATTTAATCAAATTAAATCAAGCAAAACCCCAGCAAGGTTATTCTTCTCAGTCTGTGAGATGTCCTCACACAGTCCTTTAGTTTATCCCACCTTAGACTCCTGCTGCCATGAGCGTCCCTCGCTCAAGAAAGTAAGCCCCCCTGTCATTTTCCACTATTGTGGTTGGACACATAACTTTCTTCTGTTGTGCAGAGACTGCTGCTCCACCTAGTGGCCTATGACAGTGTTGCTCCCGGAGGCCCCCTTTTCCAGTCCTACCTGAGTCCCAAAATAAAACTTTTTTGTCTTCTAGTGCACCCATGCCTGGGTCTTTAGCATGAAAACAATCCCAAACACACTGCCTGAGTGAAAAAGGAGTGGCTTTGTGAGAAGCATTTCAAGGTCCTGGAGTGGCCTAGCCAGTCTCCAGATCTCAACCCCATAGACAATCTTTGGAGGGAGTTGAGAAAGTCTGTGTTGCCAAGCAACAGCCCAAAACATCACTGCTGTAGAGGAGATCAGCATTGAAGAATGGGCCAAAATACCGGCAACAGTTTGTGAAAACCTTGTGAAGATTTACAGAAAACATTTGACTGCTGTCATTGCATTATTTTAAGGATTTCGGAAATCTGCTTCTTTCATTAATAATCATAATGTAGTTGTCAGATAGTGACATTTCATGTATGAAATATTGTATTTGATATAGTGCGAAATGGGATTAGTAGGAGTAATGTTTTCCTTTGCGTGTTTGAGTGTGTGTATACGCCAGATGCCACATTGTGTTTAGCTGTGAAACATGATTACTTACGAGTTTTAAACTTACTGTCAAGGGGGGGGGGGGGTGTAAAGGTGGGGATATAGAAAAAGAAATTCAAAAGAAAAAGAAAGCAAAAAATACAAACATGATACAAATATAACAGAAACAGAAATACTAATAAGAGGAAAGGGTTCATTTTACTAGACCAGCTGTTTAAGGTGTCTATAAATGTTACCATATTTATTGTAAATTAAAAATGTGGACTGGAGTGTGGTGGACTCGTATCACCTGAATTTCGAGCTTAGGTCAGCCAGGTGGTGACTCCTTCCTCCTTATAGAGACGACCGTCCAAATTGGTCTTGTCCACAGAGATGACTGCCTGGATGAACCTCTTCCAGATAGGAAAAAGGATTTCCCATTGATGTAGAATTTCAGGAGGAAAATGACCATTCATGGTGAGACTGGTTCCCTTCAGTTCCCTTCACGTCTGCGGCTCTTGACAAAATCCTTGTTTGTAGTGTTCAAATGTAGCCACTACCGGTCTGGGTTTTTGGCTGTTGGGCTTTGCTCCACCCAAATGAGGGAAAGTGATTTGTTGACTGTGTCTTCAGGGATTTAAGTTGCTCTTTGATTAAGGTTTTTCTGTTTTTTTTCAGAATCTTCACCCACCTGCTCCGGGAGGCCTGAGACGATCAAATTGGCCCCCATGCTCCGGGCCTGGAGGTCCAGCACCGTCTCTTTAATCTCGTTGTAGTCGGCTGAGATCTGCTGCTCACTCGGTTTCAGCTTCTCCACCGTGTTTGCGAATGCTCAATTTTCGACCACAAGCTCCATGACTTGGTTTAGGTTGAATTTCCAGCGCCTTCCGTAGCGCCTGGAATTATTTGTGGAGGGCGAGCCTCCCATTGAAGCAAAGCTGTTTTTCATCTATGGACTCCTGGATTCCTTCAAAGCTGGTGCTGGGAGAGGACGCATCTCTGGGCGAGTCGTCCAGACATCCGCGCTTAAAGTTGGGGTGGCGGTGGCTTGCATCACACCCATAACTATCCGCTGGAGACACTCACACGTCAATATAACCCTCGTAATCTTCCACAGTCTCCAGTCTCAATTATTTCAATGTCAGTTACAATATTTTTCTGTAGTTGGCGGATAATGAAGCAAAAGAAAAGCTAGTCTTACCTGAGCTGCTCCAGTTTGGTAGCACAGCGCTCTCGCACCACTTCCTGTATACTCACGAAACAGGAGACAGCCAAGAAGAAGAAATACACACTCTTTGTGATAGGGTGTCATTGGCGACGTTCACACTGCAGGCTGAAACGACCCAATTCTGATTTCTTTGCCCCTATGGGACCTGTATCTGATCTTTTCATGACAGTCTAAAAGACACAGATCCGATCTTTTCAAATGTGACCCAGGCCACTTGGGTTTGTGGTCATGAATCCAATACGTATCCGATCTTTTCAAATGCGACCTCCGTCTGACCGGCCAGGCCACATGAATCTGACCCGTACGTTATCGATACGCTACAAACATCATAATTCTGCGTTGAAGTAGGCGGGAACTAGAACATAAACATCAACCATGGCGGACAATGCTGCTGAGACCAGTCAGTGGAAGGGAAGCAAGGTCACTTATTGGATTAATATTTGGGGTGACAGCTCTATTCAGGCCAAACTCAAGGGCTCTTATCGCAACCAGGCGGTTTTTGAAAACATTTCAAAACGAAATGGACGAGCGTGGTGTTGAACCTTTCCAGGGATGACATTTTTCCCTTTCTGACCGTGGTCAGAAGCGCGGGGCAGACCTTCTCCATGGCCGAAGGCGGATCCTCCTTCGGGGTTCACTTCCCCGTTCGGACCCTCCGATTCTGCAGAGCTGGTTACGAGTCAATAGCGTTTATTCTGGGGGAAACCTTCTTTAATTACCGTTCTCCTTCCTCCGTAACACACAACATGAATGCACGCACCCACTGCCCTTCTCACTCCCTCCTGCACTGCACGCGCTCTCTCCTCTCTCAACACACACGCACGCAGCCCCAGCACATGCACATCCCCATTCCACAGTGGGTCCAGACGGTCCCACCTCCAATCCCTTCTTATCCCTTGTGCTATCCTAGGCACTTTAACATTGGGAGTTGGGTCATTTAGACCCACTAGACAGTACTCTGAACCTTTTTTCTTCAATGATTTGTGATCTTCACTGATGTCCATGGATAACATGAAATCTTTCCACCTTTATCCACCTTTGTCATGGTAGGGAGAACATGTCCATGTAAGGGGGGTCATCTAAGATAGCACAAGGGATACAGTGAGAAGATTGTGATTGTGCTGGCTCCTTTGTGAAAATAAATGTAATAATGCATAAAGAGCTCCGCTGTTGACAACACTGTTGTTGACATCCATTGTCATTATTGCAACAATTTGACTTCCACCGAATTTAATTAAATTGATTTGGCTGAACATTAGAAACTTCTCATAAGACAGAGTAAATCATTTAAATCTATTGAATGACATGATATTGAGTTTAAATAGCATAAATTATTTAGTTTTTGTTATATGCAATTATTTTCATTTAAAGTAATTTTTAAAAAAATGGGTAGACTATCTCTACTGCATTGCATAAATGTGTACAGTTCAAGTTCATTCGACATATATTTATTAAATGTAAAAGCTTCCCTAAATTAAATTGAGTTTATATAATGAATCGTATATAGCAGAAAATATAAATACTTTTTTTTAAATTATTATTCAAGGGACATAATTAGCCAGTATCGGTCTGGGTTTTTGGCTGTTGGGCTTTGCTCCACCTGGGACCAAAGCCACCTGGCATGACCACCCCAGGAAGGCTGGTCATCTCTTACAGCCGGAGGAAGAGTCCCAGCGTCTCGTCCTGCAGCTTCATCAGGTGAGCTTTACTCTGAGGAGGATTGACACCAGCAAAGCTGCAGGACCAGATAAGGAGTCAGGTCGGGTTCTGAAGCAATTTGTGCATCAGCTGGCTGGAGTTTTTCTGGACGTCTTCAATCGGTCCCTGCAGCTCACCTAAGTTCCTGTGTGCCTCAAGTTCTCCATCATTGTGCCGGTGCCAAAAAAATCATCGGTCTCGTGCCTCAGTCATTACCGGTTGGTCGCTCTGACACCGGTGATCATGAAGTGCTTCGAGGGGATCTTCCTGAGCCACATCATGGACATCATCCCTGCTACTCTGGACAGTCATTTTGATTTGAAATGGTTTATTTCAAGCAATCAAATAAGAATAATACTCAAACATTACAATCATCAGTTGTACATTCATACAATGACGAATCAAACTTAGGATAATTAGACATATTAATAAATATTGCTTGAAAAGGAGTGGAAGGAAGTGAATTTATAAAATCCCACCCCTGTTCTACCGTAACCATTTTATTACATGATTTATCATTATCTGGTTCATAACTTTTATCAGACAGAATTGAATCCTGAAATATCAATAAAGCACATAACATAGATGAATTACCCAATTATTATGTAAAAAAAAACTTTTAGAAATCAACATGACAAATGCAGATCATTTATCCAAAATATGTGCAGATTATGTAATTTAGAAAAGTCATTTGTATGATTTAAAAAAATTATACTGTATCAGTAAAATAGACATAACATTTTCATAGAAAAATTTGATCAAGTATCTAAAGTTAAAAATATGTGCAAAATCATGTTACATTAGGAAAAAATCATGAATCAATTTATCCATTTTTGGAGCAAGTGAAGTAATATAATTAAAAGTCAATCAATGTAACCATTTTCAATAATTGACTAATTATTTGTTTTATTATTTTTTTGTATTTTTTATGTATTTATTTATTTATTTTTATAATAAGTTAATGCTGTGAAGTAAAATAAAAAAAGGGTCAATAATCTTTGGAATGACCAAGGTTGGTATTCCTTCTTCAGCTGCGGTGTAAGTTGAGGTCAAGTTGTCTGCATGTCAGAGCTTTGCTGAGAATCAGGTTATGTCAGGCTTTTGGAGAAAGCGATGAATCTACACGTCATATTTCTTGAAGATTCTTGGCTCTTTGATTTATTACTGCATGTTGGTTCAGACGTCCGTGATCAAACACTTCTCAAAGTCCTTCATGGTGTTCACAAACAGAACCTTGGACCGGTCCGGTGGACAAAGTGGTTTGACATAAATCCTGCAGCCTTTAACCCAAGTGTTCTCAATCTGCTTACGCTTCCTGAGAAGCCTGGCGTGTTTGGTGATTTCAGCATTCCTTCTGGTCAGATGGTCGTTCAGATAAGCACACAATCTTTTCAGGTTTTTACGTTGATTCATCATAGCTAGCTTGTGTTTTTGATTCACAAACCTGATGAGGATCGCTGGTTTATCCGTCTCCTTTCTCCTGGGGAGTGGGTGGCAGCTCTCGAGGGTGTTGAGATCCAGAGAAATCCCTTTAGATGTGAGAAATGATTCCACTTGGTGTTCCACAGACTCTCCACAGCTCTCCGTTTCAGAACTGCTAACGCTATTAGCATTAGCAATGCTAACTCCGGCTGCATTTAACTTTGCTTGAGGTTTGATCGGTACTCCAGTGAGAATGACATTATTCATCCTTACTTGCTGTTCCACATCGTCCAGTCTTTTCTCCAGAATGTCGACTCATTCTCATTGCTCGTTTTGAGCCCGAAATCTTCTGAACTCTTCCATTAGCTCAATCAGTGGAGCTAGCTTAGCCGACACTTTTTTTAAGGTCTTCGTAGTCCTGGCTTTTCTTAGGGGCCATGATCAGCTCTCTTTTTTGGAGAAAATCATTTTTTTAAGTCATTTGAAGATAGTTGTATAACCGCCGTCAGCCCCCACGCGTCTGCGCTGTAACCCGGAACCGGTTCCGGGTTACAGTTCGCCTACAGGGAGAACCGTTTGACAGAGGACGCAGTCTCGCTAGTCCTGCACGCCGCCCTGTTCCACCTGGAGCATACTGACACCTATGTCAGGATGCTGTTTGTAGACTTCAGTTCAGCCTTCAACACTGTGATCCCTGACAAGCTGACACTGAAGCTTCACAACCTAGGGCTGCCTACCTCTGTGTGCCTCTGGATCAGGGACTTTCTCACCAACAGGCCTCGAGTGGTGAGAATCGGGGACTCGAAAACATCCATACTGATCCTGGGCACCACAGGGGTGTGTCCTCAACCCTGCCATCTTCACTCTGTTCACCCATGACTGCTCCAATATTTATCCCACAAACCTGGTTGTAACGTTTGCTGATGACACCACCGTAGTGGGTCTCATATCCAACAATGATGAGACCCACTACAGAAAGGATGTCCAGCACCTTACAGGATGGTGTGCCAACAACAACCTCGTCCTGAACACCTCCAAGACCAAGGAGGTCATTGTGGATGTCAGAAGGTCTAGGAAGGTGGTACACGCCCCTCTCCTCATCCATGGGGTGGAGGTGGAGCGGTTGGACCACATCAACTTCCTGGGGATCCACATCACATCGAACCTCACCTGGTCGCTGCACACATCCCAGCTGGTGAAGAAGGCTCAGCAGAGACTCTTCTCCCTCAGGAAGCCTAAAAGGACTAGACTCTCATCTCAACTTCTGGGGAACTTCTACAGAGCAGCCATTAAAAGCCTCCTCTGTCTGAGTGCTACGGTGTGGTACGGGAGCTGCACCGCTCAAGACAGGAAGGACTTGGTTTGGGTGGTGAAAACCGCATAGGAGATTGTGGAAGGACCTCTCCCACAACTCAACTCAGTGTACGACAGCTGGGTCCGACGGAAGGTTGGTCGTATAGCTGCAGACCCCGCCCACCCAGGACATCATCTGTTTGTACCTCTTCCCTCTGGAAAGAGATACAGGAGCATCAGAACCCACACGAACAGACTGAGAATCAGCTTCTTCCCCAGAGCTGTGAGGTCCCCCCCCCACACACACACACAGTCTTAACATAAGCCACCAATCCCATGTCACTACACAGTCGACAGTTGACTATGCTCTGGTTGCACTTTTATGCAACCATGAGTGTGCAATACTCATTTTGTGTGTACAATATTCATCATTTTTACAGAACAGCTGTTGGTATTATCTATTTTTAGTATATATTAGAAAAGAGCTGCTGGAAACAATTTCATTGTGCACTGTATAATGACAATAAAAGATTCTGATATATATGTTTTTAACGGTGCTTGTATAAAATTGGGAGTGCAGCCCCAAAGGGAGTTCAATTCAACCTGACGGCGACTGAAGCCAGGTCAGCTGACCACATAAAGAAAGTTACTCTGCATTTGCTACAATGTGATGTTATCAGACTTCAAAATAAGTCAACACACACTTTTGCTACAAACTAATACGTTTAGTTCTGCAATTGGACTTCAGACCCATGCTTGAAATGCTATGCATGGATGTGGAGCCTGTGTCTGATCCGACTCCAGCTGAGCAATGCTCCTAATCAATTAGTGCAATCAGGGTAAGAAGGGTGAGTCTGTGGCCCCTTCATCAAACCGAATCAGTTTACACATCAATTATGAGAGCATCTGAGGGTTTAACTATCTTACAGTCCGTTTTAATCCATGAAATTGTCACATGAAGCTGATCTGCCTTTGGCTGAGTTCCACCTCGCCCCCTCCCCCACCCACATTCTGCTTCCCCAAAAGATCCACAGCAACGTCTTCCCAAATGTCCTGCCGTAATAAATGGCCCGCTGTTGGTAAATCATTCCTCCGTTGTGCTTGTTGTGGGTCTGAAGATAAACGGGATGTTCAGTTCTGGACCCACAGCTGGCCGGGCCAAAAGTTTCAAAGCTGTTACTGCAGAGGCCTCCGAGGAGCCTACCAAGGAGGTAGATGGGGTCCAAGAAACCCATGAGGAGCAACAAAGACTGCTGACTCCCCAGACTGAAGATGCACCTTTGGAAACCACATTTGTTTATTTCCCATTCTAGAGTTCTTTTGTCATTTAATTTCATTTTTTTTTTTCATGTTCTAGTAAATCCAGACTCTAAAAAAATTCTACTAACAGCTGAGCAAAGACCAAACTTCAAATATGTCACTAAGCAAAAGATAATGGATCCAATTCCCAAAATGTGACGTCTTTGTTTTGCAACAGCTTTGAAGAGGACACCTTCTGTTGAACTCTCAAACAATGAGACATGGAGACAGATGACAGCCGGCCCAAAAGCTTCAGAAACACAAACATTCATTTTGTAACTGAAGCTAAAGCTGCAGCAGCTTGTGTGACATTTTGCCCGCTGCATTTAGCTTGTTGAGGCAGATTGAGTCCTAGGCACTTTAACATTGGGTCATCTAGACCCACTAGACAGAGCTCTGAACCTTTTTTCTTCAATGATTTGTGATCTTCACTGGTGTCCATGGATTGCATGAAATCTTTCCACCTTTATCCACCTTTGTCATGGTAGGGAGAACACCTCAATGGAAGGGTGGGGTCATCTAAGATAGCATAAGGGTTAGCAATATTTTCCTTGATAAGATGGATTCAATTACGGCGCAGATCTTCCAACAAGCTGCTTTCAGATAAAACCAAGCTATACAATTATGTGCTGAAATGTAAATACCTGCAGTTAGACAGGTGTCTTCAGACCTGGAAACACTCCCTCGGTTAGCTTTTCATCAAATGTCTTTGACTCTTTGGCAGCAGAAGATTTCTCTTCAGAGGGACAGCGTCTGTTTGGCAGAAATAGACAAATTCTTGCAGAAATAAATGGGTGAGAGAACGTTCATTATGTTTGCAGTGTTTTTTCCAGGCCCGGTCCCAGTTGGCAAAACAATAACCAGCGCTGCGTTCATATATCACACTTTCCCCTCTGAGAGCTAATCATGGCAGAGAGAGAGACAAAGTGTTATCCTCCTTTCTATTGAGCTAGTGGAGAGCAGAAAAAGAGGGGGGGGGCAGTTACAGCCATTGATTCGAAGAGGATAAGTCCTGGTGGAAGGCTCTTTTTTTTCCCACATCGATCTTGCAGTGACTTTGACGCTCATAATGGGCCCTCGGCCGCCCCGTCCTGTGACGGCTTCATTAGCTCCACAGTGGAGGCAGAGAAGCCATCGCAGAGGAATGCGTGCCGGGGCTGCTCTTAATCACACTAATGTGGCTCCTCCTGTCGTTTTGCTCCTCACTTTCATGCTGGGATGATAGAGAAGGAATCTGTGGTTCAGAGAAGAGCAGCACATCCACCTGTCTGAAAGAGTTTCACTCTGGGAACACTGGTGTTGCTCCTCCAGGAATCAAGTCACGCCAAAACCCTTGTGCTATTTTGTGGGGTCCAGATGACCACACTCGTTAACGTTGGGAGTGGGGTCATCTGGACCCCACAAGATAGCACAAGGGTTAAAGACTGTTTTAGGGATCTTCCATTACTGTGGTGAAAAATAGCAGTTTTCTGTGAGCAGCAGTTGGATCCCTCTGGAAACTCGCGAACTTAAAGCTGTCTGATTCGTCAGCAAATCCCACTCTGGCTTTTTTGTTTGTGGTCATCCTTTCAAAGGAACTGAGAGAAAGGACACAGTTGTTTAAGTAAACTCCTAAAGTTGAGGAAAGATAAAGGAAACCTTTTTTGTGACAAATCTTTGAGACTCGATTCTATGGTCACACGATTACTTTTTATTTTTCTAAAGATTGCAAGACCCAAGCTATAATTTGGATAATATTCAACAGTCCAACAGCTGAGACTTTGAATGACACGTCATACATACAAACCAAAGTTCCATTTATGTAGCTATGAGGAGTCTGTACAGAGCTTTTTTTGAATCAAAGCACACTCGAGAAATCGTATTCAGCGCCGTCCTGCCATGCGCCGGCCAGTTTTTTCCCGGGATAGAAGGGGCTTTCCCCCAACAATAGCCGGTACAGGCTCCGGCAGCACGGTAACTCTGAAAGGGATTTAGTCGGTTAAGAAAATGAATGGAAAATAACAAAAACAAGAAAGCTAAGTCAGAGACTACGTAGGCTAACTGGTAGCCGACAATAGCAGCAGTTAAAAAGCCAAAAAAGAACATCAGAAAATGAAAAGTTGGGTGTTCTGATCATATTGAAGATTTTTTTTTGCTAGCTCAGAGTTAGCTTAGCTATTTTTGTGCCGACACCAACAAAATGCGGCCGGAGATCGCTGTGTTATTATTTGTTTTATTTAATTTTTAATAATATCAATAACATTTTAAATTCTATTAAATTTTATTTGTATAGCCCAAATTCACAACAACAGTCGTCTCGATGGGCTTCGTATCCGTAATTGAAAAAGTAAAACATAAAATCAAAAGGATCATGAATACAAAGAGTTCAATAGGAAAATACTAAAATGAACTAACAAACTGACTAAGCTATACTGGCATCCCTGCCCTTAGACCCCCCTTTGCGGTAAGGAAAAACTCGGATTCCGGAAGAAACGAAGAAACCTCAGGGGTGTCCACATGAAGGAGGGATCCTCCCCCAGGACGGACAGGCGATTTACCAGAACTCATAGAGAAGAATTAACTTATCTAACTCTACAACTACATATATAAAGTCCAGCAGATGAACTTCATCCAGACGGAGTTGGGGGACATTCAGGGGCGCGAGTCGAGCCGGAGACAGGAACCACAGCCAGGAGCAGGAGCAAAGACGAGGTACTCGGTCAGGAACAGGAGCACGGATGAGCCAACTGGAATCTGGAAGCACTCCCAATCCACAGGAGGGGAGAGGAAAAGAGGGACAATACATGAATGGCAACACATTCTAAAAGATTCTACTTTACTCTAGTTTAACAAATAAACTAGAATAAGTATATGCCTGTGACCCCAAGACGAATTATTGACAGTGAATTAGGAGGGGAAATTTCATAATCAAAATCAAAATGTTAAACGTAAAACTAAATGTTTTATCTATATTTTTACTTCTCTTATCCCTTGTGCTATCTTAGATGACCCCACCCTTACATTGAGGTGTTCTCCCTACCATGACAAAGGTGGATAAAGGTGGAAAGATTTCATGTAATCCATGGACACCAGTGAAGATCACAAATCATTGAAGAAAAAAGGTTCAGAGCACCGTCTAGTGGGTCCAGATGACCCAACTCCCAATGGTAAAGTGCCTAGGATAGCACAAGGGTTACTGCCAGTTTTATTACTGCATATTGTTTAGCAAAGCCAAGGATGCATGGCGGGATTTTTAAAACCCTGGCAGGTCTTTCCATCCTCTCCACTTTAGTTTTGCCAAGCGCTCAACAAAGGATTTAAACAAATTTTACTGTAGGTTTCATCAGGGTGATTACACTCCCTAAAGTTAGCTGTCACAAAGCTAGGTGTGTGAAATTTGCTCTCCACATTTGACCCATCCCCTGGGGAGCCATTTGGTGGTTTAACCCCCCAATCTAATCCATTGATGCTGAGCATTGGGAGTCTTTAGTTTGGATTTGAACTCACGACCTTCCAGTTACAGGGCGGACACTCTACCGGTCAAGTTATTATGCCCCACTTAAAAGGGGAAAGCATTCACAGAGTTCTTCACGCTGGAACACCATCCAGACACACATTTTCCGTTTTGTTCTTTTTTTATTCATCTTCTTAACCGTTTATCCCCTTTCGGGGTCACGGGGCTGCTGGAGCCTATCCCGGCCACTTGGGCGAAGGCAGGGGAAACCCTGGACAGGTCGCCAGTCTGTCGCAGGGCATCGCCGTTTTGTTCTGTTTTATTCAATTTCTTGAGAGGTTTAAACAGTAATGGTGAGGTGCTGGTTACGTATGGTGAAAAACCTATACAAGACATAATATTCTATAAATTTACCACAATAGAAACAAATAAAAATAATCACCAGTTAAATTCATGGTTCCATAATTAACTCTTCTTACACAATTAATTTATTAAAAGTTAACTTCATGAGGATTTCATTGAAAATACAGCAATAAAAAAATATGTTTCATAAATAGCAGTGCTCTTGTAAATGACATTCAATGAAGAACTAAACAAACATTTGTGCTGACGTGGCAGCTGACGCGGAACCGTGCAGCCGGCGCCTTAGCGCACACTGGATCACCAGAATTATGCCCCGCACTATGATCCACTCTTACCGACTGCCTCCGGGGTTTTGATACTTTTTAACTAGATTTTCGTACTAGATAGTTGAGATGGATCACAAGGTTTTTGATCTCTCTGGAGCGCTGTCTAATCTGGTGCTACGCATGCACCTCATCCAAATAAGCTCCGGCGCACACAGCTGGGACTTTGACACCGCGCTCACTACCGCCTTGAACTCCCTCACCTCATTTTTATTTTTTATTTTTATTTACTTTAATTCATTTTCTCTCAAATTTAACAGGATATAAATTGATACATTTTACTGTAGATTTTTATTCTTCAATGATTTGTGATCTTCACTGGTGTCCATGGATTCCATGAAATCTTTCCACCTTTATCCACCTTTGTCATGGTAGGGAGAACAAGTCAATGTAAGGGGGGGGGGGGTCATCTAAGATAGCACAAGGCTTACGACTGGTTCTTCTGGACTTTTCAACAGCCTGCAACCCCACCTCAGGGATGATAACCGCTCCAGATGGACGTCAACCCTCACCTCATCCTCTGGGTCCTGCCCTTCCTGACAGCGAGACCTCGGTGGGTCCGAATAAATAGCCACTTCAGGTCCATTAAGACAATCTCCACAGGTGCTCACAAGGCTCTGGGATCTCTCCACTTCTCTTCAGCCTTCTCACAAATGACTGCAGATGCTCAACTCCGGGTATATATCAAATACTCTGAGGATACCGTCATCATGGACACCACGCATACAGATGTGTTGCAGCATGAACTGAAAACCATGTTTTCTTGGTGTAAAAATAACTGCCTAGATGGAAATGTGTCAAAAACCAAAGAAATTACCATTTGTTTTCACCATGGACACCCCATCACACACGCTGTCGGTAACCCTTGTGCTATCCCAGGTACTTAACCATTGGGAGTGGGGTCATCTAGACCCACTAGACAGTGCGCTAAACCTTTTTTCTTCATTGACATGTGATCTTCACTGGTGTCCATGGAATGAAATGAAATCCTCTTCACGTCATGGTAGGAAGAACACGTCAATGTAAGGGTGGGGTCATTTGAACCCTATATTATAGCACAAGGGTTGTAATAATGAAATAATTGAACAAATCCACTCATCTAACTATCTTGCTACCATAATAGACCATAAACTCACATTTCATTTTTACAGTAAATACCTCTTTGGTAAATTCCAGCAACGCCTCCAAATCCATCCATCCATCCATCCTTGTAGCTTTTTATGTATGCTTCATTGAATCCATCCTTTCATTCAATATTGTCGCTTGGTTTGGTTCATTCAGTCCCAATAATCGTAACACAATTAACAGAATCATTAAAATCAGTGTTCAGAGCAGGAGTCACTCATGACAATTTAGAGTTAGGGTTCAACCCAAAGGTTCACTGATCGCCACAGACCACACACACATTCTTCACAGCCGCTGCAGTTTGTTGCCCTCAGGGTGGAGATTCAGATGCGTACCATTCAGGACAAAGAGGGCTTCATCAAGATGTGTACCAACCTCAATTCACCTGCTAAAGCGCTATGTCAGCAGCATCTTCGGCTTTTACTTCATATTTTGTTTGATCCTTTTTTTTTCTGTGTTGCTTCAGCAGGTCTGAGTTTATGTTGTTTGTGTCTTTGTATGTGTGTTTTAGTAATTCTACTAATTTTATTGTTGTTTTGATTTTATTGATGCTTGTTTGTAAGTAAGTAAGTAAGTAAACTTTATTTGTATAGCACCTTTCGCAGACAAAAGTCACAAGGTGCTTCACAGGTTAAAATATGTATACATACACATATAAAAACATAAAAACATAAAATATAAAAAAGCATAAACCATGTAAAACAATCATCTCAAGCCCAATAAAAGTAGTTTCAGTTAAAATGCTTTGCAAAAATAAAAAGTTTTTAGTTGACTTTTAAAAGAATTCAGAGTCCAGGGAACGTAGGGACAATGGAAGTTCATTCCAGAGTTTGGGAGCAACAGCCTGGAAGGATCTGTCTCCTCTAGTTCGGAACCGTGTGCGAGGGACCATCAACAGGTTCTGATCCGCAGACCTCAGTGCACGAGATGGTCTGTAAGGGGCGATCAGATCACAAACATATGGAGGAGCTTGGGAATGAAGGGCCCTAAAAGTCAAAACTAGAATTTTGTATTGGTAGCGGTAAGCAACCGGGAGCCAATGAAGAGCTTTGAGGATCTGGGAGATGTGATCTCTTCTCTTGGTGCGGGTCAAGATCCTCGCAGCAGAGTTCTGGATCAGCTGCAGGCGAGACAGCTCCTTCTTATTCAGACAGGAAAACAGACTGTTACAGTAGTCTAGCCGTGTAGAAACAAAGGCATGAATAAGAAGTTCTAGATCTTCATAAGACACCATCTTCCGTAGCTTAGAAATGTTCCTCAACTGGAAGAAACAGTTCCTGATCAACTGCTTGGAGTGCTGCTCCAGCGACATATCTTTGTCAAAAATGACACCCAAATTTCTAAGGCTGGGTTTGACATCCTGGCCAAGAGAACCCAAGTGCTGCTTAATCCCTGGTATAGCATCATCAGGGGCTACAACTAAGGTTTCTGTTTTCTCTGAGTTTAGTTGCAGAGAGTTTTTACAGAGCCGTTGTTTTATCTGCATCAAGCAGTTCATCAGAGAATCCAGCTTGTGTGTCTCGGAGGGCTTAAAAGAGCAATATAGCTGGATATCATCAGCAAAGAGATGGTAGGAAACATCACTGAAATCCTGAATGATCCTTCCAAGAGGGATCATGTATAGGAGAAACAGAACAGGGCCTAGAACAGAGCCCTGGGGAACCCCACACAGTAAGTCTGCTGACTGAGACATTTTGTGGTTGGCCATGACACTGAAATTCCGACTGGATAAGTAAGAGGAAAACCAGTGGAGAACTGACCCTGACAAACCAATCAGGTCCCTCAATCTATCCAATAAGATCTGGTGGTCAACCGTGTCAAAGGCCGATGAAAGATCTAGTAAGACAAAATTAAAAGTTTCAGTCAAAAATAAAAATTCCATTGCTGGGCAGGATGAACAATCATTTATATGAAGGTTAAAATCCCCTAGTATTAAAACCCTTTCCAGTTTTATAATGGAAGACAGAAAGTCACTAAAATCATGTAAAAAGGGAGCAGCAGGACCCGGGGGGCGGTAGACTAAAAGACAATAAAATGGATCTGACGAATCAACCTTGAATGACAGAGATTCAAAAGATGAGAACGTTTGGGCGTTCATGTCTTTGCATGTGTAGTTGTCCTTATACACAACTGCCACACCCCCACCACGGCGAGAGGGGCGGGGCTTCCCAATGACTGAACAGCCCTCCAAACAGAGTTCGTTTAAATGAATAAACTCTTCCTCTTTTTGCCAAGTCTCAGTCAGAAACATAAAATCAAGGTTTTGTCTTGAAAAGAGATCAGTCAATGAGAAGGATTTGTTGGCAATAGAGCGAGTGTTCAGCAAGCCAAGTTGTATTGGAGGTGGTGACGTCACTATCGGAGGGGCAGCGGGGTGCACCGGGATTGGTAGCAGACAAGTCCAGCGGTCACGTGACTTCCAGTCGGATGTCCGCTGCGGTGGAAGCTGAGTGTATACCGGTGAAAACACGGAAGTGCGAGACGGTACAGTAATCCGGTGGTGAGAATGCCAGCATTGTTTTGTCGGGCTCCAGGACAGTAGCCGACGTAATCAGAGCAGGCGATGTCAGCGGCGAGGCTGTGCCACTCCAGGCCTCCTGAAGAGGAATCGGACGCAGGCATCTTGCGCGTTTCCCATAACGCTGATCCGGGCCGGTGAATTCCAAGTGTAAGGCTCGTCTGCACTTTACTGGAGTCCAGCCCTAAGACCTCTTTTCCTCTGCTTTCTCCTTTTCCTTGGAGGTCGAGGCAGATATAGTACATCTGACAGGCCAGCCGCACAAATAAATGGTGGAGGGAATGTTTGTTTGTAGCTGTCCCATGTTTCAAAGACAGACTCCATTTGCTCTTTGATTTGAAGGAGAAAGTCACGGCCATAGGACCGCAAAGCGGCAACATATCCGTTTGTTAATCAGGCTGACATGATCACATACATAGTAAAAACAATCACTATCACTCTACATAACATGAGACCAGCAGAGGCATTGCCGAACACAGGCGCCATCTTGCTTACGCTCTCTTCAGTTTGTGTCTGCTCTGTGTTCCCACCGGCAAAGGAAATAAAATAACTTTGATTTGATTCCCACTAGTGGATGCATCCAAATAGAGCGGAGCCGCAAACTTGTGGCCCCGCCCAGCGTGTTTTCTACATCACAAAAACGCTCTTTCCTCCGTCATCATAAAGTGGCACAAGACATAAAAAGGCCATTTTCATCGTAGTGTATCTGTAACCCTTGTGCAATCCTAGGCACTTTGACATTGGGAGTTGGGTCATCTAGACCCACTAGACAGAGCTCTGAACCTTTTTTCTTCAATGATATGTGATCTTCACTGGTGTCCATGGATTACATGAAATCTTTCCACCTTTATCCACCTTTGTCCTGGTAGGAGAACACGTCAATGGAAGGGGGGGGTCATCTAAGATAGCACAAGGGTTAATGCTGCAAACGTCAAACGTTTAACTGCATATGTTGGCGTGAGAATGATAAACGCCAGCTACATTCCTGAAGAGTGAAATTGTGTCACATTCACTAAAACCTATAATCAACGAAGATGAAACGCAAGTCAAGAGGATGAACACTACCTTTCAGCCCTGAGCACAGGGGCCTCAGCTGGCCCTGATGAGGAGTGGCTGACTAATGGTGGGCCGGGGGCCCTGAAGCTGTGAAGCAAAGCAGCTGAGCCTGAGAGGCCTCCGGTCATGCTGATGCTAAAGGATGGTCGCCTGCAGGGAGGCTGGTGTCGTTTCTGAACGCGCAGACCTTGTTTTTCTTCAACCAAAAATCACGTTCACTGTTGGATCTACGAGTGCATTGCATGATGGGAAAGTCCATGGAGCTGAGCTGAAAAGAGGAGAA
>CM074489.1:2577875-2589138 GCA_037389245.1 Oryzias sinensis | reverse complement strand
TTTAATGGAGGGGAGTGGGAAGGGTGAAGGGTGGGTTGGGGTTTTTATTGTAATGTTGTGTGTTTACTGTTTTTAGTGTTAAAGCGCTTCGAGCTGCACAAAGTGCATGAGAAGCGCTATTTTATAAATAAAGTTTGATTTGATTTGATTTGATACGTACTGTGAGCATTAACTCGGCTATGCCCGCATGTTCTCCTCCGTGATCTCCTCTCACCCTGACAATAACATGAAAATCATGTCTCAAACACATAATTACAAATGCATCGCCAATATGGTACACATCAATTTAGAATGTAATGTTCTTATGTACGTTGCCAATAAGTAGAATTTCTGGGTTAGATAAATTGCAGGAGTGGGTTACATGTATCACTGGGGAAAAAATTGAGGTGAGAGAGACTGTTAAGGGGGGGGGGGGGGGGGGGTAAAATGTTATTCATGAGGGGAAAGAGTTTTAGAGTTGTCTTTGTTTTCAGAGGAGTCTAAAAAAAGTTATTTTATTTTTGTACAAATAACCAAGTGCTTATACTGCCTGATATGTGAATAAAAGATTTCTTTATGAATAACATGAATACCTCAGAGGAAAGCCATACACGTTCACAGCGTCACTGAATAAGGCCAAGTCTGCACAGTTGTTGTCTGCCATCTTCAGGTGCAAGATCTATGGAATACAAGTACAAATACTTTCAACTGACAGATATTTACAGGGGCAAAAATGCTAAATTCCCAATTGATAAAACAGTAATACAATAGGATGATAAAATATGAAATAGAATAGAATAGAAAGGTATTTAGGATGTCACGCTTCAGCATTTCCTAGAGAATAAATAAAAACACGACAAACATGGATTAGATCATTTAGCTGTCTGAGATTAAATTACATAATTTTCAAATATTAGAAAGGGGAATTTTTTAAAACACTCTTGCTATGATAACTTGAGCTTGTAGTAAAGAACAGCTTTAAAAAAAATCAGAGACAAGACACTGATCACAGGAAGCCTGTGTGTAATGTTTACAGTAACTTCTACTCTAATCACTGTTGACAGCATATTTCTCCCATCCGCCCTTTCTGTGACTACTTATCGACTACAAAACAGCCTAAAAACATAATGTTTGGGATTCTTGTCATTACGTCATTGGAAGTAAAGATACGGGGAATTTAGTGGCTGTCACTCTGACACAATCTCACAGGGCTTTTCAGCACAATACGGGTTCTAACGTTAGAAACTTAATGAGGCTGCTTTCATTCAACAGTGGATTCACGTCTGTTATATTTAAAAAATGCTGTTTTCATGAATGTCATATGAATTAACTTTGTAGCACATATCCACCCCGTCTTAAGTCTGGGTTGTGAAAAGACTGTGTCTAACTTTAACCCGGATCGCGTTTACATAAAGGCAGCACACGGAACAGCTAACTTACTAGCTAGTTAGCATAGCATCAGTGTTTAAACAAATCCCCGTCTCCAAATCAATACTTTTTATTAAACTTTCTGTGCTGCTGTAAATCCGGCATGTTTTTTCCCTTAGTTCCTTATGAATCATGTTAAGAACCTACATTGGCTGTATATCTAGCTTGAACCGACACCGGCTTAACTTCACTCACACTCACAGGGCAGGCATCACAATTTGAGTCGAAAGCCGGCTAGTTTCGAGGCCCCTGGTTCATGGTTGTAGTTACTCGTGTTGTGTGAAGAGCTGGTATGCCAAGTATAAAACTTGACAAAAAGTCCTCCCCCGCTTTCATGAAAAATATGACTGCAAAGGGTAAGCTAAGCTAAGCTAATTTGCGGTGGGGGTACTCTGCAAACGACTCGGCTGAAGTGCTCATAAAGCATTCACACATGTCACTTGGCTAAGGAGACCGCTTCAACTTAGTATTCAATAACATTACAGGACGTACAACGAGGGAATGATCAAATAAATGCACTACTTACTTACGGGCTGAGACTGATCCCGTTCGGAAGACCTCTCCGCCATGTTTGCCGCCCGCGTCCTCCCAACTGTTGTGCTGAACAGCTCCCTCCCTCGTCAGTTTGAAAGTGAGGAGTGTAAGGGGCCATTCGATTGGCTAAAAGTGAACCCGCCTGCTTTGCCGATGAGTTTGATTGACAGATTCACTAGCCAATGGTGACATTAGTCAGCCTGCTCCGTCAGATGAGTCTCAATATTCACCGTAGAAAAATCTCTCACACACACGGGGAGATTCACAAACGAGAACGGGATTTTGAATGCACGTTCTGCAATTCGAATGATCTGTGAGTTCACATCACATGTGTACCTAAAAACCACGTTTGTGAAGCACTTACTGTGCATTTCTGATACATTTATTGTGAATTTCTAAAATGTTTTTGTAAAAACAGTGTGGCCATTTGTGAGAAACACTTATTGTGGATTTGTAAAACATTTAGTGTGCATTTGTGAAACACAATGTGTGTGTTTGTGAAACACAGGGTGTGTATTTCCGAATTTATTTTTCACGTTTGCATAAAATGACATTTGTGAATCGGAGCGTGTGTATTTGTAAAACCGGTTGTGTGCATTTCTGATTATTGAGACTGAAATAACTCCATAGACTTGACACCAGTGAAACTATGCTGGACAAAAAGTCAGTGGATACATTCAAACTGTGCCTCTGTCTAATGACACAGTTTGCCACAGAATAGATACCATGGGCACAGACATTATGGAACAAGTTGTGGGGAAACTTGGCGACTCATTTTCACTGCAGCTGGATGAATCCACAGATGTGAGTGGACATCTTGTTGCATTTGTGAGATACATTGACACGGACGACATCTGTGAACACATTCTATTCTGTAAAGAAATGGAGGGGCGAACAACCGGAGAGGACATTTTTAATGTGGTTAACGTTAATTATTATTTGTGAGCAAATCTTTATTTATGAAGTTAATTTATTTATTTATAATTAAGTTATAGATTTATTTCTGTGAACAGATTTTGTTATTCATGTATATTATTTATTTTATTTATTATTAGCAGCATTTAGCACATTTGAGTTTTGACTGGTTTTCTGCCTTCTTGTGGTCAACGTCTTCTGTTTGTCTTTTTTGTTTGTCCATGCAATGTTTGCCATATGAATGTTTCTGTCAGCTTCACTGTTGTTTGGCTTGAATTAATCTGACTTTACAGCACTGTACCTCTTTTTTCTTCCAAAAATGTTTTGCCCTTGTCAGGGGTACTTGACTAAAAATGTATTTCTAAGGGGGAACATCACTGAAGAAAGTTTGGGAACCACTGCTAAAGAGGACAAAATAGCTGGTCTGAACAACAAGGTGGAAGCTGTGGCTAACCATGTCACAGCTGTTAGCACCAAGATGGCTGTTCTAAAAATAAAAGCAATAAAAACAATGAAACTCTCTCTGGGTTCTTTACATAAAATGTCAGGATATCTCTAGTAACAGAATTTTAGATTTGAGAAAATCCCCAAATAACTCTCTGTGGGTTGTTGACAGAAATAAAGCTTCTGTTGTCCATCACAATCTCAGGTAAATGTTCAACTTCAGTTGTTGATCAGAATCTCTTAAATGACTCATGGAGCAGTCTCTTTAGGTTTTCCTGTTCTTTCCTTATAATCCAGTTTGGGAGGTTTTCAGGAGGCTAGCCTATAGACACCACTGCTTGTTCTCTCTGATCAACTTTTTAAAGACATTAAATACCTGCATTCTGGATCAATGTTTCCCTTTCCTAACCTTTTTGTCATTTTTCCCTTCTGAATGGGGTGGGGGTGGGGTCACGTGATGACTATGACTGGGGCAAAGTGAGGTTGCAGTTGCACCAGTTTTACTTTGTCTCACATTTCAATTCATATAAACTTTATTGACGTGAGGAAACAATTCCATTCTTGGGCAAGTTTTCCAGGCTTCCATGAGTCTCAATCACGTGGCCAGGATATGTGATCATGCAAAATAAAAAGGGGTCTCTGTCTGGTATCTTTCAGGGGGCCGGGTCAAATGGGTGGGCGGGCCGGGGCCAGCCCCCGAGCCTCAGTTTGGGGACCCCTGCTCTAGAAGATGAAATAATGTTCTGGTTAGCCACATTTCCACGCACACATGTGCTAACTGGAGGTGACTTTAATGTGGTAATGGACCAAAACGCTGATAGACGGCCTCCAGGTCAGCCTCCAAAGTCTACATCAAAGCTGAAGCTGTTGGTAGAAAAGTTGGATTGATCTGAAATCTGGAGGACATTTCCTGATAAAGGGAGTTTACATGGAGTAATAAAAGCAGATCAAGACAATCCTGTTCAGACTTTAGTCTTCCTTCAAAAGATATAGACAAAGAGAATGTTTGTGCAGACATTCGAACAACACACTAACTGAACACAAAGCTTTAACTATCAACATAGGATTATTTCCTGGTGAAAATGAAATATCTGTTACTGGAAACTGAACAGCACATTAATAAACATGAATGTGTTCAATCAGTGATTCAGAGACTCATTCAACTTTAGTAGATAAAGATCAACAGGAAAAGGCTGACGGCTCCAACTGGGAACTCTGAAAATGGGAAGTTTCTGCATATTTGTGAAGATATGGCAGCATCCAGGCTAAATCTAGACGTAGATTAGAAGAAGAAATGATCTCTGACATCACTGAACTCTCTAGTTTCACTTTCATCAGCAGGTTTTACTGACATGGACTCTGATCTACAAACATCATTTTTCTCCTCAGAGCTACTAGATTTGGAATAATGCAGATATTCTACACAGAAACCAGAGTAGTATTCTAGAAAAAGTGTTTCTCTAGAGACACAACTGATGGATCCACAAGGTAACCTGATGTCATTCGTTGAGTTTCTGTCCACCTATAGTCTGCATGTCTCACCTGCAGAGTCTGCATTGGTTACTGGAGCATCCCAATGGGGTTGGACTTCTGTGGAGCAGTTCTCCTTCAAATCCTCCATGTTCTCCTCCAAAGGAACAGAATTGTGGTGGAAACAGATGTTTTTCAGCTGCAGGAAGAACCAAACTATCCGTACTCTGTTTGAATCAGAATGAGACAGCCACATTCCAAAAAATTGGTGTCCATGTAATCCATGGACACCAATGAAGATCACAAATCATTGAAGAAAAAAGGTTTAGAGCTCTGTCTAGTGGGTCTAGATGACCCCACTCCCAATGTTAAAGTGCCTAGGATAGAACAAGGGTCAATGCAGAGAATATTTATGTAGTTAAATTAATAATAGTTATGGCAACATATTTCATTCATAAGTGTAAAACTGTGGACAAAAAACAGTTCTTGATGTTCTTTGGAAAGACATGATTCTGTATGTTTTTGTTGTTTTTTTTTGTTTTTGCTATGTATGTGATCATGTCAGCCCGATTAACAAACGGATATTTTGCTGCTTTGCGGACTTATGGCTGGGACTTTCTCCTTCAAATCAAAGAGCAAATAGAGTCTGTCTTTGAAACATGGGACAGCTACAAACAAACATTTCCTCCACCATTTATTTGTGCGGCTGGCCTGTCAGATGTACTATATCTGCCTCGACCTCCAAGGAAAAGGAGAAAGCATAGGAAAAGAGGTCTTAGGGCTGGACTCCAGGTAAAGTGCAGACGAGCCTTACACTTGGAATTCACCGGCCCGGATCTGCGTTACGGGAAACGCGCAAGATGCCTGCGTCCGATTCCTCTTCTGCTACCAATCCCGGTGCACCCCGCTGCCGCTCCGATAGTGACGTCACCACCTACAATACAACTTGGCTTGCTGAACACTCGCTCTATTGCCAACAAATCCTTCTCATTGACTGATCTCTTTTCAAGACAAAACCTTGATTTTATGTTTCTGACTGAGACTTGGCAAAAAGAGGAAGAGTTTATTCATTCGATGAATCTTTGAATCTTGAATCTTAGAATCTTTGAATTTAAACGAACTCTGTTTGGAGGGCTGTTCAGTCATCGGGAAGCCCCGCCCCTCTCGCCGTGGTGGGGGTGTGGCAGTTGTGTATAAGGACAACTACACATGCAAAGACATGAACGCCCAAACGTTCTCATCTTTTGAATCTCTGTCATTCAAGGTTGATACGTCAGATCCATTTTATTGTGTTTTAGTCTACTGCCCCCCGGGTCCTGCTGCTCCCTTTTTACATGATTTTAGTGACTTTCTGTCTTCCATCATAAAACTGGAAAGGGTTTTAATACTAGGGGATTTTAACCTTCATGTAAATGATTGTTCATCCTGCCCAGCAATGGAATTTTTATTTTTGACTGAAACTTTTAATTTTGAGCAACATGTCTCTGACCCCACCCATCAAAAGGGCAACACTTTGGACTTAGTTTTTTCTCTTGGCCTGAGCATTACTAATCTCTATGTGGAGGATGTACATATGAGTGATCATAGTGGTGTCTTCTTTGAGCTAAACGTCACTCCTGAATCTGTTTCCTCATGCATACTGTCTCAAAGGCGCATCATCACCGCCAACAATGATGGACGTTTTTCAGCGCTGTTTGACCCCCACTTATTTAAGGAATGTTCTGATGTTAACAATCTGATTGATCGTTTTAGTGATCACTGTGTCACAATCCTAGATCAGGTGGGTCAAATCCAATTTATCAAAGAAAAAAGTTTGTCCCTGGATAAATGAAGCCATCCAAAATTTAAAGAGACAGTGTCGTCAAACTGAGCGTCTTTTAAAATCCACCAATCTCATGGTCCATAGGCTGCATCTTAGGGATCTCGTGTCCTCATACAACGAGATAGTGAAAGATGCCAGATCCGACTACTTTCGCCAGCTAATATCCTCAAATAAGAAGAGCCCAAAAGTTTTGTTTGACACGATAAATTCTATTGTTGGTCCTGCAGCCCCAGTACCCCCTGTGTCCTGCAAAGCCGACTGCAATGAATTTCTCAAGTTCTTTGCAAATAAGACTAAGAAGATCAAAGAGCAGCTCCCACCTCCTTGTTGTGATGATGGTGTTGTGGTGGAGCCTGTTTCCAACAAATGGTCTACTTTTAGGCCTGTCACTCTGGAGGACATATCTGCTCTGTTGACCAAGTTGAAACCTTCTACTTGTCCATCTGATGTCATTCCTTCCAAACTCTTCTTAAAGGTGTTTGAGACCATCGGCCAAAGTGTCACTGAAATGATCAACCTTTCACTTTCCACTGGTGTTTTTCCAAACGCATTCAAACATGCCATAGTGGAACCTCTGCTGAAAAAGTCTAATCTGGACCCATCAGTCTTCCAGAATTATTGATCCATCTCAAAGCTTCCATTTATCTCAAAGATTCTGGAAAAGGTGGTAGCTGAACAATTGTCACAGTTCTTGGATAAAAGGAGCATCTATGACACTTTTCAGTCAGGTTTTCGTAAACATCACTCCACAGAGACAGCCCTGCTGAAGGTGTCCAGTGGTATTTTGATGTCTGCTGATTCTGGCAGACACACGGTCCTTGTCTTACTAGATCTTTCATCAGCCTTTGACACGGTTGACCACCAGATCTTATTGGACAGATTAAGGGACCTGATTGGTTTGTCAGGGTCAGTTCTCCATTGGTTTTCCTCTTACTTATCCGGTCAGAATTTCAGTGTCATGGCCAACCACAAAATGTCTCAGTCAGCAGACTTACTGTGTGGGGTTCCCCAGGGCTCTGTTCTAGGCCTTGTTCTGTTTCTCCTATACATGATCCCTCTTGGAAAGATCATTCAGGATTTCAGTGATGTTTCCTACCATCTCTTTGCTGATGATATCCAGCTATATTGCTCTTTTAAGCCCTGCGAGACACACAAGCTGGATTCTCTGATGAACTGCTTGATGCAGATAAAACAATGGCTCTGTAAAAACTCTCTGCAACTAAATTCAGAGAAAACAAAAACCTTAGTTGTTGCCCCTGATGATACAATACCAGGGATTAAGCAGCACTTGGGTTCTCTTGGCCAGGATGTCAAACCCAGCCTTAGAAAAATTTGGGTGTCATTTTTGACAAAGATATGTCGCTGGAGCAGCACTCCAAGCAGTTGATCAGGAACTGTTTCTTCCAGTTGAGGAACTAAGCTACGGAAGATGGTGCCATATGAAGATCTAGAACTTCTTATTCATGCCTTTGTTTCTACACGGCTAGACTGCTGTAACAGTCTGTTTTCCTGTCTGAATAAGAAGGAGCTGTCTCGCCTGCAGCTGATCCAGAACTCTGCTGCGAGGATCTTGACCCGCACCAAGAGAAGAGATCACATCTCCCCGATCCTCAAAGCTCTTCATTGGCTCCCGGTTGCTTACCGCTACCAATACAAAATTCTAGTTTTGACTTTTAGGGCCCTTCATTCCCAAGCTCCTCCATATGTTTGTGATCTGATCGCCCCTTACAGACCATCTCGTGCACTGAGGTCTGCGGATCAGAACCTGTTGATGGTCCCTCGCACACGGTTCCGAACTAGAGGAGACAGATTCTTCCAGGCTGTTGCTCCCAAACTCTGGAATGAACTTCCATTGTCCCTACGTTCCCTAAACTCTGTGAATTCTTTTAAGAGTCAACTAAAAACTTTTTATTTTTGCAAAGCATTTTAACTGAAACTACTTTTATTGGGCTTGAGATGATTGTTTTACATGGTTTATGCTTTTTATATTTTATGTTTTTATATGTGTATGTATACATATTTTAACCTGTGAAGCAACTTGTGACTTTTGTCTACGAAAGGTGCTATACAAATAAAATTTACTTACTTACTTACTTACTTAGTATTAAATCCTGCACTAACAGAAAACTGTTAGAACAGCAGAAACTATGGAGCCCTATTCTGTTAATGATTAAATAAATAAATATGACCGTGTGAAATCACACAATCAACCAATAAATCTCTCATAAATATATAAATAGATCATGAAACTGTGAAAAACCTGCACATAGATTTTAAATTAGCCGTTATATTATTCAATATATTTCATTTTGCTCTAAAAACCTGTTCATTATTTTAAAACAGCATTTTCAAATATTATTTTTTAATCATGTTGAATATTATTATAATTCTATTGTTTTTTTTTAGATGCTCAGATTTTTAAATCAATATTCTCCAAAGTGTTTTTATTACATGTTGCTGTTTTTCAGAATGACTTATTTATTTCATGAAGAGCTTTTCCAGCAGAAGGAGTCTGTCTGTCAATCAAACCATACCAGGCGGAGTTACTTTTCTGATTGGCTCCTCCTTTACTCAGACATAAGCAGCAGCACCCTGACTACATCCGTCAGAATGTTGAAAAAGCAGGTTTATTTATTTTGAAAAGTTCTACATGGTAACAATGTTTCCATGTTTTAGTTCACAACATCATCCCAGCTTCAGCCCCCTTCATGACAGTCGCTGTAGCGTCAAGTTAATGCTTGCTGTCCTGCGTTAATACGTTAGGGACAAATAAAACCAGAGAACCTGTCTACATCAAGATCAAACCTCTCATAAGGTTCAGGAGTCCCTAGCAGGCTGGTTCCGCTCTCTGCAGCGGGTCTTTCTGGCCGGCAGCTTGCCTTCCTGGAGCCTCCACACTGATGGCGTGTGAGAGAAACAGACTGGATCTGTGAGAACAGACAAACAGAGCAGAGAAGAGCTCTGGGAGAAGGGTCAGGCATTTTTTTGTTGGGTCTGACACTTTTCAGATGAAAACTGGGACACTATCTAGCAATCCTGCACAGAGAAAGAGAGTCTGGAGTATTTCAACGGGAACTTCAAGACATGGACGACCGGCGCTAAAAGAAAGCTCTTCTGTGGTTCACAGGAACCCTCTAACTACAAGAAGAGAGTCGTCCATGTTTGCATCTTCTGCAGCAGACAGATTGTGTGTTTCTATTTGATCCTCTAATGTCAGAAGAAATATGTCATCTCTCTGACTGAAACACCACAGAGCAGGATTCCAGGAACAAGAGTGGATCTCCAGGAATGAGCCAATGAGCGTTTAGATCCCGCCCACTTTCACTGATTGACAGACAGACTCAATCTGCTGGAAAAGCTCTTCATGAAACAAATGTCATTCTGAAAAAAGCAACATGAAATAAAACCAAAGATACTTTGGAAAATATTAATCCAGAAATCCAAGGTTCTGAAAATAAGCCATAGAATTATAATAATATTCAACATGATTAAAAATGAATATTTAAAAATTCTGTTTTACAATAATGAACAGGCTTTTAAAGCAAAATGAAATGCATTTGATAATATAATGGCTAATTTAAAATCTGTGTGCAGGTTTTTCACCATTTCATGATCTTTTGATATATTTATGAGAGATTTATTGGTTGATCGTGTGATTGCACACGGTCATATTTATTTATTTAATTATGAACAGTATAGGACTCCATATATTAGTGATTGAGTTTGTTTCATTTTGTTAAAGTGTGGGTGACATGGCCTATTTTAATAAGCCAAAATATAGTAAATAGTCTCTATTTCATGTTGCGATTGTTTTTAATATTTTTCGAAAAAGAATAAATAGCGAAAAACGCGATATAAACAACGAGGACGGCCGCCGGCTTCACGCATTCTGCCGAATTCGCGCCGCCATGTTTGTGACGTAACGAAAGGAAGACAAGGCAGACAACATGGCTAGCACCGATAGCGAAGCACAGAGTGATGCTACCGTGTCTATTAGCGATTTATAATCAGATGAACAGAAAGATGAAGAGGAAAGTTGCGGAGATTATCATGATGATGAGTCACTTTTGCATTTATCGATTCGAACCCTTTTGCGAAAGTGAGGAGGATATAGCAGAAAGTAGTAGGTCTAGTGATGCCGATGACGATAGCCAGCATGAAGATTTGGCTAGACTCCAGTAAGTCTAAAAAATGTATAAAATTAAATTACTCCACTTACCCTAAAATATACTCAAAATGTCCCCTTTTGGCCTAATCTAAACAAAGGTAAACACTGGTTTTCAACCCAATTTACAAAATAAATGTCACAAAATAATAAAAGTTTCCCAGATATTACTACTCTTTAGTTATCAAAGTCACTGTATACCATTAACAACTGCAGAACATTAACAGTTTTACCTGTTTGAACCAGTTTGAAACCTTTTCTCGTGCGCGCGCGCGCTCACACACACAGTTCAGTTTACTCACGGTACCGGCACCTCAAAAGCAAAAGAAAAAAAAACGTTGCAGGCCTGTTGCTTCTCTTGCAAAACATTGAGTGCGTTGAAATACTCCAGTTGGATCCAAGGACAACAGAAAACACGACTACTTCGCCTCAATGTGATCCATCGTGATGCACACTAGCCTAGCTTAGCAGCCTCCGCTCCCGACTCCAGCGCCGTCCTCTCCGAC
>CM074489.1:2555984-2577783 GCA_037389245.1 Oryzias sinensis | reverse complement strand
CGTCCACCTTCTTGAACTTTCCCCTTTTCAGCAGCGTTTCTTGTTTTGGGAATTTTATACACAGATACACTTTCACTAGATGTATTGCTACATCCAGCTGCCACACAACGACTTGGCATGTTGATGATTAACAGATTTAAACACGAGAGAAACGAAGACTACCTGTTTTGTTTACATGCTGTCCGAAGCGCAACTGCGAAAGGCAACTCCCTTTCGTTACGTCACAGGTCATATCGGGTTCACTTCCAGCCTGCGCTCTAGGGGCAGATCCAAATCTCTGATTCCTTCGAAAGATGTCTATTATTCATATGCTTCAGATTTTTTTCGACGCAAACTATTGGTATCAATAGAATCAGCGTTTAAAGGGCTTTTTTATTTGACAAAGTTGTTCAAAGCATGGCATCCACACTTTAAATAGTACAAGAAAAAAAGAGGGGGGTGATGTAATTTAGTTTATTATTTTCTCTGATTCTATTTATTGGTTCATTTGTAAGTCCCTCTATCTATCCAATTGTGATTGGTTCCTGATCTATATAAGGCAAGTTGAGGAAGAAAGGAGAGATGGACAGGAAGTTGGAGACAGAGCACATGGTGACTTTTCCCTCCAGAGAGACAGATGGCTTCCAGTGTGTTTGTAGAGACATTTGGACACATTTGGATCAGAACATGAGCTTGGATTGGTTAGTGGAGGAACTGTTGGTGAAAAGCTGTTTTCTGGATGGGAGTGGGAGTGGAGGCTGTGGTGTAACGTGCATCCCGCTGGTCACATGGAAGCGGAGTCGTCGTCTTTCTGTTCTCTCTGGATCTGACTGGATTATTGCAACAAACTCCATGTTTTCCAAGAGCAACAACAGGCCTGCAAGGCTTTTTCTTGGCTTTAAGGTGCCGGTACCGGGACTAAACTGGACTGTGTGTGTGAGAAAAGCTCTGAAACGGTTTCATGTTCTACGGTTTGGACTTCTGTGCTTTACTTTGTTAGAAACTAAAGGTGGTGATATGTGGGAAACTTTGATGGAGACATTTCTTGTCATTTAGATGGAAACAAGAGATTTTTGTTTAGTTTAGATAGAGACTAAAAGGAGACATTTATGTTTCAGGATCAATGATGTCATTTATTTGATGCATTAAACTGAATTGGAGGGTTTTATAGTTTAGGTTGGGGAATTATTCACATTTTTGTTTAAAAAAACAAGTATTTAAATATATTTTTAAATAAACCATCCAGGTTTTTATCTTCTGAATTCAGTGGATTCATAAATGATCATCACTAAACACTCATATCTGTTAGATTTTCACTTTGTGAAATCAATGACGTCATATTCACCGTTTAAATAAAAAGCAGTGATCATGGTGTTATAATTACTTCTAGAATCCAGGACACTAGATATTCCTGCACTAAAACAGATTGAATTCTATTTAGCATATTATAGGAGTTTATGTTCATAATGACAGACTCAGTTTTCTTGTTTTATGGACTTTTATTTGATTGACAGCAGGTCAGTTTGTGCTGTTTGTGTAGTGATGAGAGGATCTTTAGTTGTTTGCAGACTGACTTGGAATATGAATCAGCAACAGAATAAATGTGGAACATCTGCCAAGTTGAGTCACATCTCTGTCTCCTCCTCCCTGTGTCCTGACCGACCCCCCCATCCTGTTTCCAGTTAAAGTCCTCCCCCAAATCAGAGACACAGTCCTCCATCCTCACAGTCCTCCCTAACAAGAAGTTAGGAATTTGGACACAGCTTGTGTCTCTTTATTTAGTTTTTGAAATCTGACATTTTTGAAATGGAAGCTTTAATCTATTGGATTGTAAATATGTGGTCATGAATTATTCATGATGATCAATGACATTTCAATTCCTCGTCTGTTTGAACTTAATTTCAAGTCATTTCTAATCTATGTCATTTTCATTCCTGATCATGTTTTTGGGTCCAACAGTAATGAGCAAACAGTCAAAATGTAATCTGTCAGTCTGTCATCAGGGCGGGTCCCACCTGACTGAATGGACCAAGTTCCTGGACCTCCAGCTGCATCACTGCTCCTGAACACACTTTTCTGTCTGATTGCAGGTTGGAGAGCTGCAGATTGTCAAAGATTAGCTGTGAAGTTCTGGTCTCATCTCTGAAGAAAAACCCGTCTAATCTGACAGAACTGGACGTGAGCAGGAACCAGAACCTGCAGGATTCAGGAGTTGTTCATCTGTGTGGTTTCCTGGAGAGTCCAGACTGCAGACTGCAGACTCTGAGGTCAGTAAAGAAGCTGAACTCCCTGAAGGATGAGAAGAACGGATCAGGTGAAGAACTTTCTGATGTTTCACTGGAAGATTTTCTGTCTGCAGCCGTGTTTGAAACAAACTGATGATTGGTTCAGATTTTCTTCATCAATTGAATTGATTGTTCTGATGCTTGATAGAAACTGATCTGTTTCAATCAGGATCTTGTAAATCAGGATCTCCAACCTATTTTAGAACACGGATCCATTTCATGTGATTTGATTTGATTTGATTTATTGATTTATTTCAAGCATTATAGTCAAAGCAATAAAAAAAATTACACATATTTATCAAACTCATTTCAGAAATGATGAAATGCATAGATTAAAAAGACAGAAAACAAAACAAAAACGTCACTTAAATCACATTAGCTTAATTAAATACAGTGATCATTAACTGAAGTATAAGTAGAGTTTGATTTATTGCTTGAAGTCAAGTCAAATCAAGTCAACTTTATTTATAAAGCACTTTTCAGAAGCTGACCAAAGTGCTTAACAATGCAGAATAAAAACAAAACAACAAACTAAAACAAACAGAATAAAATCAATAAAAATCGATACATTAAATAAAAATACATAAAACCAATAAAAATACATTTATAAAACCAAAAAAACCAATAAAAACCAATAAAAACATCAACTCATACTGAGTTAAAAGCCAAGGAGAAAAGGTGAGTTTTTAAATTGGATTTAAAATCATTCAGTGAACGGGCCTGCCTAGCCTGCATAGGGAGTACATTCCACAAACTGGGGCCAGCAACGGCAAATGCTCTATCCCCTCTGAGTTTCCGCCGTGTCCTTGGCACATCTAGGAGCAGCTGGTCAGCTGATCTAAGTGAGCGGGAAGGGGAATGCAGGTGTAGCAGCTCAGAGAGGTAAGGCGGAGCCAGACCATTTAAAGACTTAAAAACAAATAAAATAATTTTAAAACGAACTCTAAAATGGACAGGCAGCCAGTGTAGAGAGGCCAGAACTGGTGTAATATGCTCTCTCTTCCACATTCCAGTTAACAAGCGTGCAGCAGCGTTCTGCACCAGCTGGAGACGGGACAAGGATGAGTGAGGGGCACCAAAGTAAAGAGAGTTACAGTAATCCATCCAAGTTGTAACAAAGGCGTGGATTACTGTCTCAAAGTGCTTTCTTGATAAAAACGATTTGACTTTGGCAAGCTGCATTAACTGAAAGAAGCTGGATCTCACCACTGAACTGATCTGCCTGTCCAAATTAAAACCAGTGTCCATCTTCACTCCTAAATTTGTGACTGTGGATTTCACCGATTGAGTGAGAGAGCCCAGAGCTATTGGGTGTGACTCACTGTTGCCACTGGGACTGAAGACAATCACCTCTGTCTTTTCCTCATTGAAAAGGAGTGGGAAGAAGCAAGCTTATATAATCCCACCCCTACTGAGTTCATTCATTTGATAGTTTAACAGTGTTTTAAATCCGGTTCTGATCAGATAGATTCTCTTCAAGTAACAAAATCCAGTGCCTAGAAATGATTGATGACCTTCAGAAAACATTCATTCATGATTTCAGTAAACAGTAACGATACCGATATGTAATAATAATTGATTATCATTAGAACACATGATAAGATTAAACCAGAAATTATTGCTACACATTGCAGATCAAGTAAATAAAATCAATAAATTATTGATTGTAATTTAAACATTTCAGTAATCATTATTGCACATTACAATGTAACACTCATTGGTTGTAATTAAAAGAGCTTTGATTATTTCACCACAATCAAGTTCACACATGTATTTGGAATTATTCAAGCACCTGTTGATCCTTAGATCTTCTTATCTTCATATCCTGAAATAAGAGTTTCTTTATACATTTTCTTGAATATTTGAATATTTGAACATTGTTTGAGCTCATTACTTAAACCGTTCCAAAGTTTAGTGCCACACACCGACACACAGAAACTTTTCTTTGTGGTTCTTATCAGTTTGATCTTGAAGTTCCTACATCCCCTCAGTCTGTAGCCTCCTTCATTATCTAAGAACTGTTTTTGGATGTTGGATGGTAACAATTTCCAGCTGGCTCTGTATAAAAGTCACGCAGTGTAAAAATCCACAAGGTCGTGCAGTTTTAAAAGTCTTGATTGATAAAATAGATTGTTCGTATGTTCAGGATATCCGGCTTTATGTACAATTCTGACGGCTCGTTTTTGAAGTAAACAGAAAGGATGTAGTGAGCTCTTGTAATTATTCCCCCAAATTTCTATACAGTAGGTGAAATATGGTAATATTAAAGAACAGTACAATAAATATCTACTGTTGTATCCTAATATATGTTTAGATTTATTTACGATTGAAATGCTTTTTGAGACTTTAGTTTGAATGTGTCTGATGTGTGGCTTCCAACTTAGTTTGTCATTGATAAAAACCCCTAAGAATTTGATTTCTGTAACACGTTCAATTAAGACATTATTTATTACAATTGAGAGCTCTTTATTTGTGTTGTAGCTTCCAAAAAACATCACTTTGGTTTTATTTAGGTTCAAAGATAATTTGTTGTAATCCATCCATAGTTTTAGATTATTTAACTCTGTGTTCACCACCTTGATAAGTTCCCTTTGATTGTCTGTAGAATAGAATATATTTGTGTCATCAGCAAATAATATGAGTTTCATAAGCTTTGAAACATTGAATATATCATTTATGTAAATATTGAATAGCAGCGGGCCTAGAATTGATCCTTGTGGGACACCACAACTTATCTCTTTGGTTTCTGATGTATATTCATCAATCTTGACAAATTGTTTTCTTCCCGTTAAATAGCTTTTGACCCAAGTTAGCGCTAGTCCTCTTATCCCAGACACTTCCAGTTTGTCAAGTAGGATGTCATGATTGAGAGTCAAATGCTTTTTTTAAGTCAATGAAAATTCCAGCTGCATATTTCTTTTTGTCCAGAGCATTTGTGATTTCCTCCACAGCGTCAATGATAGCCAATGAGGTTGATCTATTTTCTCTAAAACCATATTGGTTTACATTTATAATGTTGTGTTTTTCAATAAATAAAGCTAATTTATCATTGAATATTTTTTCTAAAATTTTTGAGAATTGTGGAAGAAGAGAAACAGGTCTATAGTTTGTAAAGTGGTGTTTGTCTCCGCTCTTATAGATAGGAATCACTTTGGCTATTTTCATTTGGTTTGGGAATCTCCCAGTTTGTAATGATAAGTTACATATGTATGTTAGAGGCTTAGCTACACTATGAATGACTTTTTTCACCACCTTCATATCTATATCCTCACAATCTTTTGAGTTTTTACTCTTGAAATTATTCACGATTGATATCAGTTCATTTTCGTTCACATCAGAGAGAAAGATTGAGTGTGGGATCCTTTAGATGGGTGGGTTATTATCTTTGCTAGTTTTGCATTTTGGAATTTCCGCTGCCAACTCTGAACCCACGTTTACAAAGTAGTTATTGAGACCGTTTGCTGCTTCATTGATGTCATAGCTTTGACCCTTCTCATCTGTAAAGTAATCTGGATAAGTTCATGTCAGAAAAATGTTCACAGATCGGCCTGTAGAAAGTTCAAGTTGGCGTCCAAATTAGTTTCAGCTTCCAGTTTTCAGAAAACCATTCAAAGGATTCTACATCAAATCCATTTGAAGAAAATAGTTTGAAAAGATCTTTAAATATTGAATCTAGAACAGACACTTCCTTTGAATGTCACTAGAACAACAAAAACACACAAAGTGTTCTTTGGTCAGAGCATCATTCAGTCACTGAAACCAGAAATGACTGCAGATTCATTTACCACTAGAAATGAAAAACTCTCACTTAGTTGTTAAAAACAATTAATTATATGTGTTTAATTTACAGCTAAACAAAAATGCTTTAGTCATGAAGAAAAAAACTGTTCAAAGGGTTCAGACCAGAATAAATCCCAACAAATATGCCAAGAAAACATGTCAGAACCACAATCCAGCCAGTCTTCAGAGCACTGAACAGAACCAGCAGCTGCAGATGATATTCTGTTGGACTAAAATCAGGAGGGACTCTAGACTTTCTCAGTCTGTCTGTGGTAGAGGGAAGATCTTAAGCCCGAGTCAGAACCCGACCCGATCTGAATTTCGCTGACTTTTTTAATAAATATATTTTATGGCTGCAAAGAAGCTCCTTAGGCGGGCGGTTGTCAAACAGCTCTTTATTAATCCTGGATGTCAGAACGGTTACCGCATGAACCCAAAGGCACAGCCAGCTTCTGCTTACTCAGAGGGAAAACGTTCACCGAACACACACACACACTCACACACACACACACACACACGTAGACCCCGCCCCCTCTATCCCACCACTCACCAGCCCACCGTTGATTGACACACACTGTGGTCCAGCAAGAAAGAGGGGGGCGCCGGCCACCTGCAGCTCTGCACACGTGTCATGAATGTAATCTTCTCTCCATAATTCAGCATCTATTTTGTTTAGAAAACCCTGATATGGAGCAGCAGGAAGTCAAGGATAAACTCCAGACAGGGGAACTGAAAAGGCAAACATGCACCACAGCTGCAGTATTTCTCTGTGTAATGAAGCGAGTGCTTATCATCAAGATCTCTCTTTCACTCTCTCTGTCTGGCTTCTGGCCAGTGGCGGTTCTACACTAACTTACTCCCTGGGCGAGTAACCCCACCAGCCCCCCCCCCCCCCCGCACACATACAAAATTTGACAACATCCTGTTGTGTTCCCTATCTTCTATTTAGCCATTTTACTCAAAAAATACATGAATTTTCTAGACTCGTATTACAGGAGGGTCAAACTCAGTCACACAGGGGCCTAAGTTAAAAACACCCTTAAGGTTTTGGGCCGAAGAAGATAAACATTTACTGAACACACTAAAGCTAAACTTTTAAACCTTTTAAACTGAACTTTTTGAACATAAATATGAATAAAAACAGGAACATTAATCCAGAATAACTCAAGTTAAACATTAAATAACTTGTAATATTTTGTTCTCCATAGAAATATATTCTGTCAAAATTATACAAATATGAACATGCTGCAGGACAAAACAAAGAAAGCCTGGAAATATTAATAAGAAATTACATATCAAATAATTCCATTTTTTTTGCTCTTTCATCATTTTTTAGAGCATTTTTTTAGAGCTGGACTCCTGTTTCATTTTTAGCAATAATTTCTTAATGTGTGACGTCCTGTGTGTGTCTTTGTGAAACATATCAGAGGGATTAGATCTAAAAAATAAAACTTATTGTGATTAATATGTTTAGGTCTTATAAAACATTAAAGACTAAATCTTAAAACACATCAGTGGGATTACTCCAAAAATATTAGGCATTTCCCTAAATTTGTGCAACACCAACAGCAGAAATCCTCCAAAAAAACTCAATCCATAAAAAATGGTCTGCGCTCATCCCCCCTCCCCCTCCCCTTCCCTCTCACACATGCGGCTCCGTCTCTATGACGGGAGGCGCAGCTGCGGCCCAGAGTTGATTGTCAGATAGAAAAAGACTCCCAATGACCTGTTAGTGAGATTCAGCCAGCCACCGGCGAGTTGCGCTCCCCTCTCGAGTTTTTTTACTTATGTTCCAAAGACTACCGCAAAGAGGTGTGGCCGCAAGCGTCTTGCAGCAGAGGGCGGTGGTCACGTGCGCATCAGGTCTGCTGTGTTGGAGCAAAGACTTGTGGGAAATAATCTCCATTGCCTGCTTTTTTCGAAATTGGGTTGAGCACGGATGTTTGTTCTGCCTAATTCCTTTTCATGTGCCTGTTTTACGTTGTTTCACTCTGAGGTATTCTTTTTTTGTTTTTTTTTGTTTTTTTTTTGCACCATAAGTGTGAAGAGCAAATGGGAGGAAGACATTTTTAAGAGTCTGATGTGTCAAAATAAAAGCATTAAGTGTCGGCTGCTGAAGCAACTTCAAATTAAAAGCTCCAAGCTTCCTCTTTGAATATAGTTTGTAGCACATTATGTGTAACGCCTCAGGCACGGCAAATGCCGCCCCCTATGAAGTGCCGCCCTGGGCGACCGCCCACATCGCCCATATCAAAAACCGCGTCTGCCTCTGGCCGTAACTGCAGTAGTGAAGATGGCTGCTGCTGCTACTGCCACTGTGTCTGTGTCTCCCTTGACAGCTTCAGAAAATACTGATACACAGATCACTTACCTCAAAAAGGATATCCAGAAACTCTCTGATGAGTTGAGGTCGAAAAATGATCTGTTGAACTCTTTGCTGGACATAGCGCATCAACAGTCCATGCATATTGTCTCACTGAAAGCGGCCCTGGAAGACACAGTTCACTGGGACCCTGACATCTCGCCGCGGCCTTCCTTGAGCTCCACACCTAAACCGCCGTGGACTGAGGTGGTGTGCCGCAGGAAGAAAGCCTTGGACCGCGATGACCTCGTTCTTTCCAACCGTTTCAACATCCTGTCAGGTCCAACATCTGATGACGTCCTGAAAGCGGCTCCTCTACTCCGCGGGAAAAACCCTTGCCCTGTCGCTTCTCGGACTGAGAAAGAAGGCCACCCGGCATCTGGAGGCCCATCTTCCGCTAAACGCCGACAGCTCCTGAGAGACGCAGTGAGTCGATGCCCTGACACCCGCCGCGGGCAGAACGAAGTCCATGTCATCTCGGGATCCAATAATGCAGGCTCTTCATCTGCGGTTGCGATCGGGGCGTCGGGTCCAGGGTCGGCGGCGTCCCCCCCTGCGACAGGTGTCGCGGCGCCCACCGTCAACTCTCCTCTTCCTGGTGTCTCACCTGCCTCAGCGGCCGCTACTCCTCGCCCACCAGGTGTATCGCCAACTCCCCCTTGTTCTCCTGCGGTGACGGGCCCACTTACTTCGGCGGACAGATCTGGCGGCAGTGGGGATCGCGCTGGCTCCTCCTTCCCAGGAGGTTCCTTGGACACCTGCACGGCGCGGAGCTTGCATGTTGTGGGTGTTTCGGCCGCTGATAGCTCTCCTTCTCCCAGTGTGGCATTGAGCCATCATCCATCCGCCCCGCCCCAGCCCAGTGTGTTCCCCCATCTTTTGCCTCACCTGCACCTATCTCTCAGCAGCATCCATTTTCCGATCCACAACCTTTGTTTGCCCCAACAACACTCTTGGTAGGAGACTCAATTATTAGGCGTTGTAGATTTTTTAATGCAACCACGCATTGCTTTCCTGGTGCTACAGTGCCCACCTTACTGGATAAACTTCCTGGACTCTTACAAACTGCACCTCCTACAATAACCAGAATTATCATCCATATAGGAACCAATGACACTTCACACAGTCAGTCAGAGCTGACAAAGTTGGATTTTTTGGATTTGTTTACATTTTTAGTCTCTTGTGGGAAATCAGTTTTTATTTCCAGCCCTCTCCCCACACTAGGCCATGGAGCAGAGAGGTTTAGCAGGATTTTAGCGCTCACCAACTGGCTTAAACACTCTTCCCTCTGCTACAATTTTGGTTTTATTGACAATTTCAATCTTTTTTGGGATCGCTGTTCCTTCTACCAACGTGATGGTCTCCATATAAACCATCTGGGAACTAAATTTTTAACAGCAAACATAATTTATGCTGTTCAGTCCTACAAACTTTATGATTGACAATCAACTCCACCTTCCAAATGTGTCAGTAGCTCCCCCCCTTCTGAAAAGATCCCTGTCATCATCAGGCCTCACTTTCAATACCAGCCTATTTCCAGAGGATCCTCTCTTCCCTGCCTCATCAGCCTCCCCCTGCAAACCTTCACTGTGGATAGTACTCAGGATTCGCTATGTGGCACCACTGAACAGCACAAACCTTCAGTCCCTTGCAAAGAACAAACACGGTTTGCTCTTTTGAATGCACGCTCAATCTGGAACAAAGCTCATTATCTGGGTGATTTGTTCACATCTGAAAATCTTGACTTCATGGCCATCACAGAGACTTGGCAGCAGGAGCAGGGCTACTTCCATTTAAATGAACTATGTCCCCCTGACTGCTCTGTTTTTGGAACACCTCGGGTTGAACGGCGTGGAGGAGGCCTTGCGCTCATCCGCCGCAATTCCTTCCATTGCAGCAAATGAAGCCAGATCATTTCAACTCATTTGAGCTCCAAATGACTAAGGTTGGAAATCTAAGTAGTTCTGTAAGTTTGTGGAGTTCTGTGTCATTGAAAGAGCAGTACAGCTGAATATCATCGACATAGAAATGGTATGACACATTTTTAAAGTTATTCAAAAGCTTTCCAAGAGGGTAGATGTACATTAAAAACAAAAGAGGTCCTAAAACAGATCCCTGGGGCACACCATGTAGGAGTGGAGCGGTATCAGAAAGCATGCCATTTATGTAGACAGAATGTTCTATTAGTCAGGTAGGAGGTAAACCACTTTAAAACAAACCCAGCAATACCAAACTCATTTTCTAATCTGCCCAACAGTATTTTATGATCAACAGTGTCAAATGCAGAGGATAAGTCCAAAAGAACCAAAACTGTATACTTTCCAGAGTCAGCAGCCATCTGTATATCATTTGAAACTTTAAGTAAAGTGGTCTCCGTGGAATGCATCTTTCTAAAACCAGATTGGTATTTATCGAAGAGTTCATAGTTACTTAAAAAAGATGTTAACTGTTCTGCCACTATCTTCTCCAAGACTTTTGAGAGTATAGGTAATTTTGAAATTGGCCTATAATTGGAGGGTTGTGATGGATCCAGGTTGGGCTTTTTTAAGATGGAACTTATTGCTGCCTGTTTAAGGAAGTTTGGGACAGTACCAGTGGAAAAAGACAGATTAATAATTTTAACAAGAAATGGGGCAATTAGGTCGATAACTTTAAAAAAACATAGATGATGGCAATATATCTAGGGGACATGAGGATGGCTTCATCTTTTTTGATACGACCATGATATTGTCTATTGAGATGGCAGAAAAGTTAGTCCAGGAGTAGTTTAAAGAGGCTACAATAGTGGTATTCTCATTGGATGATTTTAGGTTTAATTTGAGCTCATTCACCTTATTTACAAAATATTGTAAAAATCTGTTGCAATCGTCAGTGGTGTAAACAGGTACAGGTGGAGCTGAGGGTGAAACAATGTTTTGAATGGTATCAAAGACAACTTTGGGATTTCTATTGTTCATATGTACTAGGTCAGAAGAATACTTAGATCTGGCTAGCTTAATCATATTATTTAATGTTCCAGTCATCTCCTTTAAATGCAGTCTATGTACTTCCAGGTTAGTGGACTTCCACAAGCGTTCTACCGTGTGACATGTTCTTCTGAAAGCAGCAATCTCTTCATTTAACCAGGGATGAGTTTTAGTTTTAAGCTTCATGGGTGTCACTATATCCAAAACAGTCAGGCAATGACCATTAAAATGATTGATAAGGATTTCTACATTGTCACAATAATCAATAAGATTAAGATGAAACAGTTTTGAAAACTGTTCAACAACAGTGTGATTTATAATACGCCTTTGAGATACCACTTTATGGGAGTTATTGGACACATGACTGGATATGTTCAAATAAACACAAAAATGGTCAGTGGCATGAACATCCACCACATTCAGAGACCGTATATCTAGGCCAATGGAAAAAACAAGATCTAAGGTGTGATCTTTGTTGTGTGTGGGACTAGAAACATGTTGCTTTAGGCTAAAAGAATCAGTGAGTGTTAAACATTCAGAAGCTACTTTACAAGATGGGTCATTAAAATCCGCCTTGCTTGTGTTAAATCTTGGCTCACGAGCAACAGTCTTCAGCTATACTCAGAAAAGACAGAAACACTAATAGTTGCCCCAGAAAACAAAATCCCAATAATTTCCCGGCATCTTGGTTCTTTGAGCTCCTCTGTACAGCCCTGTATCAGAAATCTTGGTGTATGGTTTGACCAGTCAATGTCTTTGGACCATCATTCCAGCCTTTTAATTAGAAACTGTTTTTATCATTTACGTAACATAGCAAAATTGCGGGCGTTCTTATCTAACTCAGTCTTAGAGATGGTTATCCATGCTTTTATTTCTTCTCGTTTAGATTATTGTAATTCACTTTTTACTTGTTTTAATAAATCTGTTCCTAACCGTCTTCAGTTAGTTCAAAACACTGCTGCAAGGCTTTTAACAGGATCAGACAAAAGGGCACACATTACCCCCATTTTATCCTCCTTGCACTGGCTCCCAATCAAGTGGCGTATTGATTTTAAAATTCTAGTTTTAACCTATAGAGCTTTAAATGGACAGACCCCAAGATACTTATCAGACTTGCTCTGTCCCTACGCTTCCAGCCGTGCCCTCCGATCCTCAGATCAAAATCTTTTAAAGATTTTTAAGACCAAGTACAAAACCAGAGGTGACCGGTCGTTCCAGGGAATAGCCCCCAGACTCTGGAATGCCCTCCCTCTGTCCCTTCGTGTGGCCGACACCGTTGATTCTTTTAAAAGTCAACTGATGACACTTTAATTCAAAAATGCTTTTAGCTGACTGGTTTTATTGTTACTTTTATTTTATGTTTATTTTTCTTAGATTTAGTTTTGCTTACATTATATTTAATTGATTGCTTTTCTGCTTTTACTGGGTTGTATATTGTTTATTGTTCAACGCTTTGTGATTTTATCTGTGAAAGGCGCTATATAAATAAAACTTACTTACTTACTTATTCTGTGTTCCAGCGTTATTTCGTTGTGCAAATGCATTTATCATGATCATAGATATATGTAGATTATTTTAACTTTAGGAATCTGCTGTTTTTTTCTGCCTAAAATACTATGGGATAAATTGAAATTTCGGGTTTGCTTCAAGCTCGGTCCTGCAGATCAAGTTAATTGGTCGGGTTCTGGCTGAGTTGTGTTTTAATGCCTGCGGGCCTGGGTCGGGTCAGGCTGGGGTTTTTAGCCCCCATCTTACCTCTAGTCTGTGGGGGGGCCAGTCCTCCAAGCTGATGGTGGGCTCTGCCTTGTAGCTCCACACAGTTCTCAATGCAGTCCTGGTCTTCATTAGGGATGGGTACCGTGCCCCGGTATTGAACCAGCCCCAGGGGCCGCATTCTTCAAGACCGCAGTATCGTTAAGATCTGACCTGAACGGTTCTGCTATCGGTACTGGAGAAGTTACTTTTTTTTTTTTTTTTTTGTGTCCCACAAAATATAAGCGTTATCTGCCATATTTAACTCACCAAGTCAGTCAATTTTCCGTTAATTAATGATGATATTAATTTCGGCACGGTGGTGCAGTGGTTAGCGCTCTTGCCACACAGCAGGAAGGCCCCCGGTTCAAGTCCCGGCTGGGGGACATGAAAAACAACAGCAATGGGGGACTTTCTGTGTGGAGTTTGCATGTTCTCCCCGTGCATGCGTGGGTTTTCTCCGGGATCTCCGGCTTCCTCCCACTGTCCAAAAACATGCTTCATAGGCTTCATAGGTTGATTGGCAACTCTAAATTGTCCATAAGTGTGAGTGTGAAAGTGAATGGATGTGTGGTTGAAGATATTCTTCCCTGCGACAGAGTGGCGACCAGTCCAGGGTATCCCTTGCCTACGCCCAAGTGGCCGGGATAGGCTCCGGCAACCCCGTGACCCCGAAAGGGAATAAACGGTCAAGAAGATGAATGAATGAATTAATTTCGGTATTCTCGTTGAAGAGGAGAGCTCTGTCTGTCTATTTGTGTGCACGGGGGCGGGGCTGTTGTTCAGACAGCACGCGCCGCGCGCGCACACACACAAGACAAGGCAGCGCACACACAGTCAGTGGTGATCTCGTAGGGGACACGTGAGCGCCCTAGACTAAGAACTAACGTTTCTGCGTAAAAATTATTAAGTTTGCCGACCATGCTGTCACCTTGCTACTACGATGACTGTATGTTGCGCTGTTTGTGCAGAACAGGCTGGGGCAGCGGGAGGGGGTTGGGGGGGGGGGGCGTTGCACGCGGAGCATACAACAAACAGGAAGAGAGGCGGGGCTTAGACTCACCGCTTATGATTCCAGACCCGCGACAAACTATCAGCTGCTTCCTAATACTTAATAATAATTAATAACTAATGATAGTTGTCATCCGTAAAATTAATATCATTTATTGGGTTTACTGGATTTAAAGTAAAATAAATGGAGTTGGCAAAATAGAAAGGAGTCTGCATCAAAGTGAATTTGTTTCCATCATTTAACTTATCTTAACTCTGGTGTTTGACAGACAGAAAAGTCTATTCAGGGTTGTAGAAAATGGACAAAAGATCAAATGAAACATCACATTCATAAATAATAAAAACAATAAGATTAAATAATTAAATAAATATCCTGTCTGGAACATTCTCATGTATAAAGTAAAATGTTTTGTTAAAAAAAACAATGTTGTTGCATAGTGAGGAAATAACACTTTATGTTCTTAATTTGCTATTTTTTTTTTTTTTTTCGTCCTCAAAAAGTATCGATAAGAGTACCGATAAGAGTACCGGATCGATAAGCAGTATCGATAAGAGTAGTAGTATCGTTACAACCTTAACGATGCCCATCCCTAGTCTTCATCAAATGAAGACTCTGGAGTCAGCAGCTCTTTTTTTAGGTGGTGGGGGCCACTCCAGTGGTTCTTGCTTTCTAGGCCTCCTGCTATGCCCCTCCCTGAGTAAAGCACTGACTGACCTCCACACCTCTGGTCTCTGCTGGGTCATCCTCACAGGTTTCATCTCTACAGATGACACAATGCTGGCAGCACCACTGCGCAGGACATAAACCTCTGTCCTCCAAGATCCCTGATGGACCTTTAATAGAAATAGATATCATGAATTTCAACTTAATAAACAGGGAAACACAGACAGATAACTAAGTTAGCTACAATGCTCTAGCACTTCCTCCAGCTTCTTCAGCTTATCCACTTCAGCAAGGGTTGCCATGGAGACGTTGGTTGGATGTAGGACCATCTCATCTGTCAGTGGTTCTGTGTTTGTCAGTATTGATCATTTCCTGTTCCACTTGGTGTCAGATCCTGTGTGAGGGACTCTGTCTTCTGATGGTGATCAATCTGTTTGTGTTCCAGCTCTGCTGCATAGCAGGACTATGTTGAACATGGACCACTAACTTTCTGCATTTAGCTATTGTGCTGTCAGATTGTCAGATAAATGCATCTAGACATTAAAGAAAAACACAATTAGAAGCAACAGACCACAACAAGAATCAAGTTTCTCATGCACAAGGGAGAAAAGCAAGAGTGACAGAAGACGTCCACCATGCTTCTCTTCTCAAAGGACTGTTTCACCTATGCACCTTTCTCACCTGTGCACCTTTCTCACCTTTGCACCTTTCTCACCTGTGCACCTTTCTCACCTGTGCACCTTTGTCACCTGTGCACCTTTCTCACCTATGCACCTTTCTCACCTGTGCACCTTTCATTAAAGACAAAGAGAAAAGTTCATTAGGGGGTGTCGTATAATGATCCATGTGGGTCTATTCTAAGTTCAAACAGTATTCCTTATCAGCTCAGGACAGTGTGTCTAAAACCTCCTCATCCTAGCTGGGATGAGAAACAGATAAAAAAAACACACAACTGTTTTCTAAAAAGGTCAATCTGAGTTAACATTTAAACACACATTTAAACAATGATAATAATAAAACAATTTCCCTTCACACAAATGTTCTGCAGACAAACTGCCATGGTAGATACTATGAACCATGTACGGCGTTGTGCTTAAACAGGAGCTGTAGTCAGTCTGCTGACTTTATGTTCAATACTTCGCTGTCTGGACACATGCAGAAAGTGGTCAGTGCAGCATTAGCAACATGATGCTGTTCTGTTTCCAGAACAGTTAAAACATTTGACCTCAGTTCCCCTCTGAATCCTAATAATGTCCTGTAACCTCCAGGTTATTGTGATTACAGAGAGACGTCCAGTGATCCCCATTGAGCTGCATGGGTCTTTTTTATCTTTGTCATCTTCCTATAGGTTGCTGATGTTTTTCACAGTAGTAGCTCTAGAGGGAAGTTGCTAGGCTGGGTCCTTGCTTGCAATGCGTATCACTTCACACAGACTCATGGTCAACCAGATTGATTGGTCTGCTAGCTGTTCTATCCGTTTAGCTACAAAAGCTAGCTGGTTGTTGAAGCGGTCAGACGTCACACCTGCATCTCACAAGGTCATCTCACACCTGCAGGACTACAAATCCCTTTAGTTTGGTCCACAGAGCCATCCAGCAAGGTCTGAAGAAGAAACTTGTCATTCAGGAGTCCTTTCTGGACCTCCATTTCTGCCTTGTACTCCTGATCGACGCGGTTGTACGGAAAGCAGCGAGTGCCAAAAGTCAAAACTCAAAATCCGTGATTAACTCCGTCAAAAGAAATTGAAACAGATTAAAACGTAATTTGAGTTTTTAACACAAAAAAACTGACAGCCTTCAAAAAACAAATGATTCCACACAGAAACAGACCTGCAATAGCAGATAGAAACACAAAGAACATCAGCTGATCATCTGTGAGGCTCTGACTGGAGACAGAAGTGAGACGTTAAACGGCTCCAACGACCAATAACCTGTTAGTAGCCGGTTAAATGCTACTAAAGGGACAACAATGGAAGATGAAAGACTTGACAAGTTTCTCCAGCATCCAGTATTACAATTAGGAATAATTATTGAACCATGTATGGTCATTTTCACTCATGACACAGTTCTGATGTCACCATCTATCAACTGAGGGTTTCCCACAATCCTTTGCTTTGACACTGCATTGAAAGTCCTAAACCAGGGGTCGGCAACCCAAAATGTTGAAAGAGCCAGATTGGACGAAAAAAACAAAAAACAAATATGTCTGGAGCCGCAAAATATTAAAAGCCCTATTTAAGCCTTATAATGAAGGCAACACATGCAATATGTGTCTATATTAGATATTTTAGCCTACTATCAAAATGACTTAGTTGCTTGAAACACATAATGAGCATTAACGATTAAATGTTTATTTGCCCTGCAGTGCATTCTGCGGACAACAACGCGTCACGTGACTGCTCTGTTGTGGAAGTTTAACTTCAGTACAATATTAATGAATTATGTTTCTCAGGGAAACTACCTTTCTCTTGACCGGAGAAAGGTAGCTTGCCATCTCTCGGTGGGTGGAGTATCATTACCCCAGGTGGAGGAGTTTAAATATCTGGGGGTCTTGGTCACGAGTGAGGGAAGACCGGAGCGTGAGATTGACAGGCGGATCGGAGCGGCGTCCGTAGTTATGCGCTCGCTGTATCGGTCCGTTGTGGTGAAGAGAGAGCTGAGCCGAAAAGCAAAGCTCTTAATTTACCGGTCGATCTACGTTGCAGTACTCACCTATGGTCATGAGCTATGGGTCATGACCGAAAGAACGAGGTCCCGAATACAAGCGGCTTAAATGAGCTTCCTCCGTAGGGTGGCGGGGCTGAGTGGCTTTTCCAGCTACTCAGCATCTTCCAAGTGCGGGTAGTTAAGGTCTTTGCTTTTCAGGAATGTTTTCACGTGTTCTAAACAGACGACAAAGTGACGGAAAGCGTCACCCCCGTACAGCCATCGGACTTCGCTTTCAACTTCATCAAGCAATGCACGGAACTGACGGCAGTTCCATTTACAGCAGCCAGCTGTTTAGCGGACCGCCGAAAGCTAAAAAAGCCCCACTGGCAGAAACGTGTGTCGTGAGCTATGACGCAAAACTCTGTTGACAAAAAGGCTGACGCCTAATATTGTAATGACCCTGCAGGACCGTCCTCTGCGTAGCGGAAGAAATGACTTAACAGTTTATCAAGAAACTGTTGTAGAGAACTGTACGTGCTTTAAACAATTCACGACTCCGCGTAGTCGCAAAGACTTATTGCCAGTAGGACAGGATAACTCTATTTCTCTGTCTCGAGTCCATTTGATCCATTGTTCACAATCAGCACAAACAGCATGGACGTCAGTTCAGTTCACAACACTCTTACTCAAGGTTTTACCCTATAACTCCCACTTCCCATGAGCCTTAGGGGGTGAAGGCGGGGCTAGTGGCGGTCATGTGCATTTTAGGTCTGTTAGCAGCAGGGGATTGTGGGACGCAGTTTCCTGATCTAATTAGGGCTCAGCATGAGCGTTTCTGGTAGCCCACGTTTCTTTTCATATGGCAGTTTTGTTGTTCCACCTTAGTTTATTCTTCCTGTTATGTTTGTTTCTTTTTGTTGGACCATGAGTGTGGAAGACAGAGAGGTTGATCACTACAGTGCAATGTTGAACGTAATGCGTGTTCAAACAAATTGGAATTAGAAATGATGGAAAGGTGGCTTCCCTCTCTACTACCTACTCTGTGAGACTCTGTGGCTTGTTATTCAATTCAATTCAATTCAATTTTATTTGTATAGCCCAAAATCACAACAACAGTCGTCTCGATGGGCTTCGAAGTAAAACATGAACTCAAAAGGATCATGAATACAAAGAGTTCAATAGGAAAATACAAAAATGGACTAACAAACTGACTAAGCTATACTGGCATCCCTGCCCTTAGACCCCCCTTCGCGGTAAGGAAAAACTCCCAAAAAAAACGGATTCCGGAAAAAACGAAGAAACCTCAGGGGTGTCCACATGAAGGAGGGATCCTCCCCCAGGACGGACAGGCGATGTACCAGAACTCTTAGAGAAGAATTAACTTATCTAAATCTATAACTACATATTTAAAGTCCAGCAGACGAGCTTCATCCAGTTGTGGTTGTGGGGACAGTCAAAGGCGCGAGTCGAGCCTGAGACAGGAACCACAGCCAGGAGCAGGAGCAGAGACGAGGTACTCGGTCAGGTACAGAGCAGAGACGAGCCAGAGATGAGCCGGAGACAGGAACCACAGCCAGGTGTAGGAGCCGGAGCAAAGACGAGGTAGACGGTCAGGAACTGGAGCATGGATGAGCCAACTGGAGTCTGGAAGCACTCTCACTCCCCAGGAGGGGAGAGGAAAAGAGGGACAATACATGAATCGCACTGTACCAAACAGAGGCATGGAGAACTAAATGATAAATTATGATCAGGAATGGAGGAGAGGAGGGTAGAAGTAGAAAAAAAAGAAGACAGAAAAAAAAGAGGACAGAACCCCAGTGCACCATAGTTAGCCCAGCTTCAACTTCTAGCAGCCTTTTAAAAGAAATAGTTAAGTTTAATTTAGACAACTTAACATTAAGTTAAATAATCTCTGAATACTAACTAGTCTGACAATAAGCCTGTCCAAAGAGGAATGTTTTCAGTCTAACTTTGAATGTAGAAACTGAGTCGGCCTCTCTTACATGAGCTGGGAGTTTATTCCATAAGACAGGGGCTTGGTGGCTAAACGCTCTACCTCCAACCGTACTTTTACTAATTCTAGGAACCACAAGCAGTCCTGCATTTTGCGAGCGAAGTGTTCTCATTGGATGGTAAGGGACTATGAGGTCCTTAATATAGGACGGGGCCATTCCATGTAAGGCAAACAGGATCTGTCCCAAGACTGAGCCCTGTGGGACTCCATAGTTGACTCGAGTGCACTGAGAGGAATGTCCATTTACATTAACGAACTGATACCTATCGGACAGATAGGATTTAAACCACTGGAGAGCAGATCCTCTGATCCCTATGTCCTGCTCTAGTCTATGGAGTAAAATACTGTGGTCGATAGTGTCAAAGGCTGCACTGAGGTCCAACAGGACAAGAATAGAAAGTAGATCCTTTTCTGAGGCCAATAACAAGTCATTAGAGACTCTAACTAGTGCAGTTTCCGTACTGTGGTGGGGTCTAAACCCCGACTGAAAGTCTTCAAAGAGGCTGTTGTCCTGTAGGTGGCAGTAAAGCTACTTAACTACAACTCTTTCTAGGATTTTAGAAATAAAGGGCAGGTTTGATATCGGTCTATAGTTGGCCAAGATGCTAGGATCCAAACTGGGCTTTTTCAGAAGAGGTTTAACAACTGCATATTTAAAAGACTGTGGCACGTAACCCGTTTCCAGAGAGGCATTTATCATTGTTAATATGGGATCATTGATTAGGGGAAAAGTTTCTTTAAAAAGTCTAGTGGGAATTGGGTCTAACAGACACGTTGAGGATTTGGAGGACGTAATAATTGATGTTATTTCTGCTTGATCCACAGCAGTAAAGCAGTCCAATGTTACAGAAGTTTCTATGGATGCCTCCATTTCTACCACTTCAGCCTGTTCTGGGCTGATAGTAGGAATAACTTGATTTAACTTATGTCTAATATTTGAGATTTTACTATCGAAAAATGTAAGAAAATCATCAGAGCTGAGAGAAACAGGAACATGTGGTTCTACTGAGCTCTGACTGCGAGTTAATTTAGCAATAGTGCTAAAAAGAAATCTTGGATTGTTTCCATTCTCTGATATTAAGGTTGAATAGTACTGGCTTCTAGCTCTACCCAGAGCTTTTTTATAATTTAATAGGCTATGTTTCCAGATATCCAGAGACTGCTCTGAACCGGAGCGGCGCCATTTTCTTTCCAACTTACGGGTTTCTTGTTTAAGAGAACGAGTTTCAGCGTTAAACCACGGTGCTACTCGGTTTTGTCTGACGAACATAAGTTTCAAGGGGGCAACAACATGGAGTGTACTCCTGAGGGCTTGTAAGGCATCATTAACAAAGTGGTCATTTATACTAGGACTGATACTATGGGAGCTGGACTCAGAGTATTTTCTCAGGATATCACTAAGTACTGGCTGAACTGTGTGTTTAAACTCAGACACAGAACGGTCAGTTAAGGTTCTTCTAAGCTGTTTCTTATTCACTGGGGCAGAAGGATGGTCCAGTGTAAACTGGAAGGTAATCATAAAGTGATCAGAAATGATGGGGTTAAGAGGAAGGACACTCAGCTGGCTGATCTCTATCCCCTGGGTTAGAACAAGATCCAGGGTGTGCTTATGACAGTGAGTGGGTTCATTCACACTTTGGGTGAAACCAACATCATCTAATAAAGCTGCAAAAGCCTTTCCTAGGCAGTCACTGGGGTCATCAACATGAATATTAAAATCCCCTAATATTAAAATTTGATCAGAATCTAAGACAATAGTCGATAGGAAGTCGGAAAACTCAGTTAAAAATTCTGAATATGGGCCGGGGGGGCGATAAATAATTATGAGTAAAACAGGTTTTCCAGTTTTCCTGTTAGGGTGACTTAAAGACAATATGATGCTTTCAAATGAATTATAAGCATTTTTAACTTTAGGGCTGAGAAGTAAGCTAGACTGTGATATTACTGCCAAACCACCTCCTTTCCCTGAAATCCTGGATTTCTGATAGTTAGCACAAGTGGGGGGGGTTGCTTCATTCAATCTAACATAGTCATCCTGTTGGAGCCAGGTTTCTGTTAAGGCTAAAAGACTAAGGTTGTTATCAATGATTAACTCATTGACTAAGAGGGACTTGGAGGAAATGGATCGAATGTTTAATAAACCGCATTTAATTACATCATAATTCTGCTTGTGAGAACTGCCGTCTGTCACTTTAAGGTTTCTATGACGCGCTCCTTTCATTTGTCTTTCAGCACATAAGCTAACGCTAGGACCTGCTTGACTTTCCCTGCATGGGTTTTGCACCGGCACTAACCCTAAGGGAGGCTCAGAGGAGCGTTTTACACTGCTGCTCTGCGC
>CM074489.1:2537712-2555484 GCA_037389245.1 Oryzias sinensis | reverse complement strand
GCTCTTGTGAAGAACATGTGCCGTATGTAAGTTCAGTTTTCTCTAGGCTCACAATAGTCCTTAAACTTCTTTTTCAGCACTTCAATTTTGTCTTTCTCGTCGTCTCCAAATTCAAAAGTATTGTATACTTTTACCACTTCATCTCCTGCGACGTGAAGAAAAGTTGCAGATTGCACCTTCTCTGACTTTTCTGCGATGCCGCTGGGGGTACAGAGGAGCCCAAAAAGCTGACTCCAGTTTCTCCAAGTTTCCTTGCAAACTTAGATTCGGTGGTGGTTGAAACTGCGCCATTTCCTCTTATTTCAAAATTCTTTTCTTCTGACACCATGTAATATTGATGAGTCAGGACGACCTCCGATGTTTGAACCAAGGTTAAAATAGTTTCGGATTTTTTATTAGTTTTAGTTTTTATTTCGTTTTGAATTTTTGTTTTTAAATTTATTTAGTTTTAATTAGTTTTTAGAGGCTGCTTTACTAGTTTTTATTAGTTTTTATTTTTGAAATTGCTTCGTTTTAGTTTAGTTTTAGTGTTAGTTTTATTTTATTTTATTTTTTTATTTTTTTTGTAAATTAGGATATTTGTCAGGTGCATGATTCAAAATCACCAGAATAAGTATTGTATGATAAAAACTAAATCAAAGATACATTTTGAAACACTTATTATTCAGAGGACACAAGGACAACCGTCCTTAAATTAAAATACAACAGCCGATAACAGCATTACGTTATCTGCTCTCGCTTCTTTTTCGGGGGAGGGCGGGCGACAGGCTGCCTGTCTAGGTACTGTTGATCTGCGTTTTTGTGTGCACTTTTTAAATGTACTTTTAGATTCGTAGGGTTTTTCCCTTTGAGGAGCGTTCCACAAATGTTGTCTCCTGCTTCGACTACAAGGCACTTACTTTAGTTTTCGACGCTGTTATATTCAAAAAAGTCCCAAATAGGACTCTCCCGCTTTCTCCCAACTGTTAATGCAGCCATCACGCTCATGTAAAGGTCTATGACAACGCTAGCCGGCAGTGTCTGACAGACATCATGTGACGTCACAGACTACGTGATGCCGTAAAGTTCAGATACACAGTAAAACTAGCAGCGTGAAGTAAATAGACTTTATTTCAACCCAAAAGACTTATGTATTAACAAAGACGAAAACAAAGTATTCTTTGGGGTTAATATTAGTTAGTTTCAGTTAGTTTTATACACACAACAAACAGTTTTAGTTAGTTTTCGTTTTTTTTGAAACTCTCGTTTTTATTTTTATTTCAGTTAACGAAAATGTTTTTTCAGTTCTAGTTTTAGTTTTTTCGTTCGTTTTCGTTAACTATAATAACCTTGGTGTGTAAGAGAGAGCCCCCTCTCTCTCCTGTGAGCGCGGGGGTGTGAGCGCGGAGCGGGGGACTGTCGGAGAACCGTAAATTAAAAATAAGGTGTCTCCCCCAAAAGTTTTGGAGTCTTTCTTAGCCCACTCTGGAGGCTGAGGGTTCAGAACGGAAAAGTGAACCCCGAGGAAATCTCCCGTGTGTTTCTGACTACGGTCGGAAAAGAGAAGTCATCGCACAGGAAAGGTTCAACACTTGGATCAAACTGTTAGTACAGCACGTCTGCAAACACTTCCTCATTCAAAACTCAGAGAGAGCACATAAGACGGCCGACCAGCCCTCATTTTTACTCCCCCATGCATCCCCTCTGGAGCGCCCAAGGCAACGCCTCCTTCCGTCGCCGCCTTGCCTCCATGACAACCGCAATCACAAAAGTCTGAAGGAGGTCCGTGGAAGGCGGAAATACTGCTACGTAGTCCTCAGAACGTCTACGTTTGATAGTTTCAGCATTGTATAGTGTAAATGCAAAAATCAGATACGGGTCACTTTTAAAAGATGATGTAAGCGGGTCGTCAAAAAATTCGGATAGTCAGAAAATCGGATATGGGCATCAAGACCTGCAGTGTAAAGCCGGCCAAAGTGATTCTCTGCATCCAGAGGCTGTCATTCCTCACTAAGATCCACTCTGTTCATTCATGTCCTCTGGAGAAAACAGGCTTTATGCTCAGAAAGTTTCTACTAGTTTAGACATTCTAGAAAATGAGGAGATTCTACTGGATTTAGATGAAACTTCTTTAAAACTGCAGCAAAAAATGCTGTCAGCATGAAAAAGAACAGAGTTTTACCCACAAAACACCAAAGAAAAAGGAAGTTCAGTCAGAAAACTGTGGAAAACATCAATCAAAGCAAAACTCTGAGTCTTTCAAACTGCATGAGTCAATATTTGATCATCAACAGAACAGAGATGATAGAAAAATGATTCAACGGAGAGACTTTTGTTCACTAACTGAGATCAGACGGGATTTCTGCTCCAAAAACTGACTTCAAAGGACTTGAATCCAAACCAGTGAGTCATGTGACCACAGCGTTTGTCCGTGTCTCCACTATGAACATTCTGGTCACATGACCATGTTGGAGGTTTCTGAATGAAACTCTGTGTTTGTTTGTCAATGAGAGTTTCTGGAGAACAGAAATCAAGTGTGAAACATCTGGAACCAGAATCTAGTGATCCAGAGTTCTGGTTCTGTCCCTGTTCCAGAGACAGAACCAGGATCCAACGCCTGACCCACACATAGATCTATGTCATCCAGAAATGTTCTGTCTGATCAGTGATTCACTCAATCCTTGATTGGACCATCCCAAACTCACATCTGTCCATCAAATGGAGATCAAAGAAGAAAGTGATGATCTAGAAAAGAATCTGTGTGTCTGCAGGTCTGTTTTTCTCCAGATCCTGGAGCTGCTGAACATCTGAATCCAACCCATGTTTCAGATCAACACTCCAAGTTAGAATGAGAAGAGGAAGTGCAGTTCTCCATCAGTCCACCGGGGGAGCTGCAGCACAATAACTGTCCACTTGATGCTGAGAGAGACAGTGGAGCTGATCTCAGATCAGTCCCTGCTGCAGCTCTGACACTCATCTCCACTTCCTCTGATTCCTCCATCACTCTGCTCTCCACCTCCCAGGAACACCGTCCAGTCACAACATCTCTGCAGACCAGCTGCTGCTGCTGCTCCTCTCTGCTCCTCCAAGAGGAACATCAGGGCCACAGGCTCCTTCCCTCCCACCTGCAGAGAGAAAGTGTAGAGCCAGAGATGAAGGAGTGTCTCCTGATCCTGGTCTGTCAGTCAGTGCTGCAGCACAGCAGCAGAAAGAGCAGCAGGAGCTTCAGTCCTGTTCAGAGCAGCAGCTTCCTGTCATCTTCACCTGTTGGAGCTTCTGCTGCTCTGATTGGCTGACTGTTGTCCTGAAGCCTGTCATCATTCTCCTCAGAGCTTCACTGAGAAGCTGCAGCTTCACAGGAAACTCTGCATCTTTGCTCTCAGACTAACTTTAGGACCAAACATCTGGAAGCAGCTGGACTGACTCCAACCCTCTACTGACCTCAGAGTCTGCAGTTTGGACTTTGGACTGTCCACCAGATCCTGGAGCTGCTGAACATCTGAAGAATGAAGGTTGTTGAACCTCAGGTCCAGTTCTGTCAGGTGGGACGGGTTGGACTTCAGAGCTGAGACCAGAGCATCACAGCTGGCCTTTGACAAACTGCACCACCTCAACCTGAATCCAGAACAAAGAGTTGAGTTTAAAGACAAAGTTCATGTTTTTCATCCTTCACTTCTTCTAAAGAGTTCAGAGCTGAAGAAGATCAGAAAGTTTAGAAAAAGTCCAAAGATGTGAAGCAACAGCAGCAGATCAGAAGAGTCCAGCAGAAGCAGAAACAACAGTTGTTGTTGCTGTTCTGAAAACAGACTGTTCACTCCACCTGAACAGGGAGGGGCAGTGACCACGTGGTGAAGGCAGGTGTCACAATAATTACCTTCCCTGCGCAACAGGTAACAGTGTGGAACTAAAGTTTCTAATAAAATAATTGGAAGATTAACAAAACATTTATTTATAAAATGTGTTTACTAAAATAAAATAATTTCAAAATTAAATCATCACTGTGAAGTTTTATGAATGTTCATTGAAAAAAAATCAATTCACCTTAACCTAAGCCCTTAATTTTACCCTTAAGTTAACATTTACTTAATCTTCCTTAACTTTACCCTTAGCCTCAGCATATTTACCCATTCTTTTTTTAAACTTAGCATTACCCTTAACTTTACCCCTTACTTTTACCCTTAGCTATACATATTTACCTAAACCTTTTTTGTACATTGACATTACCCTTAAAATTAACCTTAACTCTACCCTTTAATTTTACCCTTAGCTTAACCTATTACCCTAAACTCTTATTTTTACCCTAATTCTTCCCCCAACATTATTGTTAACTTTAACCGGTGGACTGAGTGGTTGACGTAGATCCTGCAGCCTTTAACCCAAGAGTTCTCAATCCGCTAATGCTTCCTGAGAAGCCTGGCATGATTTCAGCATTCCTTTTCCATTTGAATTTGATCTTTTGCCGCTGCCGCCTGACTCCCGCACAGACGGCGCTGCAGTTCTCAGCGGCTTTCTCAGCTTCTGAGGTTTCCTCCGTGGACGTCCAGTGTGGAAACGTGGATGAGGTCCTGCAGGATTTGAACCATGTTTGTGGGCATTTCAGACGTTTTTGTTCCTTTAAGGTTAAACGCTGTAAACTCGGAGCCTTGGATCAACGAACACACTCGTGCGCTCAGACGCTCCTGCCGTCGCGTGGAGCATAAATGGGGAAAAAAAGACGGTCTTCACGTGTCATTTGAGATTTTGAAAAACTCCTTGACTGAGTATCAGGCTGCTGTGAAAAGTTCCACGTTTCTGTCAAATGTGTGTCTGAGAACATCAGCAAGCCTAAGATCCTTTTGAATCCTTTAAAGTCTGTGAACAGTTTTTAACAGTTTTTACTGACAAGGTCAGTGCTGTCAGGTTTTTACTCTCTCTTTGGACCCCTGACCCTCTGTTTAGGACTTTCAATGCAGTGTCAAAGCAAAGGATTGTGGGAAACCCTCAGATGATAGATGGTGACATCAGAACTATGTCATGAGTGAAAATGACCATAAATGGTTCAATAATTATTCCTAATTGTAATCTTGGCTGCTGCAGAAACTTGTCAAGTCTTTCATCTTCCATTGTTGTCCATTTAGTAGCATTTAACCGGCTACTAACAGGTTATTGGTCGTTGGAGCCGTTTAACGTCTCACTTCTGTCTCCAGTCAGAGCCTCTGTGCTCACAGATGATCAGCTGATGTTCTTTGTGTTTCGATCTGACATTGCAGGTCTGTTTCTGTGGGAAATCATTTGTTTTTTGAAGGCTGTCAGTTTTTTGTGTTAAAAACTCAAAAAACCTTTGAATCTGTTTCAATTTCTTTTGACGGAGTTAATCACAGATTTTGAGTTTTGACTTTTGGCACTCGCTGCTTTCCGTACAACCCTGTCATTCAGGAGTACGAGGCAGAAATGGAGGTCCAGAAAGGACTCCTGAATGATAAGTTTCTTCTTCAGACCTTGCTGGATGGCTCTGTGGACCAAACTAAAGGGATTTGTAGTCCTGCAGGTGGGAGATGACCTTGTGAGATGCAGGTGTGACGTCTGACTGCTTCAACAACCAGCTAGCTTTTGTAGCTAAACGGATAGAACAGCTAGCAGACCAATCAATCTGGTTGACCATGAGGGTCACATTGCAAGCAACGACCCAGCCTAGCAACTTCCCTCTAGAGCTACTACTGTGAAAAACATCAGTAACCTATAGGAAGATGACAAAGATAAAAAGACCCATGCAGCTCATTGGGGATCACTGGACGTCTCTCTGTAATCACAATAACCTGGAGGTTACAGGACATTATTAGGATACAGAGGGGAACTGAGGTCAAATGCTTTAACTATTGTGGAAACAGAACAGCAGCATGTTGCTAATGCTGCACTGAGCACTTTCTGCATGTGTCCAGACAGCGGAGTATTGAACATAAAGTCAGCAGACTGACTACAGCAGAGAGACAGCTCCTGTTTGAGCACAACGCCGTACATGGTTCATAGTATCTACCATGGCAGTTTGTCTGCAGAACATTTGTGTGAAGGGAAATTGTTTTATTATTACCATTGTTTTTTTGTGTTTAAACGTTAACTCAGATTGACCTTTTTAGAAAACAGTTGTGTGTTTTTTTTATCTGTTTCTCATCCCAGCTAGGATGAGGGGGTTTTAGACACACTGTCCTGAGCTGATAAGGAAAACTGTTTGAACTTAGAATAGACCCACATGGATCATTATACGACACCCCCTAATGAACTTTACTCTTTGTCTTTAATGACAGGTGCATAGGTGAGAAAGGTGCATAGATGAGAAAGGTGCATAGGTGAGAAAGGTGCATAGGTGAGAAAGGTGCACAGGTGAGAAAGGTGCACAGGTGAGAAAGGTGCACAGGTGAGAAAGGTGCACAGGTGAGAGGTGCACAGGTGAGAGAGGTGCACAGGTGAGAAAGGTGCAAAGGTGAGAAAGGTGCACAGGTGAGAAAGGTGCACAGGTGAGAAAGGTGCACAGGTGAGAAAGGTGCACAGGTGAAGCAGTCCTTTGAGAAGATAAGCATGGTGGACGTCTTCTGTCACTCTTGCTTTTCTCCCTTGTGCATGAGAAACTTGATTCTTGTTGTGGTCTGTTGTTTCTAATTGTGTTTTTCTTTAATGTCTAGATGAATTTATCTGACAATCAAACGGCACAATAGCTAAATGCAGGAAGTTAGTGGTCCATGCTCAACATAGTCCTGCTATGCAGCAGAGCTGGAACACAAACAGATTGATCATCAGAAAAAAAAGAGTCCCTCACACAGGATCTGACTACCAAGTGGAACAGGAAATGATCAATACTGACAAACACAGAACCACTGACAGATGGTCCTACATCCAACCAACGTCTCCATGGCAACCCTTGCTGAAGTGGATAAGCTGAAGAAGCTGGAGGAAGTGCTAGAGCATTGTTGCTAACTCAGTTATCTGTCTGTGTTTCCCTTTTATATTAAGATGAAATTCATGATCTCTATTTGTATTAAAGGTCCATCAGGGATCCTGGAGGACAGAAGTTTGTGTCCTGCTCAGTGGTGCTGCCAGCATTGTGTCATCTGTAGTGATGAAACCTGTGAGGATGACCCAGCAGAGACCAGAGGTGTGGAGGTCAGTCAGTGCTTTACTAAGGGAGGGGCATAGCAGGAGGCCTAGAAAGCAAGAACCACTGGAGGAGCCCCCACCACCTAGAAAAAGAGCTGCTGTTCTGCTGACTCCAGAGTCTTCATCTGATGAAGACCAGGACTGCATTGAGAACTGTGTGGAGCTACAAGGCAGAGCCCACCATCAGCTTGGAGGACTGCCCCCCCCACAGACTAGAGGTAAGATGGGGGCTAAAAACCCCAGCCTGACCGACCCAGGCCCACGGGCATTAAAACCCAACTCGGCCCAAACCCGACCAATTAACTTGATCTGCAGGCCCGAGCTCAAAGCAAACCCGAAATTTCAATGTATCCCATAGTATTTTTGGCAGAAAAAACTCCAGATTTCTTAAGGTAAAAATAAATATAAAATAAAATAATCTACATATTTCTATGATCATGATAAATGCATTTGCACAACGAAATAACACTGGAACACAGAATAAGAGGCCAGACAGAGAGAGTGAAACAGAGATCTTGATGATAAGCACTCCCTTCATTACACAGAGAAATACTGCAGCTGTGGTGCATGTTTGCCTTTTCAGTTCCCCTGTCTGGAGTTTATCCTTGACTTCTAGCTGTTCCATATCAGGGATACAAAATAGATGCTGACTTATGGAGGGAAGATTACATTCATGACACGTGTGCAGACTGCGGGTGGGCGGCGCCCCCCTCTTTCTGCCAGTTGCTGGACCACAGTGTCTGTCAATCAACAGTGGGCTGGTGAGTGGTGGGATAGAGGGGACGGGTTCTACGTTTGTGTGTGTGTGTGTGTGTGTGTGTGTGTGTGTGTGTGTGTGTGTGTGTGTGTGTGTGTCTGTGTGTTCGGTGAACGTTCTCCCTCTGAGTAAGCAGAAGCTGGCTGTGTCTTTGGGTTCGTGCGGTAACCGTTCTGACATCCAGGATTAATAAAGAGCTGTTTGACAACCGCCCACCTAAGGAGCTTTTCAATATATTTATTAAAAAAGTCAGCGAAATTCGGGTCGGGTCGGGTTCTGACTCGGGCTTAAGATCTTCCCTCCACCACAGACAGACTGAGAAAGTCTAGAGTCCCTCCTGATTTTAGTCCAACTGTTCAGTGCTCTGAAAACTGGCTGGATTGTGGTTCTGACATGTTTTTTTAGCATATTTGTTGGGATTTATTCTGGTCTGAACCCTTTTAACAGTTTTTTTCTTCATGACTAAAGCATTTTTGTTTAGCTGTAAATTAAACACATATAATTAATTGTTTTTAATAACTAAGTGTCAGTTTTTCATTTCTAGTGGTAAATGAATCTGCAGACATTTCTGGTTTCAGTGACTGAATGATGCTCTGACCAAAGAACACTTTGTGTGTTTTTGTTGTTCTAGTGACATTCAAAGGAAGTTTCTGTTCTAGATTCAATATTTAAAAATCTTTTCAAACTATTTCCTTCAAATAGATTTCATGTAGAATCCTATGAATGGTTTTCTGAAAACTGGAAGCTCAAACTAATTTGGACTCCAACTTGAACTTTCTACAGGCCGATCTGTGAACATTTTTCTGACATGAAATGGATCCGTGTTCTAAAATAGGTTGGAGATCCTGATCTACAAGATCCTGATTGAAACAGATCAGTTTCCATCAATCATCAGAACAATCAATTCAATTGATGAAGAAAATCTGAACCAATCATCAGTTTGTTTCAAACACGGCTGTAGACAGAAAATCTTCCAGTGAAACATCAGAAAGTTCTTCTCCTGATCCGTTCTTCTCATCTTTCAGGGAGTTCAGCTTCTTTACTGACCTCAGAGTCTGCAGTCTGCAGTCTGGACTCTCCAGAAAACCACACAGATGAACAACTTCTGAATCCTGCAGGTTCTGGTTCCAGCTCAGGTCCAGTTCTGTCAGATTAGACGGGTTTTTCTTCAGAGCTGAGACCAGAACTTCACAGTTGAATACTGACAAACTGCAGTCCTTCAACCTGCAATCAGACAGAAAAGTGTGTTCAGGAGCAGTGATGCAGCTGGAGGTCCAGGAACTTGGTCCATTCAGTCAGGTGGGACCCGCCCTGTCATTGATCATCATGAATCGTTCATGACTAAATAGTTACAATTCAATAGATTTAAAGCTTCCATTTCAAAAATGTCAGATTTCAAAAACTAAATAAAGACACTCAGGCTGTGTCCAAATTCCTGTCCTACTCCCTAACTTCGTGTTAGGGAGGACTGTGAGGATGGAGGACTGTGTCTCTGATTCGGGGAGGAGTTTAACAGGAAACAAGATGGGGGGGTTGGTCAGGCTACAGGGAGGAGGAGACAGAGATGTGACTCCACTTGGCAGATGTTCCACATTTATTCTGTTGCTGATTCATATTCCAAGTCAGTCTGTAAACAACTAAAGATCCTCTCATCACTACACAAACAGCACAAACTGACCTGCTGTCAGTCAAATAAAGTCCATAAAACAATAAAACTGAGTCTGTCATTATGAACATAAACTCCTATAATATAATAGAATTCAATTTTTTAATAGAGCACTGATCAGTGGAGTGTTTCCTGACCAATGGAAACAATCAAAAATTATACCTCTAATTAAGGATGAAAAGTCAGAGTTTACTGCTTCAAACTGCAGACCAGTTCATGTTCTCCCTGTTTTGAGTAAAATTTTTGAAAGGTTGATATTTAATCAAATGCTACACTACTTTATCTCAAATGATCTTTTTACTAGTGCACAGCATGCCTACAAACCAGGTCATTCAACCAATACGGCATTAGTACATATGGTAGACCAGTGGTTAACACATTTGGATGATAAAAAATATGTGGGTGCGGTACTTTTAGATTTCACAGCTGCCTTTGATGTAATTGACCATGATATTCTGTTGGCAAAGCTCAAATGTTTTGGATTTTCACAGTTGGCTCTTTCACTGATAAGAAATTATCTTAATGGCAGAACACAGAAAGTCCTCTTCAATGGTAACTTGTCTGAAACAAAGTTTATGTCATGTGGGGTTCCACAAGGTAGTTGTTTGGGTCCACTTTTATTTTCAGTGTTTGTAAATGATATGTCCCAGGAGATTAGAAATGCAGAAGTGGTGTTATATGCAGATGATGCAACTTTATTCTGTGAATCTGCTACTGTCCCAGAGCTCAATACAGCCCTACAGAATCAACTTAATTTAGTTACCAATTGGGTTAAGTTGAATAAATTGGTTCTTAATACATCTAAAACAAAATGCATCGTTTTCGGTACAAAAAATTTATTGAATGCACCATGTTACCTGAATTTGAGGATTGACAATAGTTTAGTTGAACAAAACCAAACTTCTGGGCATCAAATTAGATGATCAGCTCTCTTGGACAGATCAGATTAATCATGTAGTATCCAAGATGGGCAGAGGAATCACCCTGGCTCGGAGGAGTGCGCAATATTGTCCTCCTTCAGTCATGAGGACAGTTGTACAGTCTTTGGTTTTGTCACATCTGGAGTATTGCCCAGTCATTTGGTCTAGTGCGACACAGGGGCATCTAAAAAAATTACAACTTGCCCAAAATCGAGCTGCCAGGGTGGCTCTTGGCTGCTCTTTTTGGACCAATGTGAACGAGATGCACACCATTTTAGGTTGGTTGATGGTAAAAGACAAAGTACAACTCAGTCTTCAATGCTTAATGCACAATGTCATTTTTAAAAAATGTCCACAATTTAGCTGCAGCGCTAGGTTGTATTTTTTTTGTGTTGTTTTTTTTGTTTAGTTAAATAGGAAAACCAAAGCGGAACCTTTGTGGCGTGATGTGTTGCGCACGGACAATTCTAATGAGAACACAGGAGAGCTGGAAAAGACGTGTGAATCGCAAAGAAAAGAAGTTCAAGTGAAGTTAAGAGCTGTTAAAGTGTTTTGAATATTTTGTTGTTCCTTCACGGACATCCCTCCCTCATTATATATGCGGCCAGCGAGGTATGTTTGTTTGTATTATTTATATTTCTGTGAAATGTCTGTACAATTTATATGTGTATTTATTTGTTCTGTCAGTTTGACGGTGGAGTTGGCGAAGTTGTTGAAGTTGTGGATAAAGAGCCAATAAATTCATCTGTATGAAGAACCGTGGTCCCGTGTTTCATGAGGGAGCGAAAGTCAAACTCGAAGCCTGCTCATCAGCGTGACGTCACCAGACCGTCCCGCCAGTTCATCAAGACGGGAACTGCAGATAAGCTACAACGAACGCTTTTGCTCCTGTGTTAGTTCGAGAAGATGTTCACAAGACGGATAAATAAGTGTTTGTTTTGAAGTGTGACAAAGACTGACATTTGAAATTTGATAAGTTGATATATATAAGTTTCCTTTTAATTTTGTTATTGAAGTTTCTGGGTTTATGTTTGATTTAGATATGTAAGAAATTCTGTTATATTGAAGTTAGAATAGGGATAACTACCATTTATAAATCAAAATGTCGCAACCTGATGAAAGGACTGAAAGCAATACAGAACATGCTGCAGAGCCTGAACCAGCAGACGTGGCTACAGAGCAACATCAAGAACCTCGTCGAAGTGAAAGAGCCCGTACATTAACAGAAAGGGGAAAAGTCTTTCAAAGAGAAAGGTTAGAGGGACTCATGCTACGTTTTAACACCATCTACGAACGATGGAAAGCCTTAACTAAGTTGGCTAAAAAATCTGTAATGAGACAGGATCCTAATGACATTCTGCAGGAACACATTAGTTCTGTAGAAAAGGAACTGTTAACACTAAACAGTGTGTATGATGACTACAGATGTACAGATAGTCCACCTCATGACATGCGTCATAGGTTGGATAAGGCTGTGTCAGTAACCAAGATTGTAATCAAAAATGCACAGTCACAGACACAAGGGGAAAGGGAGGAGATTGTTTGGCCTGATGCTAGTTCGGTGTTCGCATCTTCAAGTTCTAGTGTTTCACTTCTGGTCTCTGACCACTCTAAAAGGACTTTGAGTCACTCTGTAGCATCCGCACTCAGTAGACAAGAAGCAGCAGCAGAGTATGCAGCCACACGGGCTGTGTTGCAGATTATGGCTGAGCAAGAGTGTCGTAGAGAAGAGTTGGACAAACTTGAGGCTGAGAATAAGTTAATAACAGCAGATCAAGAAACTGCTGCTTACGCTCGTCGCCTTGAGAGAGAAAGAGAAGAGACTGAACGTAAAATCATGAAGGAAAAACAAGAAGCTGCTCTTTTAAGGAGACAACAAGAAGAGAATGTTGAGAGAAAGCGTTCTGTGGAGAACTTGAAAAGAGAGGTTGAGCGTTTAGAAGAACTTAAAAAGTTACATGCAGCTAAAGCAAGGCTTAAGGTGTATGATGAAAATGAGTTTCATCCAACACAAGCAGTACCTGCGTGTCCTGAAGTAACTCATCTGGATCAAAGAGTTAGGAAACAGTCTGTGAATCAATACGCGGACACAGCTCCAAGTTCAAAGGGTGACTCTCAGAAAGACACAGTGGAGCTCGTGAAAGTCTTAGCTGAGGCGTTGTCTGCAAACAGGTTACCCATACCAGAACCAACCATTTTCAGTGGGGATGCACTGAAGTTCAGCCATTGGAAATCATCCTTTCAGACATTAATTGAGAGAAAAAACATTCCAGCAGCAGAAAAGATGTTCTTTCTTCAGAAATATTTGGGAGGAGCAGCGAGAGAATCTTTAGAGGGCTTTTTTCTAACTGGATCAGAAGCATCTCATGAGAAGGCATGGAATTTATTAAATGAAAGATACGGAGAACCATTTGTTATAGCAAAGGCGTTCCGAGATAAGTTGCATGCCTGGCCAAAGATAGCACACAGAGAAAGTTCAGATTTGAGGAAGTTTGTGGATTTTTTGCGCAGTTGTGAGTCAGCGATGGTTGAAAATGAGAATCTTAATGTTCTCAACAATGCAATCGAAAATCAGAAAATGGCAGCAAAACTACCTGATTGGTTGAGCACAACGTGGAACAGAAAGGCCACAGAGTACCAACTGGAACACAGACGATTTCCAAAGTTCGGCTATTTTGTAACTTTCCTGACGATGGAGGCAAACATTGCTTGTAATCCTATAACATCTTACACTGCTCTACATCAAGATCAGTCGGATAAGAGTAAAATAAAGCCGCAAAACTTTGTATCATCCAAAGGTCAAACCATCGGGACAAAAAGCTTTACAACCAACGTTAGTGAAAGGAAGACAGACACATGTGGCTTTTGTAAAAAAGTAGGTCACTTATTACACAACTGTCGGAACTTAATCAGAAAGCCGATTGCTGAGCGTGTCAAATTCATACAAAGTGAGAAACTTTGTTTTGGGTGTTTAAATCCTGGTCATTATTCCAAATACTGCAAGAGTCGGATGACATGCAGTTTTTGTTCAAAGCGCCACCCATCGTGTCTACACGAAGAGCGCCCAAAACAAGAACAGCAGCTTCCTAGTGAGCAAGCTAAAGAAACTGTAGAGGTTAAGGAAAAAAGGTCACTTTTTACAGTGCAACCACAAGAAACAGATGTTTTCAAGGAGACTACATCTAACAGAGTTGTAAATGAGAAAAGTAGCACACAAACCTCAACAATAGTACCGGTCTATGTTTCAACACAAGGTGATCCGACAAAGGAAGTTCTTACTTATGCTTTGCTAGATTCACAAAGTGATTCTTCATTCATTTTGGACGAAGTAGTTGCTGGGTTAGATGTAAACTCAGAAAGGGTTAAATTAAAGTTATCTACAATGTCATCAAGGGCAACCATCGTGCCATGTGAAAGAATTCAAGGTCTACAAATCAGAGGACTGTCTTGTTCTAAAAGAATCACAGTGCCAGTAGTGTATACCCGTGAGTTCATCCCAGCTAATCATAAACATATCCCAACACCAGAAACTGCCAAGGCATGGCCTCATTTGGAGCATCTTGCTGAATATATCTCACCACAAAGGGAATGTGACATTGGTCTCTTAATTGGGTATAATTGCCCTCAGGCTCTTTTACCCAGAGAAGTTGTGTGTGGAGAAGAAAGCCAACCTTATGCACAAAAAACTGATTTAGGTTGGAGCATAGTGAGTTATGGTGATCCCTCGGAAATCAGAAGTGATGCAATAGGTGTAAGTCACCGCATTGTTGTAAAGCAAGTGATACCCGAAACCAAAACAACAGTGAAACTTAAACGTGAAGTACACTACGTGTGTAGGACTCAGATTAAGGAGATTGCCACTCCTGACGAAGTGCTTAAAATGCTGGAGTCAGATTTCAGTGAAAGAGTTGAAGAAGCAGCCTTTTCCCAGGAAGATCTGGATTTCTTAAGCAAATTAAGAAATGGAATCAAGCATAAATCGGACGGACATTTTGAGATGCCATTGCCTTTTAAACAAGACAGACCAAATTTACCAAACAATATGCAATATGTTGCTCAGCGTCTTATGAGTCTGAAACGAAGACTCCTGAGAGATGAAACATATTATGCAGATTATGTGTCCTTTATGGATGACATTGTTGCTAAAGGTGATGCTGAAAGGGTTCCAGCCGAAGAACTGGATAATCACCCTGCCTGGTATATTCCACATCATGGAGTATATCACCCTCACAAGCCTGGGAAGATAAGAGTTGTCTTTGATTGCTCTGCAAGATACCAGGATAAAGCGCTGAATGATTATTTGCTTACTGGTCCCGAGCTCACAAACACGTTAGTTGGAGTTTTATGCAGATTCCGCAAGGGCCCAGTTGCAGTAATGTGTGATGTGGAACGTATGTTTCATCAGTTCCACGTAAGGCCTGAAGATCGAGACTATTTGAGATTCTTGTGGTGGGAGAGCAGTGATCTAAATTCTCCACCATCTGTCTTCAGAATGAAAGTTCATCTGTTTGGCGCAGCATCGTCACCAGGCTGTGCAAATTTTGGCCTTAAACACTTGGCCAGTGAAGGTGAAGGCAAGTTCAACAGCAGCACAGTTCAATTTATCCAGAGAAATTTCTATGTGGATGATGGACTTGTGAGTGTAGCATCTGAAGTTGCAGCAGTAGAACTTGTCAGGGAAGCAAGAGAATTGTGCAGTGGTGGCAAGCTCAGACTGTACAAGTTCATTTCCAACAGTGAGGAGGTGTTGAAATCAATACCAAAGGAGGACTGTGCTGACAGTGTGAAGGATTTGGATTTAGCCTCGAGACATCCCATAGTTGAGAGAGCTCTTGGGGTTCAGTGGTGTGTCTCCTCTGATAACTTTCAGTTTAGGGTGACAATCAAAGAGCATCCTTTGACCAGAAGAGGGGTGCTGTCAACAGTAGCCTCCATTTATGATCCTTTAGGCTTTGTTGCACCTTTCGTCCTGCGAGGGAAACAGATATTGCAACAGTTGTGTCAAGATAAAATAGGGTGGGATCATCCAATGCCAGAAGAGCTCAAATCCCAGTGGGAATTATGGCTCTGTGATCTTCAAAAACTGGTGAACATAAAGACCAGAAGATGTTTTATTCCTGAAAACTTCACAGAAGTTCAGCAATGTGAGTTACACCACTTCTCAGATGCCAGCGTAACAGGTTATGGCATTTGCACGTACCTCAGAGTAGTTGATAACTGTGGTAAGGTACATTGCTCACTTGTTCTTGGAAAGGCTCGCGTTACCCCAACTAAAGTAACTACAGTGCCACGGCTTGAGTTATCTGCTGCTGTGGTTGCAGCAAAGACCAGCTTCATGCTGAGGAAGGAACTTGAAATCAATGATCTCAAGGAGCATTTTTGGACTGACTCGAGGATTGTTCTTGGATACATCAATAACGATGCCAAACGGTTTCATGTTTTTGTGGCCAACAGAGTTCAAAAAATCAAATCAACATCAGAACCTGAACAATGGAGGTTTGTCCAGTCAAAGGATAATCCTGCTGACCATGCGTCAAGAGGCTTGACTGCAGATCAGCTTACTGCCTCAAACTGGTTCGGAGGCCCAGACTTTCTGTGGGAAAGAAATCTTCCGGTTCCAGATGCTAAGGTGGGAGAAATAGATGACAGTGATCCAGAGCTTCGGAAGGTACAGGTGCTAAATGTAAAAGCTGAAGAGCAAAGAACATTGTTAGATCGCCTGACAAAGTTTTCCGACTGGAAAAGAGCTGTAAAGGCAATTGCTTGTCTCAAAAAATTTGCTAATCAGATCAACGGTGCTAAACCTAAACCTAAAGTGTATGAAGCTTCCAGCATTGAGGAACGAAAAGAAGCAGAAACATTTATATTCAGATTGGCCCAAGAAGAAGCGTTTAACAGAGAAATAAACAGCATAAAAAAGTGGAATGAGATAAAACCAAAGGACAAAGCCAGTCAGCTTTACAAACTTAGTCCATTCTTAGATGAACATGGTGTTCTCAGAGTTGGTGGACGTTTGACAAGATCATGTCTTCATCCTCACATCAAGCATCCAGTCATTTTGCCAAAGGCAAGTCATGTTTCGTCCTTACTGATCAAACATTATCATGAGAAGGTGCATCATCAAGGAAGGGGAATCACTCACAATGAGTTACGGTCCAACGGAATATGGATCATAGGATGTAGCAGAGTAGTGTCCTCTCATATTTACAAATGCATCGTCTGCAGAAAGTATAGAAGAAACACACAAGACCCAAAAATGTCAGATTTACCTGAGGATAGGATGGAAATGTCCCCACCTTTCACCTATTGTGGGATGGACTGTTTTGGACCATTTTATGTAAGAGATGCCAGGAAAGAACTGAAAAAATATGGACTTCTCTTTACATGTATGTCTTCCAGAGCAGTACACATTGAGTTGTTAGATGATCTCACTACTGATGCTTTCATTAATGCTTTGCGTGCGTTCATTGCCATCAGAGGAAAGGTCAGACAGTTGAGGTGTGATCAGGGCACTAATTTCGTCGGAGCAAACAAAGAGTTTATGAATGCAAAGAAAGGGTTAAATGAGGAACAGTTGAAAGAACATGGATGTGAATTCATCTTGAATGTCCCATCAGCTAGCCATATGGGTGGTGTGTGGGAAAGGCAAATAAGAACCATTCGAAGTGTTCTGACTGCAATTTTGGATCAGTCTTCTAAAAGACTCGACAGTTCATCATTACGTACCTTTTTGTATGAAGTGATGGCTATTATCAATAGCAGACCTCTGTCAACAGACCACTTAAATGATCCAAGCTTTGAGCCCTTGACTCCAAACCATATACTTATGATGAAATCTAGTATAATATCGCCACCTCCTGGAGACTTTGTGAGTCAAGATTTGTACTTGCGTAAAAGATGGCGACAAGTGCAATATTTGGCCAATGTGTTTTGGACAAGATGGAAGAAAGAGTACCTTCTAAATCTTCAACAAAGACAGACATGGCAGAAGGATAAAAGAGACACTAAGGTCAATGACATAGTTATCCTTCAGGAGGATAACTCTCCACGCTGTAGATGGAAACTGGCCAAAGTAACAGAGGTGTACCCAAGTGCCGATGGTAGAGTTAGGAAGGTACAACTGTTGCTTAGCAATTCTACCTTAGATGATACAGGCAAACGCTCTGCTAAACCTGTTTATTTGGACCGACCTGTGCAAAAGACAGTTTTAACATGGTTGACTCGTGATTGTTCATATACTGTAAGTGATTGTAAAGACTGCAGATAAGTCATGTAAATGAAATCACTAATTTGTGATTTGGTGGGAGTTTAGCTGCAGCGCT
>CM074489.1:2515920-2537212 GCA_037389245.1 Oryzias sinensis | reverse complement strand
TTAGTGATTTCATTCACATGACTTATCTGCAGCCTTTACAATCACTTACAGTATATGAACAATCACGAGTCAACCATGTTACAATTACTCTGCTTCAAGCAGTAAAACTGTCTTTTGCACAGGTCGGTCCAAATAAACAGGTTTAGCAGAGCGTTTGCCTGTATCATCTAAGGTAGAATTGCTAAGCAACAGTTTTACCTTCCTAACTCTACCATCGGCACTTGGGTACACCTCTGTTACTTTGGCTAGTTTCCATCTACAGCGTGGAGAGTTATCCTCCTGAAGGATAACTATGTCATTGACCTTAGTGTCTCTTTTATCCTTCTGCCATGTCTGTCTTTGTTGAAGATTTAGAAGGTACTCTTTCTTCCATCTTGTCCAAAACACATTGGCCAAATATTGCACTTGTCGCCATTTTTTACGCAAGTACAAATCTTGACTCACAAAGTCTCCAGGAGGTGGCGATATTATACTGGATTTCATCATAAGTATATGACTTGGAGTAGAGGGCTCAAAGCTTGGATCATTTAAGTGGTCTGTTGACAGAGGTCTGCTATTGATAATAGCCATCACTTCATACAAAAAGGTACGTAATGATGAACTGTCGAGTCTTGTAGAAGACTGATCCAAAATTGCAGTCAGAACACTTCGAATGGTTCTTATTTGCCTTTCCCACACACCACCCATATGGCTAGCTGATGGGACATTCATGATGAATTCACATCCATGTTCTTTCAACTGTTCCTCATTTAACCCTTTCATTGCATTCATAAACTCTTTGTTTGCTCCGACGAAATTAGTGCCCTGATCACACCTCAACTGTCTGACCTTCCCTCTGATTGCAATGAACGCACGCAAAGCATTAATGAAAGCATCAGTAGTGAGATCATCTAACAGCTCAATGTGTACTGCTCTGGAAGACATACATGTAAAGAGAAGTCCGTATTTTTTCAGTTCTTTCCTGGCATCTCTTACATAAAATGGTCCAAAACAGTCCATCCCACAATAGGTGAAAGGTGGGGACATTTCCATCCTATCCTCAGGTAAATCTGCCATTTTTGGGTCTTGTGTGTTTCGTCTATACTTTCTGCAGACGATGCATTTGTAAATATGAGAGGACACTACTCTGCTACACCCTATGATCCATATTCCGTTGGACCGTAACTCATTGTGAGTGATTCCCCTTCCTTGATGATGCACTTTCTCATGATAATGTTTGATCAGTAAGGACGAAACATGACTTGCCTTTGGCAAAATGACTGGATGCTTGATGTGAGGATGAAGACATGATCTTGTCAAACGTCCACCAACTCTGAGAACACCATGTTCATCTAAGAATGGACTAAGTTTGTAAAGCTGACTGGCTTTGTCCTTTGGTTTTATCTCATTCCACTTTTTTATGCTGTTTATTTCTCTGTTAAACGCTTCTTCTTGGGCCAATCTGAATATAAATGTTTCTGCTTCTTTTCGTTCCTCAATGCTGGAAGCTTCATACACTTTAGGTTTAGGTTTAGCACCGTTGATCTGATTAGCAAAGTTTTTGAGACAAGCAATTGCCTTTACAGCTCTTTTCCAGTCGGAAAACTTTGTCAGGTGATCTAACAATGTTCTTTGCTCTTCAGCTTTTACATTTAGCACCTGTACCTTCCGAAGCTCTGGATCACTGTCATCTATTTCTCCCACCTTAGCATCTGGAACTGGAAGATTTCTTTCCCACAGAAAGTCTGGGCCTCTGAACCAGTTTGATGCAGTAAGCTGATCTGCAGTCAAGCCTCTTGACGCATGGTCAGCAGGATTATCCTTTGACTGGACAAACCGCCATTGTTCAGGATCTGATGTTGATTTGATTTCAGGTATCACTTGCTTTACAACAATGCGGTGACTTACACCTATTGCATCACTTCTGATTTCCGAGGGATCACCATAACTCACTATGCTCCAACCTAAATCAGTTTTTTGTGCATAAGGTTGGCTTTCTTCTCCACACACAACTTCTCTGGGTAAAAGAGCCTGAGGGCAATTATACCCAATTAAGAGACCAATGTCACATTCCCTTTGTGGTGAGATATATTCAGCAAGATGCTCCAAATGAGGCCATGCCTTGGCAGTTTCTGGTGTTGGGATATGTTTATGATTAGCTGGGATGAACTCACGGGTATACACTACTGGCACTGTGATTCTTTTAGAACAAGACAGTCCTCTGATTTGTAGACCTTGAATTCTTTCACATGGCACGATGGTTGCCCTTGATGACATTGTAGATAACTTTAATTTAACCCTTTCTGAGTTTACATCTAACCCAGCAACTACTTCGTCCAAAATGAATGAAGAATCACTTTGTGAATCTAACAAAGCATAAGTAAGAACTTCCTTTGTCGGATCACTTTGTGTTGAAACATAGACCGGTACTATTGTTGAGGTTTGTGTGCTACTTTTCTCATTTACAACTCTGTTAGATGTAGTCTCCTTGAAAACATCTGTTTCTTGTGGTTGCACTGTAAAAAGTGACCTTTTTTCCTTAACCTCTACAGTTTCTTTAGCTTGCTCACTAGGAAGCTGCTGTTCTTGTTTTGGGCGCTCTTCATGTAGACACGATGGGTGGCGCTTTGAACAAAAACTGCATGTCATCCGACTCTTGCAGTATTTGGAATAATGACCAGGATTTAAACACCCAAAACAAAGTTTCTCACTTTGTATGAATTTGACACGCTCAGCAATCGGCTTTCTGATTAAGTTCCGACAGTTGTGTAATAAGTGACCTACTTTTTTACAAAAGCCACATGTGTCTGTCTTCCTTTCACTAACGTTGGTTGTAAAGCTTTTTGTCCCGATGGTTTGACCTTTGGATGATACAAAGTTTTGCGGCTTTATTTTACTCTTATCCGACTGATCTTGATGTAGAGCAGTGTAAGATGTTATAGGATTACAAGCAATGTTTGCCTCCATCGTCAGGAAAGTTACAAAATAGCCGAACTTTGGAAATCGTCTGTGTTCCAGTTGGTACTCTGTGGCCTTTCTGTTCCACGTTGTGCTCAACCAATCAGGTAGTTTTGCTGCCATTTTCTGATTTTCGATTGCATCGTTGAGAACATTAAGATTCTCATTTTCAACCATCGCTGACTCACAACTGCGCAAAAAATCCACAAACTTCCTCAAATCTGAACTTTCTCTGTGTGCTATCTTTGGCCAGGCATGCAACTTATCTCGGAACGCCTTTGCTATAACAAATGGTTCTCCGTATCTTTCATTTAACAAATTCCATGCCTTCTCATAAGATGCTTCTGATCCAGTTAGAAAAAAGCCCTCTAAAGATTCTCTCGCTGCTCCTCCCAAATATTTCTGAAGAAAGAACATCTTTTCTGCTGCTGGAATGTTTTTTCTCTCAATTAATGTCTGAAAGGATGATTTCCAATGGCTGAACTTCAGTGCATCCCCACTGAAAATGGTTGGTTCTGGTATGGGTAACCTGTTTGCAGACAACGCCTCAGCTAAGACTTTCACGAGTTCCACTGTGTCTTTCTGAGAGTCACCCTTTGAACTTGGAGCTGTGTCCGCGTATTGATTCACAGACTGTTTCCTAACTCCTTGATCCAGATGAGTTACTTCAGGACACGCAGGTACTGCTTGTGTTGGATGAAACTCATTTTCATCATACACCTTAAGCCTTGCTTTAGCTGCATGTAACTTCTTAAGTTCTTCTAAACGCTCAACCTCTCTTTTCAAGTTCTCCACAGAACGCTTTCTCTCAACATTCTCTTCTTGTTGTCTCCTTAAAAGAGCAGCTTCTTGTTTTTCCGTCATGATTTTACGCTCAGTCTCTTCTCTTTCTCTCTCAAGGCGACGAGCGTAAGCAGCAGTTTCTTGATCTGCTGTTATTAACTTATTCTCAGCTTCAAGTTTATCCAACTCTTCTCTACGACACTCTTGCTCAGCCATAATCTGCAACACAGCCCGTGTGGCTGCATACTCTGCTGCTGCTTCTTGTCTACTGAGTGCGGATGCTACAGAGTGACTCAAAGTCCTTTTAGAGTGGTCAGAGACCGGAAGTGAAACACTAGAACTTGAAGATGCGAACACCGAACTAGCATCAGGCCAAACAATGTCCTCCCTTTCCCCTTGTGTCCGTGACTGTGCATTTTTGATTACAATCTTGGTTACTGACACAGCCTTACCCAACCTATGACGCATGTCATGAGGTGGACTATCTGTACATCTGTAGTCATCATACACACTGTTTAGTGTTAACAGTTCCTTTTCTACAGAACTAATGTGTTCCTGCAGAATGTCATTAGGATCCTGTCTCATTACAGATTTTTTAGCCAACTTAGTTAAGGCTTTCCATCGCTCGTAGATGGTGTCAAAACGTAGTGTAGGAAAATATCTTTCGCTTTGAGATTTTTCCATGCGTGTTCTATTAGTCGGGAGAGATAAAACGACCAAGATTCAGCCGGATAAAGTCACAGAAGGTTTATTCCCTAACAAAAGTTCTAAGACAGAATTAAAACAGATCTGGGTCCTCATTTTAGAAGGCCTTCAAAACGCAAGAAGTTACAGGCGCTTTACATGAAGGCAACAGGAGAAGAAGAAGACAATAAAATTATGCTCTGCTCAGACTTTTAAAGACAATTCGGATTTTCTCCTCCCATGGAAAACATGACGTCGAATCTCCACCCTGGAACACTTGCATTGGCTGATCGATGATCCGTCTCCTCCTTCAGCCAATCGTAGAGGGTCATTCTCCGTGACCAGTTCCTCTCCTCAGGGAATGACTTCAAAGGGACACCTAGTGTTGCAGTAAACTCCGTCCCTTCCTGTCCACAACAAATCAGATTGACAGCAGGATATCCATGGAGGTTCTGGGTCAAAGTTCAGTCTTTTGTTCTTCTTGAGAACTGGACATCCAGAGCGATTATCACAGCTATAATCTATTCCTTGTGGTTTAGATTAGACATTTCTGCTGACTGCTGTTTGACCAGTGCCCAGAGAGGTCAATATCCCCCTCCTCTGTAGGGGAATGAGTGACAGCTGCTGTCCATAGGTCACATCTCAGGAATGTGAGGTCAGAATGCACGGGAGTTCAGTTAAAAGCACACACTTTAGCTATGGAATAAACTAAAGGTGATATATGTAAAACAGAAAACGTAATAAAATAAGACAGAGAAACCCTTCTAAAGTGAGGACCAAAAATATAATTTCCTTCAGTAGCATGAGTCCCTCTAACCTTTCTCTTTGAAAGACTTTTCCCCTTTCTGTTAATGTACGGGCTCTTTCACTTCGACGAGGTTCTTGATGTTGCTCTGTAGCCACGTCTGCTGGTTCAGGCTCTGCAGCATGTTCTGTATTGCTTTCAGTCCTTTCATCAGGTTGCGACATTTTGAATTATAAATGGTAGTTATCCCTATTCTAACTTCAATATAACAGAATTTCTTACATATCTAAATCAAACATAAACCCAGAAACTTCAATAACAAAATTAAAAGGAAACTTATATATATCAACTTATCAAATTTCAAATGTCAGTCTTTGTCACACTTCAAAACAAACACTTATTTATCCGTCTTGTGAACATCTTCTCGAACTAACACAGGAGCAAAAGCGTTCGTTGTAGCTTATCTGCAGTTCCCGTCTTGATGAACTGGCGGGACGGTCTGGTGACGTCACGCTGATGAGCAGGCTCCGAGTTTGACTTTCGCTCCCTCATGAAACACGGGACCACGGTTCTTCATACAGATGAATTTATTGGCTTTTTATCCACAACTTCAACAACTCCACCAACTTCGCCAACTTCACCGTCAAACTGACAGAACAAATAAATACACATATAAATTGTACAGACATTTCACAGAAATATAAATAATACAAACAAACATACCTCGCTGGCCGCATATATAATGAGGGAGGGATGTCCGTGAAGGAACAACAAAATATTCAAAACACTTTAACAGCTCTTAACTTCACTTGAACTTCTTTTCTTTGCGATTCACACGTCTTTTCCAGCTCTCCTGTGTTCTCATTAGAATTGCCCGTGCGCAACACATCACGCCACAAAGGTTCCGCTTTGGTTTTCCTATTTAACTAAACAAAAAAAACAACACAAAAAAAATACAACCTAGCGCTGCAGCTAAAGAAGGACTTTCATGTTCAAAAAATTAGGCTCTAATGTCCTTGGACAACGTGTATATTCAATTTTTCTCTTATTTCTTCTTTGCAGGAACACTTCTTGGGTTTCCTCAGGTAAGTATGCCTTTTATTTACAGGATATTTTTCCTTTTCAGGTCCCTCTTGGCATCACTTATCGCTCAGAACATATGCGCAATATTACGGACTGATGGTCCTTCATCAGGTGCAGAACTGAGCGAAATTTGTTTGTATATCTCTTGTCCATAAGAGCTTGGAATAAAAATTATTTGTCCATAAATTCTGGCCTGTTTGCCTTCTGTTTTATTGTGCCTCTATGTGTCAGGGCTGAAAGTTGAGTGAGTGAATTGGAAAGAGCAGGCCAGTTTATATAGTGCTGGTGGGCGGAGCTTGCCTTTGTGCCTCTCCTATGTGGCTGGTGAATCCATGCTCTTCCAAAATTGTCCGTTATTTTATGGTTGTATGAGTTATAATCTCGCTTATAGTTTTTAGGAGTAGGAGCACACCCCTCCTCACCAAGATAAGGTTGAAACAGATAAGGAAGCTGTCCAGCTTGTACAAATAACATTTATTTTTCCTTTCTTCAGTCATTCCTCCTCATGAAATCCTCTCAGAATGGGCTTTTCTTATCTCTTCACTGAGGTTAAGATTAGGATAGGATGACTTGGAAGGCATGTACAGTCCAACATCATGTCTGAGAGAAGGTTGCTTTTCTTCTCAGCATGGTAGTGGGGCTCTGAATTCCAGCACCAGACGGACAGAGGGGCACGAGCGTGTCAGGTTTAGAAAATTAGAACTTCACTGCCAAAAGCATTGAAATCTGAAGCATTGGCCATCCTCCCGTCCAGAAAAACCAGAACTCTTTGCCCCACATTCAAAAATTAGGATGGAAGGTTTCGATCCCTCATGAAACACGGGACCACGGTTCTTCATACAGATGAATTTATTGGCTCTTTATCCACAACTTCAACAACTCCACCAACTTCGCCAACTTCACCGTCAAACTGACAGAACAAATAAATACACATATAAATTGTACAGACATTTCACAGAAATATAAATAATACAAACAAACATACCTCGCTGGCCGCATATATAATGAGGGAGGGATGTCCGTGAAGGAACAACAAAATATTCAAAACACTTTAACAGCTCTTAACTTCACTTGAACTTCTTTTCTTTGCGATTCACACGTCTTTTCCAGCTCTCCTGTGTTCTCATTAGAATTGCGCGTGCGCAACACATCACGCCACAAAGGTTCCGCTTTGGTTTTCCTATTTAACTAAACAAAAAAAACAACACAAAAAAAATACAACCTAGCGCTGCAGCTAAACTCCCACCAAATCACAAATTAGTGATTTCATTCACATGACTTATCTGCAGCCTTTACAATCACTTCACTGCCAAAAGCAGTGAAATCCGAAGCATTGGCCATCCTCCCGTCCAGAAAAACCAGAACTCTTTGCCCCACATTCAAAAATTAGGATGGAAGGACTTTCATGTTCAAAAAATTAGGCTCTAATGTCCTTGGACAACGTGTATATTCAATTTTATCTCTTATTTCTTCTTTGTAGGAACACTTCTTGGGTTTCCTCAGGTAAGTATGCCTTTTATTTACAGGATATTTTTCCTTTTCAGGTCCCTCTTGGCATCACTTATCGCTCAGAACATATGCGCTGTCATGGCAGGCTAAGCTAGGCAGACCCAGATGCTGGAACCCGGAAGGATGACAGGAGGTGAGTTATGGCAAGAATAGGGTTTATTGATACGTCTGGTGATGGAGCCTTGGTATGGCAGGGAGACAACGTGGCTGGAGGGAGTCCGTGGATCCGAGACCTGACGAGGGCAGGAGGCACCGCTTGAGGAACCGGAACGTGGCTTGAGAGGAGCCGGGAAATTCCCACAGCGTTTCACTGCAGACGGTGAGTGTGGTTGGAAGTTTGCTTGACTCGTCCGCTTGACCGCTCACTCGTGGATGTGGGTTTTCCTGGAACAGGACAGAAAGCATGAGACAAGAGGCCGAGGATAGTCTAGACAGGATTTCACTTGAGGCTTGAACATGCACCATTAGGGGCAACAAACTCGCGTTGAATGATGGTCCTGGAGCTCCTTATGAAGGTCTGGCAGTCTGATGAGATGAGTGGCGGCAGCTGCGGAGAATTAGGACAAGCAGAGAGGGGAGGGGGGAGGAACCTGACAGAGGCACCATGACAGTACCCCCCCCTCAACGACCGCCTCCAGGCGGTCCAGGGCGGCTATCAGGATGGGCCCGGAAGAAATCCTCGATGAGGGACGGGTCCAGGATGAGAGGGCGCGAGATCCAAGACCGCTCCGCAGGACCGTAACCCTCCCAGTCAACCAGGAACGGGTGCCCGCGACCCCGACGACGGATGTCCAGAATCCGGCTCACAGTATAGGCGGGGGCGCCGTCGATGACCCGGGCGGGTGGTGGGGAAGCGGACGGCGGGCACAGAGGACTGTCCTGAACGGGTTTAATCTGCGAGATGTGAAATGAGGGGTGCACCTTGAGAGCTCGAGGGAGGCGTAGACGGACACAGGTAGGATTGATGACTTTATCAATGGTATAAGGTCCAATGAACCGGGGAGCCAACTTGCGGGAGTGAGCTTGAATAGGAATATTGCGGGCGGAGAGCCAAACCTTCTGCCCAGGCTGGTACTCGGGACCCACCACCCTGTGGCGATTGTCGATGCGACAGTTGCTCTCCTTGGTGCGGAGGAGAGCTTCTGTGGTCTGGCGCCAGACGCGTTGACAACGCTGGAGATGATCCTGGACCGACGGCACCGCCAAATCTAGTTCCTGGGACGGAAACAGAGGTGGTGAGTACCCGAGGGCGGCTTCGAAAGGTGACACCCCAGTGGCAGAGGATATATGAGTATTGTGGGCATACTCTATCCAAACGATATACTGGGACCAGTCCTTATCGTTCTGTGCCGCCAGACAGCGTAGGGCTGCCTCCAGTTCCTGGTTGGCCCTCTCTGCTTGACCGTTGGACTGGGGGTGATATCCAGAGGAGAGGCTGACCGTGGCCCCCAAGGCGGAACACTTGGGAGATGAACTGACGGCCACGGTCAGATACAATGTCCGAAGGAATGCCGTGATGTCGGAACACCTGATTGACTAGGACTTGGGCCGTCTCGGTGGCTGAGGGTAACTGGGTGAGCGGGATAAAGTGAGCCATTTTGGTGAACCGATCTATGACGGTGAGTATTACAGTGTTACCCTGAGATGGGGGTAGTCCGGTGATGAAGTCCAAGGCTATATGTGACCAGGGACGGCTGGGAGTGAGTAGTGGATGAAGGAGTCCAGCGGGCGGAGAGTTCGCCGATTTGGAACGGGCGCAGGTGGAACAGGCGGCCACATATTCCCGAACATCCTTCTCCATGGACGGCCAAAAGAATCGGCGTTTGATTAAATTAAGAGTGCGTTGGACCCCTCCATGACATGACACCTTGGATGCATGCCCCCATGACAGTACGTCAGACCTGAGAGAGTTGGGGACAAACAGGGTTCCGTTAGGGCAAGGGGCGTGACCGGGTTCCTCACCTTGGGCCTGAATGACACGGTTCTCGATATCCCAGGTGAGGGCTCCCACGATGCAGGTGGGGGGAATGATGTTGGCAGTGGTAGGTTCTGAAGAACTGAACTTGCGGGACAGAGCATCGGGTTTGACATTACGGCTGCCAGGTCTATAGGTTATTGTGAATCGGAACCGGTCAAAAAACAAACACCATCTTGCCTGCCTGGAGTTCAGTCTCTTGGCCGTCCTCAGGTATTCCAAATTTTTATGGTCCGTCCAAACCACGAAAGGGTGTTCCGCTCCCTCCAGCCAGTGCCTCCACTCTTCCAGGGCCAGCTTGATGGCCAGCAGTTCCCGGTTGCCCACGTCGTAGTTTTGCTCTGCGGGAGACAGTTTTTTAGAGAAAAAAGCGCACGGCTTGAGCTTACCGGAGTGGAGTTCTTTCTGGGAAAGAACGGCTCCGACCCCCGAATCCGAGGCATCCACTTCTACCACAAACTGACGGGATGGGTCCGGTTGGATCAGAATGGAAGCAGAGATGAACAGACCCTTTAGCCGGTCAAAAGCTTCTTGAGCCTCTTGGGTCCAGGAAAAATTTCGGGATGTGGACGTGAGTCGTGTCAGTGGGGCGGCGATGCTACTGTAGTTCCTGATGAACCGCCGATAGAAGTTTGCAAAGCCGAGGAACTGCTGAAGCTTTTTTCGGCTGCTGGGAGGCTCCCAATTGGTTACGGCCTCGATCTTTGCCGGATCGGGTCTAATGAGACCCGGCTCGATTATGTATCCCAGGAATTGAACTTGGTTGACGTGAAATTCGCATTTCTCCAATTTAACGAATAATTGATTTTCCAGAAGACGAGAGAGGACTTGACGGACGTGCAGTTCATGTTGGGTGAGGTTCTTGGAGTAAATCAGGATATCGACCAGATAGACGAAAACAAAACGATTCAAAAAGTCCCGAAGGACATCATTTACTAGTCTCTGGAAGACGGCGGGGGCGTTGGTCAGCCCAAAAGGCATTACCGAATACTCGTAATGTCCAAGAGGAGTATGGAACGCCGTCTTCCATTCGTCCCCTTCCTTCATCCGGACGAGGTGATAAGCGTTTCGGAGATCCAGCTTCGTGAAGATGCGAGCTTCCTGCACGGAGTCAAAAACAGTGGAAATTAGAAGTAGAGCGTACTTATCCTTGATCGTGATTTGGTTGAGTTCTCTGTAGTCGACGCAGGGGCGTAGAGTCTTGTCCTTCTTTTCTACGAAGAAAAATCCTGCGCCGACGGGTGATGATGAGGGTCGTATATGTCCCAGAGAAAGCGCCTCCTGAACGTAGCTTTCCATAGCGAGTCGTTCAGGTCTGGAAAGATTGAACAGCCTACCCTTAGGGAGGGTGGAACCAGGTTGTAAATTGATTTCACAGTCGTACGGACGATGAGGTGGCAGAGCACAGGCCTTGGTTTTGCTGAAGGTCATGGTAACAGGCAGGGATGTTGTCCAGATTTAAGTTAGATGGGGGTTCAGAGGACGGACGGGAAGTGGAGGGGATGGCAGAGGCAAGACAGTTGGCCAGGCAGTAAGGACTCCAATTGGTAATATGACCGAGACACCAGTTAAATTGAGGATTGTGGAGTTTTAGCCAGGAATACCCCAGGATGATGGGGGTGTGTTTAGAGCGAGTGATGAAGAACTGAATGTTTTCACGATGATTTCCAGAGATTAGAATTTGGACGGGTTTAGTACGATGAGTAATGCGTGAAAGGGGTTGACCCCCTAAACCAGAAGCTTCTACAGGGTGTTCGAGAGGTTCTGTGGGTAGACGAAGACTAGTGACGAGATCTGAATCAATGAGGCTCTGTTCAGCTCCTGAATTTGAGAGCCTTGGTACTGTGAATGTCAGTTTTAGTGCAGATTTTGACAGGTAAATAAAGAAAAGTAGTAGAAGTCCGAGCTGAAACATACTCCCCCCGTGGCCTGTCACTCAACGGGGGGTCTGGGAGTTTAAACGCTGTTTACACTGAGAAACTAAATGACCCTGAACGCCGCAGTAAAAGCATGAACCCTCCATGCGACGTCTCTGTCGTTCCTCAGCGGATAATTTAGAGTGCCCCACCTCCATGGGTTCTTCCAGAGGGTTGGGGCAAGGAACCAGATCTATTGTGGACTGTGTTTGAGCGGGAGTGATTGATACCGGGTGGTTGTTTAAGGTTTTGCGATGGTTGACTGGGCGGTCATGATGTCTTTCTCGTAGACGGATGTCTGATCGGAGAGCAGCTGTGACTAGGTCCTCAAATGTGTTAGCCTCCGGCTGTGTGCATAAATGATCCTTAATGGATTCATTCAGAGACTGGTAAAAAATGCCCTTCAGAGCAATGTCTGGCCACCCTGCTTCAATTGCCAAAATACGGAAATCGATCAGATGGTCGCTAACTGACCGACCCCGCTGTTTTAAATTTATGAGGCGCCTGGTGGCTTCTTCTTGCCGGCGTGGCTGATCAAAGATGAGCCGAAATTCATTAATGAAATGTTCATATAGAAGATGGGTAATAGGATTTGCAGAAATAAAGGCTTGAGCCCACTGGAGAGCTTTATCGCGTAAAGAATTAACAATGAGCGTGATTTTGCTATGATCGGACTGGTAGTACCTTGGGGCTTGACGGAAAATGAGCTGGCACTGTAAGAGGAAGCCGCTGCAGGCCTCTACGTCACCAAAAAAGGGCTCCGGCTGCAACCGGAAGTTCTCCGCTGACTGGAAGGATCCGGAAGCGGAAGCAGTGTTGTTGTCGGAAGTAGCAATAGCTGGTCCTGTAGCAGGGTTAGCAATTTGTATGGTTAGATCAACGAGGGTTTGAGACATACCGTCTATTCGGCGGAATAACTCCTGTTGTGCCGAGGCCATTTGGGCGAGAGCATCTGCCTGACGTCCGAGCATGATTCCCTGTTGGGTTACGGCCAGACGAAGGCCCTCCGGGTCAGCTGGGTCGGGGCTTTGGCGAGTTCGTTCTGTCATGGCAGGCTAAGCTAGGCAGACCCAGATGCTGGAACCCGGAAGGATGACAGGAGGTGAGTTATGGCAAGAATAGGGTTTATTGATACGTCTGGTGATGGAGCCTTAGGGTAAGGGTTAGGGTTAGGGGTTAGGGGTTAGGGTTAGGTGGAAGGACAGGGCCCCACCTCCTTGCAGAGGCAGGGGGTGCACGGTCCATCCCCTCGTGGAACCCAGCACCCTGCTCCCAGTGAGGCTGAAAGGCCTGGCGTGCGTCATTGCGACGTTTACGAGGGGCGCCAACCAGCGTCCAGCCGCCGTCTGCCATGTTGTATTGTTGCCTTGGTTATTTTAATTTAATAAGTGTTGTGTGTATGTTGTGTTGTATAAATGATGTTAAATTGAATGAACTGAAAAAAATAGTCAAATGGTTATTTTTAATTAAAACGAAAAGAAAAAAATTTTTTTAATACGAAGAAAAAAAGTCAAATCAAAAAGTGCCTCAGTCGCGACGTTTTGACCTTAAAAGGTCTTCCTCAGGCAATTGAGGCACAGTGAGAATGGTCTGGTTAGTGGCTGAAGTCTCTAAGAGCTGTTGGCCTTACGAGAGTCAAGCTGGAAATGAGCTCTCACCATCCCTGCTTTTATACTGTCCTGCTCGAGCCCCTCCCCTCCCTGTTTCCAAAGTTTATTTTCAGCAGTCTGTATTTTCTGTTCTACTTATAATATGAACTTTGTTTTTAATCTATATTTATCAATTGATGTTTTATCTTTTTAAATTATTGTACCCCATGAATTTACCTTCTCTATTAAAATGCAATAATGATTTTTATTTTTGTTTTAATATTTAATTAAAATAGTTTTCAAATTTAATTTATATTGTTAATGTGTAACGGTTAGGGTTAGAAAAAAGAGGGTTGGGGATAGGATTAGGATAAGGATTAGGGTTAGGGTTAGGTCGTGAGGTTTTAGCCCCCCTTCCAAGGAAGTTGGGCGGTGCACGGTCCATCCCAATGCGGGCATCACTATGTCGTCTCCTGGGGTTCTGCTGGAAGGACTGTTTCCTTCCCCTCCGTGGGCGGACAAGAATCCACTCACCGTCCATATTTAGTTTAGTGTCACCTTTGTTATTCTAATTTTAATAAAATGTAAATGAAATTTATGTTTTTTTTGTTGTTTTTTTTAATTTTTTTGATTTTTTAATTTTTTGTGAAAGAAAATAAGAAAGAATGTGGAAAAAAGTAAGAAAAAAAGAAAAAAAGAAAGGCGTTCAATAAACGAAAATAGCGTGCTAAAGCGGCAACGTTTCAACCTGTTTTCAGGTCTTCCTCAGGCCTATAAAGCACGCTGTTCAGTCTGGCTAGGTTTGCTGGCACTTGGAGAGATGTTGTCCCTTCTAAGAGCAGAGTAGAAAGGGTTAGGGGTTAGGGGTTAGGGGTTAGGGGTTAGGGTTAGGGTTAGGGTTAGGGTTAGGGTTAGGGTTAGGGTTAGGGTTAGGGTTAGGGTTAGGATTAGGGTTAAGGTTGGGGTTAGGAGTTAGGGTTATAATTATTTGCACTGGCCAACTGGCTGAACACAAATAAAAGTAGACCTTCCACTGAGGTTTGAACCTGGGTTTCCTGGGTGGAAGGCCAGTTCTTTCCAGGGTGTGCTACCAAGACCTGGTGGAGATCTAAGAAACGGAAAACCCTCTAATTCACTTCATATGGAATAAATAAATAAAAAAAAAAAATATATAAATAAAGAGTTAAAAAAAAGAAGAAAAAGAAAGAAAAAAAAAAAAAAAAAAAAAAAAAAAAAAATTAAACTTTATTGAGGAATAATAATAATCCTAGTGACAAAAAAGGGGGGGTTTGTTTAAGCAAGGTAGATGTATTATATTTAAGAAAAACTTGTTTTTGTTTAGTGGAAAGATAAAAGGGGTTTTCCAAGATAAGTGCTATAAAAAGTTAGTATTAAAAGTGCTATAAATTGTAAAAAGTGCTAAAATCAATATGAACACACAAGAAAAAATATATGTACAGCATGCTAAAAGCAAGTAATTCATAAGGGGTTAGTATAAAAACAGACAACCATAAAATCTTGGAGAACCTTAAAAGAGAGGGAAGAATATAACAGGAAATGAAATATATTGCATATTTTTTAGACTAAGGGGGAGAGGGGATGTGAACCCTAAAAGTTTGGATGCCAATTATCACGTCAGGCATTTTACCAGTTGAGCTATAAGCTGTGAGGAAGCTGGTAGGGAAAGGGATAACTGATGATAAATAACAGAGAAAAAAATAAAAATAAAAAAATAAAAAATAAAAATAAAATAAAAAGGTGTGTGTGCGTGTGGAAATGGGGTAGGGGGCAAGCGCAAAATTAACACTGTGGTGGGGAGCTGAAGCCCCCGGAGTGGCCAGATGTGAAGTTTTCAATCTTCATTTAGGCCATCCGGGGCCATTGTCCCAAGCCTCCGGATCCAGATCTTTTCCGCTCTTTTTCTCTGTGCACATGTCCATCTGTCGTTGTGCTCTAGTCCAGAAATTATTAGGTGAGTTGTGGGGTGGGATGTAAAGTGAAAAACCAGGTGGGTGGTGAGTCGACCTCCCCTGATATTATAAAGATGCTGATTTAGGCGTGTTTGAATTGAATGTTTGGTCTCTCCGATATAATGCTTATTACAGAGGGTGCAGGTGATAATGTAAACAACATTTGTTGTGTTTATGGATAGTGGGCCTGAAATTGGATGTAATGAGCCGGTTCTGGTATTACGGATGATTTTTCTGAATTTGTAATGGTGATTTAGTTGTGGTTGGCGTGTGCTTTTGTTTTCACTGTAAAGGGATGTGACTAAAAGAGATTGAAGGCTTTTATGTTTTCGAAAGGCTGATATAATTCTGAAATTGTTGAATGCTGGATGGTGAGCCTGTGAAGAGGTGAAATTCCGTTTGATAATACGATGGAGACCTGCTGATTTGTGAGAAAATGTAGATACAAATGGTACCAATTGTGAAGTAGAAGATGGGGGACATGATAAAGAAAGTGAACGAGGGTCGGATTCCGGGACCTGGGCAGGGGGTGGGGTGGACTGAGAGCGAGTGGGAGCAAGGGAAGCCAAGGTTGATGATTTTATGGATCTCAGGAATCGTTTTGAGTAACCCCTGGTCCGGAGGCTTTTAAAAAGGATACTGGTTGCAGAGTGAAAGTCAATGGGGTTGGAACAAATTCGATAAAAACGGATGATTTGGGATTTTATAAGACCTTTAAAGGTATGCCTAGGGTGATAGCTGGTTTTATGCAGAAGTGAATGCGTGTCTGTGGGCTTGAAATAGACCTTGGTCTGTATAGTATAGTGCGTACTGTTGGTGATTTGGAAAAAGACGGTGGTGTCAAGAAAGTTTATTTGATGGGCGTCAATGGTATGTTTGAGTTTAATGGATGGGTGATGGTTATTTAAAATATTGAAGAATTCTGTAAATTGAGAGAGGGAATGAGACCAAATACCAAATATGTCGTCTAGGTATCTGAGGTAGAGGGTTGGTTTGATTGGGCATTTGGTTAAGGCTTCCTGCTCCCACTCGCTCATGTAAAGGTTAGCATAAGAGGGGGCAAACCTCTGGCCCATGGCCGTCCCGGTGATCTGGAGGTAGTATTGATTATTGAATAAGAAATCATTATTGTTTAAGCAAAGTTCAATAAGTTGTAATAATTCTTTGTCCGGGCGTTTTGGATTAGGGTATTTAATAAATGTGTTATTGACTGTGCGTAGGCCAAGGTGAGTGTCTATGTTGGTATAAAGACTGTCTACATCTATAGTGAAGAGGAAAGATGATTTTGGGACGATCATGGGCCGTAGGATGTCCAGAAAATGATAGGTGTCTTTGATATAGCTTGGGTGTTGTATGGATAGGGGGCCCAAAAAATGATCAATGTATTGGGAGATGTGATAGGTGGCACTGTTGCAGTCGGAAACTATTGGTCTGCCAGGAGGAACTTTAAAGGGAACCGTCCAGGAGGGAGGTTCTTTATGTATTTTGGGGAGTAAGTAAAAGTAGCGGGGTCTTGGGATATCAGGTCCAAAGAGAAAGTCGCGTTGTTTGGCCGTTATGTGTTTTTTCATATACAGTGTTTGAATAATATTCCTGAGAGTGACCTGGGTTTGTGGTTGTAATGAGTCAGCTATGAGTTTATAATATTTGGAGTTTTGAAGTTGGCGGTTGGCTTCATAGAGGTACTGGTGACGGTCCATGATTACAATTTTGGAGCCTTTATCTGCTGGTTTGATGATGATGTTGGGGTTGCGAATGATTTGCGTCAGGGCCCTGCGCTCCTCCCCAGATAGATTGTCTGAGACATCTGCTGGGAAATGGTAGCGTGCTAGGGCCCTCCGGTCGGTCTGCAGTAGTCTAAGTGTATTGGGATGAAGACCAGAGTCGTGCGGTTCCCAATTGGATGGGTGTGTGAATGGGATATGCTGATAGACAGTAGGGTTGTTGGAAAAGTGGTCAATGAGTTTTAATCTCCTGTGGTAGAGACAGAGGTCCCTCTGAAGTTCCTCCCGATCAAAGTGGATGGGTCGAGGGATAAAAGTGAGCCCCCTTTCAAGAAGATGGCGTTGAGAATCTGAGGGTGTAAAGAGGGTGGAGAGATTGAGAATTGAGGATTGAGAGTCCCAGCCCAGGTCCCACTCTGGGTGTGTAGGGGTGTGAGGTACCGGTTGGGCCTGTGAATTTAATGTAAATTTAGTTGCTGGATCCAGTTATGAAAAATGAGGTTGGCTGTTTCAGAGGTCCAATGTATGTTGTCCTTCTCTGTATAGAATGTATCATGGGGGATTTCTGTGAGGAAAGGAACCGTTATGGTCATGGTGTTATTGATGAGTTTAAGGTTGTTGCGTTGAACTGGGCTTAGGTGGGGTGAAAAGTTCATGATGGGAAAGTAAAGGTCAGCATTAGGGAAGGTCGACTTAGCCTGTCGGAAGAGGCCCTTCAATTGTTTGATGGAGGTCTGCTTGGGGTCCTGATCCTTATTATTAATTCCCACGGAGAATATGACTATTTTAACCTGTGGGTTTGGGGGTGTCTTTTCACAAACCTTTAGAAAATGATAGGTCGTGGCCCCAGGATAACTGTCCAGTTGGATCTGGCTGTAGTTGTGTGGAGGAATCCTGTTAATGTTTGAGTCCCCCAGAATCAGGACTGGTTTCCGCGGCTTGAAAGACCATGATTGAATTTTGCGATTGGGGCGTGCTTGATGGTAAGTGGGGGAAAAGAGCTTTGAAGTGATTGGACTAGATGGGGAAGTGCAAACAGATGGGTTAGGCCTGGGTTCCGTGGTCACGGGGCCAAGGGTCCTGTGGTAGACAGAAATGGGGTCTTGTTGCGAAATGCTGTCCTGTAAGTATGAGACCTCTAGTATAGGTGAGGTACCTGATCCAGGGGGATGTGGAGGATCAGAATGAGAAAGAGGAGCCAGAGTTGGTTCACAAGAAGAAGTTTGAGGGGGCGAAGGTGTAGGGGTCTGTGGGGGCCGAAAAGAAGACTGGTGAGAAGAGTCATCCATGTTTGGAAAGTCTAGTAGTGAGGTTGGTTCCAAAGAAGGAAGGGGAACCAAGGTAGACTGATCTAGGGCGCAGCTGGGTAGCGTCGTCCCAACCTGATTGGTTGAGGAGGGCTCAGATTGGGTTGTTTGGTGGTCTTGTTTGACCTTCACATTCCCTCTCATCATTTTTGCCATCTCCTCCCCTTGCAGGGGTGTGTTTTTTAGGGAGGGAGGGTGCCACCCAGCCGGATAGCCTGGGGACCCAGTCCCGTCAGACTGCTGAGAAGATGGATAAATTTCATCAGAAGTTAAAACTGAAACATTTGAATGCAGTTTCAAAAGAACAGGTTGTGAAGTTTGGATTTGCATGGGTGAGCGTGGAGGTGGATGTACCTGTGCTAGGAGCGGAAATGTCACCTTGGAGCCAGGTTGAGGTGTCTGGTTAAATGAGACAGAAGGTATAGTAATGGAGGGAACCATGGAGTTTTCTTCAGGGCGGTCCTCCTGGGTTGAGGAGTCTTTCCTGGAAGTCTCTGAGGTTCTTTGTGGTTTGGGGGTGATAGTAGGCAATAAGGAAGGGATAGATGATGGTGGAGACATCAGAGTTGGTCCCTTAATAAGAGACTGACGCAGCGTACTGGAGGTTGCTGAAGAGGCTGGTAGAAGAGAGGTTGAGACTTTTATGGGTCCACTTCTAGCTGGTGGTTGCCTGTTGGGAGTGAGTTTGGAAGCATATGATGGCTCAACAGTTAGATTGTTCTGGGGGCATGAGGATACTGGTGAAGAAAGAGGCCTGAAGAAATGTACCAGTGTCTGGGGTGCTTTAGCTGCAGGCAAAGGTGGAAAATTCTCCAAGTCCCCCGGAGTTGGGGGTTGGACATCACAACCACTCGAAGATGGTATGGTCTGAAGAATGGCGTTGACAGAAGTGAGAGTTCCTGCAGTCAATTTGGGCCCGTAGCGCTTTCGGGCCCAGCCGGTGGCTATCTGTAGGGCTAATGGATTAAATGCATTGATTGGAGAAGAATTTATTGTCAGAGAGTAATGTTGCTGTAATATGAGAATGGTGTTTTGCATCCACTGAGCAGTATTATTGTAGATTTTTTTGTAGGTGTCTTCTGTCGGAGTGGATGGTTTAATAAAGTTTGTTAGGCGGGTGACTTGGCGCATCATGCCGGGTGGAAATGTATGAGTGGCTTGTGCAGTGTCCATTATGTTTTTATGGTGAGTGGCTTGGATGAGTTTAAAATATTGTTTGCTGGTGGCTCTGGTCTGTGGATCTGGTGGGTGATTAAGTAATGTTGGTGGTTTTTGGGTGCGTAATGACATAAGGGGTTGTGGGGGAGGGGGTGGACCTGAGTCTGCCCTACTCTGGTGGGTAAAACCATTGAAGTGTGTCATGGTGGATAAGGCTCCTACCTGGCTGCCGCTGGAGGTTGTCTCTGTAGTGGTAGAGTCCAGTTCCAGTGAGAACCCAGTTTAATTTGTGGGTGGATGTTCCAAGGGCTGGTGTCTCTCCAATGTCCTGCTCCCCAAGGAAGAGGGAAGCTGAAGTCCTTTAGGAAAGATACTGTCTCTGTGGTAGGTGTGGTGCTCCAGTAGGAGGGAGAAAAAAACAGTTTTGTTTAGGCACACATCCAAGAGTCAGCAAGAGGCAGTTGCTCCGTTTTAGGTGTAAAAAATAAAAAAATCCATAATGAATTCCTTCATTTAACAGCCAGGGCTGTTGGAGCCCTCCACCACGAAAATCACACTATAATTTTATTTAACTAAAAAAATCGTTTTAATCAAAAAAAGTTTAAAAGCAATTTAAAAATGTTAAAAAAGTTGGGAAAAATGATCCCAAATAAGAGGCTAAAAAACACAATGTTATGGGTTATACACACCAGAGTAGAAATCCCAACGTTTCGCAACCAAGTTGCTTCTTCAGGGGTTAATGACTCAGGTCCAAGAGTCAGTCTATATACTCTTGGGAGGGGAAGATAGACCCTCCCCCAGGGAGGGAGGGCCTATGGAGTAAGAGTATAGTGTACATTTTGGAGGGAAAGAGGTTCAAATCCTGAGTAAGGATGCTGTGTCCTAAGGTGATTGGTTAAAGAGGCCCATGTGACAAGTCACGGGGTGTCCTGGCAGATTCTAATGATGGTTTGGATGATGTGTCCTTAACTGATTGGTTAAGGGCTGGGGGTGTGAGACAGAACCATGAGAGTGCTATTAAAGGGAAGTGCTGCTTCTTGCCAGTGTGGTTAGCTCACTCAACTAGGCACAGAAGCAGCAGTCAGAACAATCTGAGTTCGAACCCCACTCAAGCACCTCCACCTTTTAAAAAAAAAAAAAAAAAAAAAAAAAAAAAAGAAAAAAAAATGAAGTTATTTTAAGATAGGTAAATGTTGGTTTATTTTTGTTTTGTGTTTCCAGTGGTCAGCACAGTGGCACGGGCAGGGTTAGGATTAGGGTTAAGGTTGGGGTTAGGAGTTAGGGTTATAATTATTTGCACTGGCCAACTGGCTGAACACAAATAAAAGTAGATCTTCCACTGAGGTTTGAACCTGGGTTTCCTGGGTGGAAGGCCAGTTCTTTCCAGGGTGTGCTACCAAGACCTGGTGGAGATCTAAGAAACGGAAAACCCTCTAATTCACTTCATATGGAATAAATAAATAAAAAAAATATATAAATAAAGAGTTAAAAATAAAAGAAAAAAATAAAAATAAAAATTAAACTTTATTGAGGAATAATAATAATCCTAGTGACAAAAAAGGGGGGGTTTGTTTAAGCAAGGTAGATGTATTATATTTAAGAAAAACTTGTTTTTGTTTAGTGGAAAGATAAAAGGGGTTTTCCAAGATAAGTGCTATAAAAAGTTAGTATTAAAAGTGCTATAAATTGTAAAAAGTGCTAAAATCAATATGAACACACAAGAAAAAATATATGTACAGCATGCTAAAAGCAAGTAATTCATAAGGGGTTAGTATAAAAACAGACAACCATAAAATCTTGGACAACCTTAAAAGAGAGGGAAGAATATAACAGGAAATGAAATATATTGCATATTTTTTAGAGTAAGGGGGAGAGGGGATGTGAACCCTAAAAGTTTGGATGCCAATTATCA
>CM074489.1:2487078-2515420 GCA_037389245.1 Oryzias sinensis | reverse complement strand
GATGTTTTAAGGATAATTTGTTTCTTTGTTAGATAGTTCATGTTTTACAGTTCAAATAAGCTAAAAAAAATATTGTTCTATGTAAATTTTAAAATCACGAGTGTCATTGAATGCAACCCTCCGAGTTGGCATATTCCTATTCTCCACCGTGCCAGGGGAGGGCGCATCCTGCCCGGAGACAAGGACTGATTGGTCACTGATGACCCCAGGTGCATTTTGGGTTTTGATCCGCCCTGCAGACGGTCTTTTGACTCTGATCTCCAGACGGAGCGGACCTCTCTCGGAGCGCAGCTGCATTGGCAGGTTGTCATATTGTTTTTCAATTTATTCAAAGCCGTTGCCTGATGAAGACTTTTCATTGTTCGAGATGTTGCAACTTCGGCTTGTACATATATATATTTTTTACCTGAACGCTCCTGAAAATAAACCGAAATTCGTCGGTGAAAACACGACTCGACCTCCATTTTGTTTTTGCTTGAGCATAATAGTTAAGTCTGAAAGTGCAAATATGCCACCGAGGCCGCATGAAAACGACTGGATTCTGGTCCAATCCAGGAAAAGCAGTAGGAGAGGCTGTGTTTTTGAGCGAGACAGGAGTACATTTGTACATCATCCAGAAGGGAGGCCTCGACGCTCCTATGCTGAGGTCTTCAGAGAGGACCCGCTGCTGAGGGAGCCCAGCTGTATCGGAGCGCAGCACGTACGACGCCGCAGCATACCGCCAGCATCTGATCACTGGCGCTTTTACCCTGACGGAGAGGAGAGGCCACGTGCTCAGAGACCTCAACGCTACGCCACACCTGCAAACCAATATGGCAGCCACTGGATCACAACACAGGGAGACGCAGCTGGAGCGCCCCCCCACAGAGTGCAGTCAGATGACCCGGATTTCACTCAGAAGGTGCGTGTCATCAACAGACTGATAAAAGCAGTGCATCACTCCATGAATGTGTCAAAAGAAGGTTACCCTCCAACCCTAAATAGAATAAGCCAATATTTGGCCACAATCATCAAACCTGCTTCCCCCAGCTCACAGACACAGACGCTAATACAGGGGAATGCTGAAAACTGGGCTTTTACTACCATCCTGATTTTGAGAGAACATTATCAGAACAATATCAACGTGGAGCTGAACAGACTCTCTGAGCTTTCCACAGGAGGTTGGAGAGGACCTTTTGAGATCGCCACCTGCTGGGCCAGAAGACACCTGGGCACGCGTCTGAAACAGGAAACCCTGGACCGCTGCCACAGAATGCTCAACACCAGGTTAAGAGAACCGGTCCCCCCCTCTCCTCCTCCCTCTGTTTCAGAGCACATAGAGGAACTAGAGGAGGATTTAAGCTTGGAGCTGACTCCATCACCTTCACCAGCAGTCCAGCCCCAAACCACAAGGCCACAGAGCCCAGCAGGAGCACGTAAACGTGCCCCCAAAAAGACCAAGAGGAAAAGCACAGAGCAGGACTGGTCACCCCTGCTTGAACTCACAGAGATGGGAGACACAGAGTGTTCATCCCCTGCATCATCTCCTCCTCCTCATCATCATCATTCTCCGATGACTCCTCCACCAACGCGAAGAAAGATCATCCCTGCAGCAAAATCATTTCTCATCCCAGAGCTGCAGCCAGTAGATGCTCAGCGTGCATCGCAGGAGCAGAACACAGAAACTCCTCACCCCACCCCAGCTGGACCTGCAGCATTCTCTGCAGCAGCTGTGCAGGTATGCACTCCAACACAACATCTCATCACTCCACGCAAATTCAGAGACTGGCATCTCCACATACATCAGGAGACGGTCATTGTGGGAGATTCAAATGTTGGCAGACTCCCATCCTTCAAAGCTGACCACATTCAAGTGGACAGCTTTCCTCAAGCAACATGGCAGGATGCTGAGTTCCTGTTAAAGAACGCCACCTGCCATACTCAGCCAAAGACCCTCCTTTTGTCCTTTGGCATCCATCAGAGGACACATAAGGACAAAGACATCCCAGTAATTGAGATGTTTCATACATTTGAAGTGGCAGAACAATTATTCCCAGAAGCCAATATTGTTATTCCCATGATTGGTTATTCACATCGCCTGCCACCACAAGAAATAGCGGTCCTGGATCATCTGAATGAACACATCGGGGAGCTGTGTAACCACATTTGCCTTTCAGATGACCCAGTGGAGACAGACCAGGACAATGTGAACTGGACAGCAGATACGGCCATGAGGATGCTGAAATATTGGAGTCCTAGGTTTCTCCCTCTTGGTCCGACAGAGGGAGTGAATGAGTAATTCAATCAGGTCCCTCGCCCCCTACGTTTTTTTTTCCAGCAGAGGGTGGTAAAGAGTAACCTAGTCTTAAGGTTTAATTTTAAAATGTCATTTCTTTTGGGTTTTATTATGGTTTTCTGACTTTCATTTCAATCATCCCCATTCAGGTAGCTCTAATCCCAACCATGGAGTATATTTTCTAACCCTAATTTGTGATTTCTGATCCCCAGCCAGGTGAATTAATTGCTCTAACCCTAACCGTGTGTAATTTTTGCCCCCTCCCAACCCTAATTTGGGATTTCTGACCCCCAGCCAGGTGAATTAATTGCTCTAACCCTAACCGTGTGTAATCTACTTACCTGCAGCGGCCACCAGACCAATCTTTTCATGAACGGGATGATCCTGGAACACAAGAAAAACAATAAATTCAAAGGGGATGAAGGTGGAACCATGGTGGGGACAGAAATGGCCAGTGCCTCAGGGCCCCATGCTTACAGCGTGGGGTTCTTATTTTTCATATTCCTAACCCTAACCTAACCCTAACCCTAACCCTTCCAAAACTTTGTGGATGTCTTAAATAATCGTGACCCTTCAATTAAGATTAAATATGACTTACAGAGTCAGGCAGTTAATTTTCTGGACACAACAGTGTACAAAGGCCCAAATTTTGCACAGACACAACAGCTAGGAATCAAGGTTTTCTTTAAAGAAACAGACACTCATGCTCTGCTTTACAAAACAAGTTTTCACCCTAAACATACCTATAAAGGTGTAGTTAAATCCCAATTGTTGAGATTTCACAGGATCTGTACCAGAGCTGAGGATTTTTGGAGTTCTGTTCAAATTCTGTTCAAAGCATTACGTAAGAGGGGTTACTCCAGAACATTTTTGAGAAAATGCCTCAAAACATTTCAACAGAGAAAACAGGAGGACAATAAGAAAATCATTCCCTTTATTACAACATTTTCATCACCTAGTACAATAATTCAGAGAACCTTTAAGAACAATTTTCAGGATATTTTACAAAATAATGGCTTACTGGAGGATCATAAACTTATTGCAGCATTCAGAAGAAATAAAAACTTAAAAGATCTTCTGGTCAGAGCAAAATTGAAACCTTTACAGTCTAAAATTCAAAGATCACCTACATTTTTCTGGAGACCAACAATGATTAGAAATAAGTCAAATCACACACTATTTGAAATTGAACAGAACTTCACACACAAAACAAAAAACTGCATTTACCTTATTTCCTGTTCTTTGTGTGATAAGCAATATGTGGGACAAACCAAAAATTCCATTAGCACAAGAATGTGGCAACATAAATACAATATTGTTCACAAAAGAGAGGTGCATACCCCATTAGTCAAACATTTTCTGGCACATGGTTTAAAATCACTAAAAATATGTGGCATTCAGAGCAACTCTGTATGGACAGATAATGAAAGGAGAAAAATGGAAAGAAGATGGATATATCTGCTCGGAACCAGAGTGCCAACAGGCTTAAATGTTGTATGACTCAGGGTTGTTGTGAACAGTGTGAGAGACATTTTTATCATTTTTACTGTGGTTATGGTTATGTTTGTTGTTGTTATTGTTATTATTCTAATTTTAACCCTACCCCTAATTCTGTTTCTAACCCTAACCGTTACCCTAATTTGAATCCTAACCCTAACCCTCAGTTAATGTTTATAAGTTCATTTAACCCTAAATATAGATAAAATAACCAATTTATGAGGAGAAGGTTGTATTCACGCGGTTTGTTCTACTCAATACAGCAGCATGCATGCAGGGGAGGGGCTTAGAGCACGCAGGCCCCATAGCTCATTACGCGCAGGGCCCATGGCTTAGGACACGCGGGGCCCATGAGGCCGACGCGTGTAAGACAGTGAATAAAACAGCCACCTTTGTCTCTCTTGTCACTTTTGCGCCTTTTCAGCCAAGTGGTAGCTACGTTGGTGTGCATAGAGCCTGATGAAGGCAGAATTTTGCCGAAACGCGTAGCGAGCACACTCTATTGCAATTTTGTATTGTTTATTTATTTATTTTTTTACGTTTTTTGTGAAAAAATCTTGTTTAGACCAATCCTGTGGCATACATCCAAAGTAAACAATCTTAATTTAAAAAGGAAACGTACATTTGAAAATTTTTTGCAGTGTTTTATGAACCTCAATCCAATATGGTTTGATGAGAGGGCAGTCCCACATGATGTGAGCATGATGTGCTCTTTGGTTTCCACATTTTCTCCAACATAACAGAGGGTTTCAATCGTAGTGAGTCTTTTGAAGTGGTGTGATAAAGAATCTGATCAGACTTTTCCATCCATATTCTCTCCATCTTTGTGAGGCGGTACATTTCCATTGTTGTTTCCATATTGATGTCCATTCGTCCGGTGTTATGTTCACTCCGGCCTCTTTCTCCCACAATGCCTTCACATATTCAGTCGAGTGAGGATTCTTGCTTATCAAAAATGCATACAGAGCAGAAATATGTTTTCTAATAACATCACCTTTATATGCCTTTGTAATCATGTCAACCAGATCTCCTTTAGTTTCAACCTTTACTCCAATCTTTGTGTTTATATAATGCCTTATTTGTAGGTATCTATAAAAGTCCTGCTTTTCAAAACTGTATTTTTCTTTCAACGTTTCAAAACTGATTACCTTGCCATCCTTAATCAAGCTTCCAAATGTTAATAGCCCTTTGGTGGACCAATATTTAAAACGTGAATCCAATTTATTTGGGGCAAAATTAGAATCATAGGCATACCATTTGAATATTGAGAGGTCGTTTTCTAGTTTTAATTCTTTAACTACGTTTTTCCATATAGAGAGTGTACACTTAACCCACGGATTGCGAATATTGTCAATATGTTTTTGGATATTTGAGTCCACCAGAACTGCTTGTATGGGAATAGTGATCAAATTTTCCTCCATGTCTTTCCATTTAGCGTTACAGTTCACCTCACACCAGTTAATAACCGCTTTCATTTGAGCTGCTCGAAAATAATCCTTTAGAGAAGGCAGGCCCCACCCTCCGTCATTTTTATGCAGTTGTAGCGTTTTAAGGCGAACTCTGGGTCTTTTACCTCCCCATATGAAACGTGATATGACTTTATCCCATTCGTGAAATTGGTTTTGAGGGATATTTATAGGTAGTGTCTGGAAAAGATAGAGCGAGGAAGACCTTTTAAGGTCGAAACTCCGCGACTGAGGCACTTTTTGATTTGACTTTTTTTCTTCGTATTAAAAACAATTTTTTTTCTTTTCGTTTTAATTAAAAATAACCATTTGACTATTTTTTCAGTTCATTCAATTTAACATCATTTATACAACACAACATACACACAACACTTATTAAATTAAAATAACCAAGGCAACAATACAACATGGCAGACGGCGGCTGGACGCTGGTTGGCTCCTGTCGTAAACGTCGCAATGACGCACGCCAGGCCTTTCAGCCTCACTGGGAGCAGGGTGCTGGGTTCCACGAGGGGATGGACCGTGCACCCCCTGCCTCTGCAAGGAGGTGGGGCCCTGTCCTTCCACCTAACCCTAACCCTATTGACAACAATACAAGAGGTAAACAAAAATAAGGATAAAACATTGGTGAAATTAAAATTTATTGAAAATACACACAATAAAATGGTGTTTAAAATCCATCAAAATTTCAATTGGAAGACATCGAACTGTATTCACATGATTTTTTGTAATAAATGTGGCCTGAAATACATTGGTGAGACTAAAAATTATATTCTAACCAGAATAACACAACACAAATACAATATAATCAATAAAAAACAGACACACACTCCTTTGATTAAACATTTTTTATTACATGGCTGGGATTCATTTAAAGTAGCTGGGATTCAAAGTAACACACTATGGACAAAAGGGCAGAGGAAAAAGATGGAAATGAATTGGATCAGGAAATTAGACACAAGGGAGCCGAGGGGATTAAACTATAGGACTCAATTCAATAATTAGTGAAACAAACTTTTTTTCGTATGGACACTAAGGGACTTCCATATGTTCACATCACATCTTCCACATTAGACTCATAACTTGGTTCTCCTTTTAAAATCCCAACCCCTAATCCTATCCCTAACCCTAATCCTAAACCTAATCCTAATCCTATCCTTAACCCTAATCCTAATCCTAAACCTAATCCTAATCCTATCCTTAACCCTAATCCTAACCCTAATCCTAACCCTAATCCTTATCCTAATCCTATCCCCAACCCTCTTTTTTTCTAACCCTAACCATTACACATTAACAATATAAATTAAATTTGAAAACTATTTTAATTAAATATTAAAACAAAAATAAAAATCATTATTGCATTTTAATAGAGAAGGTAAATTCATGGGGTACAATAATTTAAAAAGATAAAACATCAATTGATAAATATAGATTAAAAACAAAGTTCATATTATAAGTAGAACAGAAAATACAGACTGCTGAAAATAAACTTTGGAAACAGGGAGGGGAGGGGCTCGAGCAGGAGAGTATAAAAGCAGGGAGGGTGAGAGCTCATTTCCAGCATGACTCTCGTAAGGCCAACAGCTCTTAGAGACTTCAGCCACTAACCAGACCATTTTCACTGTGCCTCAATTGCCTGAGGAAGACCTTTAAAGGTTGAAACGTCGCGACTGAGGCACTTTTTGATTTGACTTTTTTCCTTCGTATTAAAAACAATTTTTTTTCTTTAGGAGGACCACAGGCAGAATTAAGGTGAGAGCAGAAATAAAGGTGAGAAATAAAGGTGAGCGGCAGCAAGACATAGTATCGGAGTAAATGAGAAGAACTAAAGAGGAACAGAGAGCAGAGAAGGAGGTGAAGGACTTTAAATTAACAACAGAGACTGTGGAAAGAGGTGGAGAGGTGTTCAAACAGGTTGGAATGGGTGGTGAGTGGGTTCAGGTGTGATGTTGCTGCAGTTTTGCTGCCATCTTCTGGTGGAAATAGGGAATCGTTTTTTTGGTATTGGCTTTTTTTATTTTTTAAAGGGCTGAGGGGAGAGAGGCCGCACTTTGGAAATGCCTGAATTTTATAGGCATAAACTCTTTAAAGGCAGCCAAAATGTCCACAAAGGGTTGAAGAAATGACGGAAATATTTTGAAGCCTGAAAGTTACTCCACAACTTCACAATTTACAGTTACAGTTACTTCACAATTGTGAATGCCATGCTACATATAGAAACATCTGTTCACATTTCTCAAAACACTTAAAGTGAAGGCTCTATTTGTTTTTAAACCTCCCAAGTTTAAAGGTCAGACAGTTTGCCGAAGCCTATTCCAGCAGCATCTGAATGGACCACCCTGAAAAGGTCGCCATCCACCACTAAGTGTTTTTAAACAGGCTGAACTGATATCTGAAGACATACTTTGGAAGAATCGCAGAAGCTGGAGAATTGTATCAGTTCCAGATCTCACAGAAACCCGTAAGATTATTTCTGCTGTCTGCAGACTTTTCAAGCTTTTCAGCAGACGTCTGATGCAGAAGAGGTATTCTGTGGCATGGAGAAAGAGCTGCCGTGTTTCAGTGCTTGCATTATGTCCCGCCTCCACCCTCACTGGCAACTGCAGTCCTCTCATGACGCAGCAGACGGAGCAGCTGAAAACATCTGCAGGATGCAAGCCGCGATTCTCCTCTGGATACTCAGCCTCCTGTTGAAGGAGGTGCAGGCATGGGGCTACAGAAATGGAATATTTCATAACTCTATTTGGTTGGGTAAATATCCTCACTTTAAAACTGATGCTTCAACTCGGCTGCTTAACTTCACCTTCATTCACTTCACTGGTTTTTAAATGTGATTAGGTTTAAAGGATTGAGCAGATCAAACAACCTCAATGTTTGATCTGCTTATAGTGCTTATATAACAGTTGTTTGTATTTAGTGGGATAAAAGTAATACATCCATGAGCTGAAAAAAGGACTAAAAGAAGCAGCTTGTGGGCTGCATGTTTATGACCTGGGAAAGTTTGGAAGTTACTTTATCAGGGTTTTGCAGAAGCTCCAACTTTTTTAATCTTCCACCATTTTTCTCTGAATCTGTTCCTCAGTATTTCTTCCATGTGTCTCCTGTGGAAATCGTTTACTCATTTGACATAGATTTCACAGTTTACAGAACTCCTGTTAAATTAGTTAATTTCAGTTTTGGCATTGTTGAGCTGAAGCAGAAAGATTACTCCCACTGGAAGTGTTTCCAAACACTTTATCACAGAATTGTCCTACATTTTCTCAAGCAGCCAGTTTTCCTAAAGAGCACATACTTAAACAGCTGTAGTCCTGGCCTAATCCACTTTGGTCCTGGTCTAGTCCTGGTGTACGGGTTTTAAAAAATTGTTGTTTCCCCTGATGGTCTTCTTGCTTTATTAGGTATGAAATTTGACCTTAAACTCTGATTTGGAACAAACAAGAGAACTCTGGTACTCTTCAGTACTAGGGTCCATGTTCTCACCTTTTCTTGAGGAATCAGTGCTAGATGTCATAAAAACCATAAACCTACTTTTTCCAATTTCGATGTGGGGGGATGGGGGGGTTCTGCTTTCCTCACAGTTTTTTGCTGAATACTCAGCATCAGAGTGACAGCAGCTCACTTCAATGCAAAACATTGATACTTTGCTACAACTCAGACTTTCTTCTCTCTTTGACAGAACAAGCTGCTGGAGTTTACCACAGAGAGTCACGCAAAGGGAGATACCAGCTGACATTCATAGAGGCCAAGGCTGTCTGTGATTACGAGGGGGGGAAGCTGGCCACCTACGAGCAGCTGGAGGCGGCGCGACAGATAGGTCAGCAGCAGTCTCTTTGGAGCAGATGTCCTTACATTAATCTCAGGGTTGATGTGGTATCGCTGGATCTCCACACTATCATGAGTCTCTGCACACGTCTCCTTTTATCTGGCTTTCCTTCCATTAAACGAGTTCAACTCCAGGTCTGGGGGCAGGGGTGGGCTGTAAAACATCCTATAGCTGCTAAAAAGCTTTTACCACACAGAAAGAGTAAAGGTTAATGTGTGGAGGAGTGTCAACCTTGGTTTGTGTGTTTCATGGTTGTGGTTCCTTCTATCAGAGCCTTAAAAGCCTGTTGACACTTTCTAGTCTGGAAATCATCACTGCAGACAGACTGGCCTTCTCTTATCAAACCACTCTGCTAACTCTCCAACAAACTTCCATCCTGCAAAGAAAAACTACATGTTGACGTCATCTCTGGCAGGCTGACATCCAGATGTTTGTTGGAGAAGCGAGGCCTGCATGTCTGCCTGCATGCTGTTGGTCTTTTGTGCTTCAAAACAGTAGAGCCTTTCTTCTGCTCCTCAGGTTTCCATGTGTGCGCAGCAGGATGGTTCGACAAAGGACGCGTTGGTTACCCTATTGTGAAAGCTGGCATCAACTGCGGCTTTGGAAAAGTTGGCATCATCGACTATGGATACAGACTGAACAAGAGTGAGCAATGGGATGTTTACTGCTACAACCCAAACTGTGAGTCTGAATGAATCAATGAATACATAAAATTTATACTACGGAAAGACTGACATTAACAAAGATTAATAAAGATGCAAAGAGATAAAGGTGATAAAAATGGGTCAAATATATTGGACCTCTTAGACCAGACCTACTTTAATTTCTATAAAATACTTTTCGACAGGATAATAAGCAGATGGCAATGCGAGTTTAACTTTACTGAAGTATGAGAGTGATTGACAGCTGCTCTGTTCTTTTGTTAAAAACCGGTTCTGAGGTCCAACACCAAAGATTTTCAAACATGATTGAAATTAATAAAGTTTGGCCTCAATTACAAAGGGGTTTATTCAGACATACCTTTGGTTTGTCTAAAGATTAATAACCCCTCTTGTTAAAGTAAAATATGTCCAACACAAGAGGCCCTCAGCTCTCATCTGCCTGCCCAGCTGTTGGACAGGACAAGGTAAAAAAAGAAAAAAGAAAAAAAACGGTTCTGAGGGGAAAAGGGAGAGAATACAGTGATGATTAACACGTAATCCTTATTAGTGGACCTGCAAGCAACAGGGGCCCAAAAATTGTATGGTTTTGTCCAGCTTAATGGGTCCATTTTATGATGGAAATGCTCAAAGTACCGAACTGGACTGGACTGGACCGTACCTTACCGAGGCAAGACATGTTCCTGGTGTCTGAGAAGGACATTGTAGAAGTTCAGAAAAAATAATTTCCATTGTGAGAAAAATAACATCTGGATCAATCCCTGAGTTGATTGAAGTTTGGTCAAAAGCAGCCCCAGACAGACTCGGTATAGTCAGGGAAAAGGTCTAAAACCAACATTCACCTTCCATTGAGCAATTTGAGACAAACTGTGTTGGAAGGAGACAGTGAACAGCGATGGCTTGAATCCAGCTGAAAATGCTCAGTAACAACAAATGATATTGTTATAATAATTGTCAAAATTATCCTCATTAAGAGCTTCATTTCTTAAATTAACCTGAACTTTTACTGATATTTGTGTTTTTGATGATTCATTAGCAGAGCAGCTGTTGATCAGAAGCCTTTGTAAAGTCAGCACACCCACTCTGGAAGATGCCAGGGATGATGAGGAAACCACAATTATCTGGAGGGAAGACATTGTTGACTCAAAACCACAATTTTAGTCCCACCCTATGAGTCAGTGTCAGACAAAAAAACTGGCCGCAAGAAACAATTAGTGTTTGTAGGCAAACAGGAGGGACATGGAGGCTCATCTGTGTGGCTGATTCATTGCACAGCCATGGTCTTCTGACGCAAATGGACATCATCATAGTAAAGGTCAAAATATCTGGGCTTGGGTCAGAGGTTTTAAGGCTTGACTCAAGGAGGATATTGAGCTAACATGTTTAATCAGACTCAGAAACAAGGTTTTGATAGAAGAAATGTACAATGTTTATAAACATCTGAAGTAATCACAAGATAATATAGGCTTGTTGTTCTTCACAATGTCCAGAAGATCCACCATGATGTGGCGAGTTTGAGTTCATGGTGTTAATGTATATTGTGTCTGTGTGAAGACAAAATTGGCTGTGGCTCCTCCTACTTAACAGGCAGAGAGTCACAAAGGATGTAGTTCTTAAGGTTGGAGGTCTAGTGGATAGCTCACAGAAAACCTGGTCTTCACAAAAGAGGGCCAACAACTTAGTCATAGTGTAAGGTTGCTGCTAGAACTGAAAAGCATCACATGGACATGCTTTTTATTTAGATTCAACAAAAGTATGTCTAAAAACCTTTTTTAAAAGGGTTAGGGTTAGTGTTATGAGTGTGCAAGGATCCCAGTATCACAGTCAAGAAGATAATACATCCCCTTTCAGGGCTGTCATAGAGAGAAGAAGAAAACAAGGGAAAAAACAGTATAGTGACAGCAGAGCTCCATGTCTCAGTCCGCAGGAGGACTAATGCTTTCATAGAACTTTTATAGAGACATAGAATGCAGCAGGCTGAAGAACAGCAGGCTGCACTGGGAGAACTGATTGGGCGTTGAACAATCTGCAAGGTGTTCTCCTGCTTGGATGCTGATCATAACTGTGTCATGGCCTTCCACACATAGGTGTGAACATGTTTGTAAAGAAATGGAATGCAATGCACAAATCTGTGAATGTTTTATATTTTGTTACTTAGACATGTTTGGTTGGGGGAAATTCACTTCTCAGTGTTCCACTGCAGTGTGAAAAGGCATACTTGAGTGGGTGGAAATGAGAAGAAATGTTCAAAAATGCTGAAATTTACTTTTGTTTGTTTTTTTGGACTGTGATGTGTAAAACATAATTCAAAAGTGTGTTTGCGTGTTATTAATACATGCCAAACAGTGAGGAATGAAACTGCAGTGTTCAGGGGAAAATAGATAGTTTTTCTCTACTACACAAACATGACTTTTTGGTATTTTATGAAAATTCAGATCTAAGGCCCAAATATATTGACATATTTTTTCTAAAACTACATAATTTCAAAAGATGATACTTAGTTTTTATATTAACCAGGTTCCAATAAGCCACACTAACAAGGAGAAATCAAATTTAAAAAGCATTTCAGACAAGCTCCAATCTTAAGAGGGAATTAATCCTGGATTCAACATCTGCTGTTAAAGGAGGGAGAGGCAGATCACATCGAAGTCGCTATAAGAAAGTGAAGTGTTTAAAGGAAAGCTTTTCCTCCACATCTTTTATGTTTCCAACAGCAAAGGAGTGTGGAGGAGTTCTGACCGACCAGCAAAAGATAATCCAGTCTCCTGGTTTTCCTGACAAATATCAGGATGGACAGATTTGCTACTGGCACATACGAGTCCAGCTTGGTCAGAAGATCCGCCTCAGCTTCCTGGAGTTTGATGTAGAGGATGACACATCATGTTTGGCTGATTACCTGGAGGTCTACGACAGTTACAACGACATCGCTGGCTTTGCAGGGAGGTCAGAAGTGCCAATTGACTAGTGGATCTCAGCATGTTCTTCTTTTTTCAGTCACTAGTGAATTTTCTGTGTTAATCTTTCAAGAATTTAGCCTCACAGACATGAAAGCATTACCAGTTAAATATTCATCTGAAGGAACTTGATGGAATTATGGGACAAACATTTATTTAAAAAATCAGGACAGCTCTAATCTATTTATAAAATTCATAATGAAGATTGTCATAAAACTAGGGTGTCTGAATCCAGGCCTCAAGGGCCGGTGTCCAACATGTTGTCCAACCAACATTGAAGCTCCTTATTGCCTGAACACACCTGATCCATGTAGCAGATAAGACAGGATTTCTGGAAAACAGTGGGTGGCCGGCCCTTGAGGCCTGGAGTCTGAAACCCCTGGCATAAAGCAATGCAGAAAAAGTTTAAAAAAATAAAAAATTGACAGAACTTTATTAACCCCTGTGCTATCTTAGATGACCCCACCCTTACTTTGACGTGTTATTCATACCATGAAAAAGGTGGATAAAGGTGGTAAGATTTCATGTAATCCATGGACACCAGTGAAGATCACAAATCATTGAAGAAAAAAGGTTCAGAGCTCTGTCTAGTGGGTCTAGATGACCCCTCTACCAATGGTAAAGTGCCTAGGATAGCACAAGGGTTAATTGTGAGTGTCATCACAGTGTCAGTCAAGGTCAATTTAAAAGGTAAGATAATGTCAAGTGACCAATAGATAGCATTAAAACGTTTTTGGTGTAATCCTCAAGCTAAACAAGCTAAATGTATCAGTGGAGAGGAAATCTCCCTCTAAATCAGTGTTTTTCAACCAGTAGCCGCGGCACACTAGTGTGCCGTGGGAGATGGTCAAGTGTGCCGTGGGAAATTTCCCCCATTAACCGATTTAAAAACATTTTCCATCTCCAGGATATCAGCTCTTTGTTCATCCAAACAGACCCTGATAAAACACTGAGTAGTTAGGAATTTAAAAGATCGTAAAATTATTTTTTCTTTGTGTTTATTTGCTTCTATTTAAGAAATTTTGATAAGAATGACGGTACCGCGATTTAGCTGCAACTAAAGCTGTTTGCGGAAAAGTCCCACCCCTTTAACTGTCTCCGCCAATCATTCTTGAAGGCTTAATCACATGTCATCAGTCTGACCAATAAGAAGTGGTTAAAGTCTTAACTTCCTTGTTCAGATTCTGCTCAAAAAGTCGCTCACTTCTTACAAAAATACCAGCTAAAGCTCGTCTTTAGCGGTGTAGCTTTCCACAAAATCCGGTGTCAGACCGTGGAAAAAGTGGACAAAACAATGAAGCTCAGAGAAGAGCGTCTGTCTGACATCACTACATCTCCCATGATCCATTGGGTTAAAGGGACAGCGCCTCAGCGCACAATGAGTCGTCCTTGTTAAACGTCTTGAAACCACAACGAACACACATCAAACAGTTTTTAAATTTTCCAACTTAACTTTTATTTCATCTTTTAGAAAAAAACAGCTGCAGCTTCTGTCAGGTTTTGAATAAGCTGGACCCAAATGCAGACTGGAAACAGATTTATTGAGAAGGGGATTGAATCTTCTAGATAGGAAACTGGCAGATGATCCGGAAGGCGAGGCTTGACAGCTTAGTTTTGGAAACAGACTTGGTTGGAAAGGCTGAGAAAGGTCTTGATTTGCTTGACTGGAAGTGGTTAGGCTTGGCTTGGATTTGAGCTGCTTGGCCTGGCTTGGCTTGACTCGGCTAGGCTTGGTGTGGTGCTGCTTAGCTTGACTGGGCTTTGCTTGGTTTGGAGCTGCTTGGCTCGGCTTGGCTTGGCCTTGAGCTGCTTGGATTGGCTTAGCTTGGTTTTGAGCTGCTTGGCTTGGCTTTGCTTTAACCAGCAGGGATCAGTGGTCTTTTCCATAGAGGAGAACAGATGAACCGACAATGGCCGGAGGGAGTGAAGGACGTATAAAGGCAGACTAATTAGAGATAGAACAGGTGCGGGAACCAGCGGCAGGTGTGCGGGGGCGGCCTCGACACCTGACAGTATCCCCTCCACAAGGGACGCCACCCGGCGGCCGAAACCGGTCAGGGTGCAGACGGCGAAAGTCTCGCACCAGGGCACCATCCAAAATGAACGAACGGGGCACCCAACACCGCTCCTCAGGGCCATAGCCCTCCCATTCAACCAAAAACTGGAAACCACGGCCCAGGCGGCGAACGTCCAGGATGCGACGGACAGAAAAGGCAGGATGGCCACCCACAAGCCAGGTGGGCAGAGGGGGCTTGGGCGGAGGGCACAGCGGACTGGACACCACTGGCTTAAGACGGGAGACGTGGAAGCCAGGTTGGACTCTCATGGAACGGGGAAGACCAAGCTTGACGGAAGCAGGATAAATAACCGAGTCAATCACAAAAGGGCCAACGTAACGGGATGACATTTTCCGTGATTCAGTGAGCAGGGGTAAGTCCTTAGTAGAAAGCCAAACTTTCTGGCCAATAGAATAGGCCGGGGCTGTGGTGGTCCGCTGCAGTCTTAGTGCGTTGAGAAGCGCGGAGTACAGACTGTCTTGTAGCAGTCCAGACCTTACGACAACGGCGGATATGGGCCGCAACAGACGGAACCGCCAAATCCTGCTCCTCAGATGGGAAGAGGGGAGGCTGATATCCCAAGGAGGCCTCAAATGGAGAATGGCCCGTGGCGGAAGAAACTAGAGAATTATGTGAATACTCCACCCAGACGAGAAAATCAGACCAAGTCGTGGGATTCTGAGAGCAGACAGAACGAAGAGCGTATTCCAAGTCCTGGTTAGTGCGTTCTGTCTGACCATTGGTTTGTGGATGGAAGCCAGAAGATAAACTGGCTGTAGCCATAGAGCTTTACAGAAACATCTCCACACCTGGGAGGTGAATTGGGGCCCTCGGTCAGAGACGATGTCAGAGGGGATGCCGTGGAGACGAAACACATGGTGAGAGAAGAGGAATAAATGAGACTGTCGTCCAAGTAGACGAATACAAATCAGTTCAGAAAGTCTCTTAAGATGTCATTAACGAGAGCCTGGAACACAGCTGGAGCATTAGTCAAGCCAAAGGGCATGACCAGGTACTCAAAATGACCCAAGGGGGTGTTAAATGCCGTCTTCCACTCGTCCCCTTCCCGTACTCGCACCAGGTGATAAGCATTCCGGAGGTCCAATTTACTGAATACAGAAGCACCCTGGAGGTATTCGAATTCTGAGTTTAATAAAGGTAGAGTGTATTTATTTTTGACAGTGATTTTATTGAGTTGCCGGTAATCAATACAAGGAAAGAAAAAACCTGTGGCCAGTGGAGAGGAAGATGGTCGGATTATGCCAGCTGCCAGAGATTCTTTAATGTACCAACTCCATGGCCTGAAGCTCCGGTTTCGAGAGGCTATAAAGGTGGGATTTCGGCAAAGTGGCACCTGGGATAAGCTCAATAGGGCAGTCATACGGTCTGTGGGGAGGAAGAGCTGAAGCTTTCTGTTTACTAAAGACAGCTGAAAGGTCATGGTAGATGGAGGGAAGTCAGACAGATCAGGGGAGTCAAGAGAGGGCGAAGACCTGGGCAGATCAGGGTATGCAGAGCGAAGGCTAGTGGCGTGACAATAGGGGCTCCAACTCATGATGTTGTTAGACTGCCAATCAATGTGTCAAGGGCGTCCCAAGATTGTTTGACTGGAAGTAGCCTGAAAGACATAAAACTGCAGGGTTTCGAAATGGTTGCCAGAAACACATAGAACAGGAGCCGTTTGGCACTAACCCTCAGAGGGTCTTAAGGGATGAGTTTTATTCCCACCTCGAGGGCCAGGCCATCATTAAGAAAATTTCCCTCGGCTCCCGAGTCAATGAGAGCGGACACCAAACGGGACCATAAACCAGACAACAGGGAGACCATAAACTCAGTCTTTGGTGGGCTGTGATTTAAATACCCTGTGCCCTCCAATGTCCCCATATTACCCGAAGGGCTCTGTCTTTTGGTTTCACAGGACAGACAGCCACCTGATGTGCATTGCTGCCACAATAGAAACATTCACCTTGTGTCCATCGTTCCTGCCTTTCCTTAGGCGTTAAACGTGTCATCCCAAACTGCATTGGCTCTTCAGTGGATGCAGATGAAGACGCGGGCTTATAAGTCGAAAAACTCGAGGAGGGCGTTTCCTGGCGTGACTTGGTTCTCGGAAAGGACTGCTGGGACTTGTAGTTCCGGGAAGGGCGGCGCTCTCGAAGGCAGTTGTCGATTCTGAGACAAAGGGAAATGAGAGATTCCAGAGAGACAGGTTTGTCATAATGCAACAGTTCATCTTTAATGGCGTCATTCAACCCATTGAAAAATACTTCCTGAAGTGCTCTACAGTCCCATTCCGCTTCCGTGGCCAATATGCGGAAGTCCACAGAGTAATCGGCCACGGAGCGTTTGTCTTGACGTAAAGCCAGCAGCTTCCGGGCTTGGTGTGGTGCTGCTTAGCTTGACTGGGCTTTGCTTGGTCTTGAGCTGCTTGGAGTGGCTTAGCTTGGTTTTGAGCTGCTTGGCTTGGCTTTGCTTTAACCAGCAGGGATCAGTGGTCTTTTCCATAGAGGAGAACAGATGAACCGACAATGGCCAGAGGGAGTGAAGGACTTATAAAGGCAGACTAATTAGACATAGAACAGGTGCGGGAACTAGCGGCAGGTGTGCGGGGGCGGCCTCGACACCTGACAGATTCCAGCTTTTTCTGCCACAATTATCACTAAAATGCACGTGAGGTTGTGGGGGGGTGGGGGTAAATCAATACATACTATGAGTTTCCACCAAAGATTAAGGCGGTTCATAAGGCAGAAGGGGTCCAGCCCGGTACTAGCAAAGTGTACCTAGTAAAGTGGCTGGTGAGTGTAAAAGTAGTGCTGTCATACAATTAATTTCTCAGTGCAATTAATTAATTGTTAATTCATTTAATTAATCCATTTGTAATGGCAGTTATTTTTAACCTAATAATTGCTGTAAAAAGCCTAATTTTTGAGATATTTTCATTTAAAATCATGACATTGTGATGCAGTAAAAGATCAAATTACAGCTAAAAAAGGGACTTCATTACGTTTTCTTGATATAGCAGACTTTCAAACAAAACATTTTCTCTTTAAAAAGTCTCTAATTCAATAAATTAACTGTAGAAACACTTTTCAGAACAATATAAAAAATATTGACCACAAAGCTCTTATCACTATTATATAAATGTTGAAATACCGTCACAGCAGCAACGGCACGTGTTTCCAGACACCAAGACATGCACTGTAAGGGATGTAAGAGCAGAGTTAAAAAAAAAACATTATGCAAGTAAACCATTAAACCTTTGTTCTTTATTTTTGAGAACACGATAACAGTCACAGATTATATATAAGATTAACGCAATACATTTTTAAAAAAGCACGCTAATTAAGTAGTTGCAATTAACGCTATAATTTGACACCCCTATGTATAACCATAAATAACGCTCTGATGTCTAAGCTGAGAAGGTATAAAGTTATGGCACGAAGCCCATCCACCGCATCCTTAACTACACTATAATTATCAAAAAAAAAGTTAGTGAAATAATGCATTTCACCTCTGAGGGACAAAAAGGGCTTCTTATTCATATCATGTTTTTTTTCCGTTGCACGTTCTCTCTGACTATTTTCGGTTTTGTTTTTTTAATCTTCAGGTTTTGTGGTGACTATTTACCTGAAGACATCGTTAGCACTGGTAAGGGTTTGTTGCTTCAACGTTTGCAGTGTCAATTAAAAATGTTGATCCAGTGCTCATTTCCTTGGTGTTTAACCAGGCCTTGTGGTTATAGTGTCCGCCCTGTGGCTGGAAGGCTGTGGGTTCAAACCTAGGTCAGACCCGTGTCATCCAAAGACTTTAAAAATGGGACCCAATGCCTCCCTGCTTGACACTCAGCATTAAGGGGTTGTATTGGGGGGTTAAATCCACCATAATGGTTCCTGAGCGCGGATGTGTCTGCAGCTCACCGCTCCCCCAGCAGATGGGTCTAATGCGGAGAACAAATTTCACACACCTAGGCGTTTGACAGTAGGATTTGAATTTAATTTATGTTGACACCAAGGAAATGGGTGGATCAATTTTCTGACAAAATGTCCCTTTTTGTCTGATCTTGTCTATTCTTGGGGCTTATTTTTGGACAAGTTTCTGAAATGGGAAACTTTTTAAACTTCACCTTTTACACACCAATGTTCTGGTGGTGACAGCTCTCAAAAAGACTTGACAACTTAAAAAAGCAAATCTTCACAAATAAAAGCAATGCAGATCAAAATCTTGGTCAAAAAGTAAGATGAGATGGCATTATCGCAAAAAAGAGAAGAAAAATGTTTGGTGTAGTCACACAAAATCCAACAAACACCAAAGAAATGTCATATTAGTGAATATTTATTAGCTTATAAGATAATATATTAATTCTTTAATGACCATGTACAGTTATTGTTTATAGGCTGCTGTGCAAATTTCTGAAATTTATCCAGCTGGGGGAGACAGCCCAAAGTGACCTGGCAAGAAAATAATACCGACTGTAGTTTAAATCAAACAGCAGCTTTAACTGCTGTTTGATGACAGCTGGACTGTATCTGATTTTTATTCTATCTGAAAAGCAATTTTCCCCAGAAAAACTCAAACGTGGGTCAGAAAATTGTTGTGATCGGAAAGAGAACCCTGAAAGTTTTAGACAAAAAGCCTCTGCATTATCATCGCTGTGACATTCTAACCAAGTATGGCCTACTGGATTTTGAAAGTTACAAAATGCACATGGATGCCTGTCTCATTTTTAAAGTTTTGAATGGGCTGGCCCCTCCCCCCTTGTTAGATTTTATAAGTAAAAAAACAAATGTTGGAATAAGCACCAGGGCTTTAACTCGAGGGGACTGTAATGTTCAAAGGCGCAGGACTAAATTCAGCCAAACTGTGGTGTCAATTAGAGGCACATAGTTAAGGAATACGCTGACACATCATATTAGAAACTGTGAAAACTACCCTACCTTCCAAATAGATCTTAGACAATAGCTGAAAACAAACCAGTCCTGCAGACATTGATGTTATTGTTGTTTTTCTTGGACTTTTTTAGACTCACTTTCATTGTAAATAACCTTTTGTAAATATTTTTACCACTAATATTGTGCTATTGTATTGTGTTGTAAATGTAACTGTTGAACCTTTTTTTCCTGTCTTAGGACAACAGATGAAATTTAGCTCCTGTGCTAACTCTGGCATATTTATGTCAAAGCAGCTGCTGAAACATTTCTTTAATATGCAATGTCCTTATTTAAATACATAAATACATAAAATACATAAATCTCTGTCAGCTGTTTTCCTGGCTAAATTCAGCCCAGCTGTAGATGAACAGCAAAGACACCAGCATGCCACTGACCACTTTAAATGTGACAAATTTCACACGTTTGTGTTGCAGGAAACGTGATGACGCTGAAGTTCCTCTCGGATGCTTCAGTCACCAGCAGTGGCTTCAGGCTGCAGTATGTCGCATTTAACGCGACGGAAACACACCAATGATGTTCCTGCGCACAAATTTCTTTCTGCTCCATTTTTATATCCTACAATACTTTCAGTTCTAATGACGCATTTAGTATGTTTTCATAAAGACATTTGGTGGTGAGAGGTTTAAATGTGTTTGGGAAAATTACAGGGTCAGTGTTTTGCCACATGCTTTTGTGGAGAGCATTTTTACTGAATCTTATTTTAGTTTTAAAAATAATCCAGAATAGCTTTATGTTAGGCTATGTAAAAATATTCTTAGAGGCTTTCGTTCTAACAAAAAGTTTCTTCTGTTACACATTTTTTCAAAATAAAAATACATAAAGTCCCACTGTGATCATGTTTTGATGTTTTGTCAAAGCGCCCCCAGTGCTCTTTTTATTACGTTTATACTGTCTTCTGTGACGTGTTGATGGCAAACACATGAGACGTTTTTAATGCTGCTGTCACCAAGAAATCCATTTCCCTGTCAATGCAACACTTTAAGGAACAGTTGAAAGCTAACATCAGTGTCTGATTAGGAGAACTGCGTTTCTCTACAGCACATGGGTGTTGAACCCTCATAACTTCTCACACACCTAAGCATGAGAGGGGCAGGGGGTGCGCATTTGGGGGGGCAGTGAGACTCCCCCCCCCCATCCCAGTTTCTGCATCACAACTGAAGCTTTTTCTAACGGCAGTTTTTCTTCTGCGACTTGAATAAAGAAATAGTCAGAAATGCAGTTTTGATCTGGATTTTTCTCCTCCATCATCAGAAAAATGCTACAACATGTCAACACAAAAATAGCTGTTTTGTTGGAGTGGGTCTTTAAATGTCATCACAAACTTTGAGATAAGTCATGTTTTAGACAACATACCAGTAATGTGACATTAGATAAGGGATAACCAGCATTCATGACTCAGCAAAAACATCAGTTAAGGTTCTAGCTCGTAGCTCTGCAACCTTGAATGCTGTAAGAACCATTTGGTCCAGTTTCTTCCAGACCAGAACCTACACTGTAAACCCTAACAGTTGTATTGGCTCATAACTATTAAGGTTACACAACTTAAATGTCATTTTGTAGTTGATTCAGCTATAAAGTATTAAGCTCTATCAACATTTTTTCAAATTTAACTTAACAGTGCTCAATATTTTAAAGCTTATTTGTATATAGCACTCAAAAATTTTAAGATCCCTGAAGTAGCGTCATCACGTTCTGGTGGGAGGGTCTTTCGTTTTCTTAACGTTAGATCAGGTGGCCATGTTGGATTTGCCGAATGCGAGTATGCGACGTTTGAAATTGAAAGTCGAGCATTTTATTTTTCTGCAATGCGTTGTGATTTCGTCCCGCTTCAAGACGTCCCAACCTCGTTTTTTTTCCATCCGCCTCATCGCTGATGTTTTCCTCAGTGGCGCCGTCTTGTCTTCAGCCCTGATTTAATTTGGTAAGTATCGTTCACGGTTTACATTATTTTGAATGAAATGCTTTAAAAGGCTCTTATACTACCGTAAATGTGCTTTACTGTTTAAACATACGTGTGTTACGATCGTTTTACAGCTTAATGTTACAATGTACATTAGTTCGTCATAGCAGAGCAGACATATGGCGAGCCAAACCCAAAATGCATTTCTGCCCGTAAGTTACGACAGTGATGAGTTTTTTCAGAGGTAGAAATGATCTGTTATGCTACAATCACACTAAACGTGATCTGCATGTGAAATTCGCGTTGGAGGCTTCTGTTTGTGGCTAAAGTTTTCTGCTGGACACATGTCCAAAAATGTCACTCAAAGCCTCTAACGGTTGTGTGGGAGGAGCTACCGCCAAAAGTTTTAAGTCTGGTGGCTACATGGAAGCATTGGGGTTTGAATGCAGCTTGAAGCTTTTTTAAATCACTGAACTCTATTATAAGAAAGGTTTTTGTAAAAATAAATTAATCAACGTGTTCCTGTTGTGTTCAGGTACCGAACTACAAAGTGTTCAGTGTTTCACCTCCAGGCAGACGCCAAGGCCAGCGAGGTAACTTGTCTCCTGATCAGTTATTTGTCTAGAGCTGTTAAAAAAACAAAAAAATGCAATAGTTTGTGTAGTGCAATAAATGTTTTGATCAGAATATAATTGAAACATTTTTCTTTAACATTGAAAAATCTCTTTTGGACTTTTTCAGATACTGAACTTCAGAGAGTTCACCAGAAAGTCACCATTTCACCAGAAAAGAGGCGTCAAGTGGGTGAGTTTATACTTATTTATTATATTCATCCTGAACTATTACCATTATTAGATTGATATGGCAGCATGGAAACATTTATGCAGATTTTAACTAGCCAAATAGAAATAGAGTTGAAATTATTTACAATTGAACCAACCATATTTAGATTGCAGGCTGAAGGTGGCACAATGGAATGGAGGTGAAGGTTGTGTTCTGCTACTTGAGCACTATGCAGTACTACATATAATACTGCAGTACTACATAGCCACTACTCCAAGGTGTTTCCACTGCCATGTATGTGGAGACACTATGGAATACAATAATGTTGCATTAGCACCATTCCATCATTTGAAACCATGAAAACTCATCTGTCAAGATCTAAAATGGATTTATGTAGAGTAGATGCAGTCAGAGGAAATTGTGCAGTTTTTACATGTTTGTGGAACTTAAAGCTGCCTTTTTCTGAGCCAAAGTCCACCAAAACAGACAGGAACTGGCCAGCTTGGTTAGGATTTATGACCTCCAGGTGAATTTCTAATGTGCATAATTCAAAAACGGATAACAAATCATTTGTAAACAGCTGTAAGACGCCATGGTGTAACTTGCCTTAAAAATGACTTTGGGTCTTTGACCTGAGGTGAATCATGCCATAAACACTGTATTGTCCTCTTACTAGAAATAGACATCTAGAAAAGGTATCATTTTATTATTTCTTAAAGTTCCTTAAGTAAATATTGGAAGTGTTTGCTCTGCGTTTGCTTCAATGGTAATGTATATTTCTTTTTATTCTTTTAGGACCACCGTGATGTGAACATGAGACGGGCACTTGTCCTCCATGCACTTCCTGTTTATCTGCATGAAGATGCCTTCAACTTCTTAGAGACCTGTACTGTAAGTGCACACGACTCCCTGTCAATGTTTTTCTCTAATCCTTTAATATTGATTGAGATTTTATGGAGTGCCATAATAAATAGGCAATTGTTTGCAGTTTTCAAACTGAGTAATATTTTTAAATGGTTTTAAAAATGAGACGGAAGATGAAAGGCGAACATAAGGGACTGCTAATTGGAGGGAGCGGGAACCTTTTGGTTTATCTTTTCTGCTCCTGATCCATCATTATATGAATAAAGAAAAATGAAGCTTTAGTCTTAAATTATTTTATAAATGTCCTCACTTTTCAGAAAAATGCTAAAGAACTTTTTAAAAACACAATTTTAATTGGAGTTGGTCCTTAAAGCATCACAGCCAGTTGATTAAAAGCTAACAGAATGTTAGCATGAAAAGATTCACATTGACAGGTGGCAGGAATGTCAGTTTTGGACATTAGTGTGATGAATATCTTTGAGGGTCTGAACTCATCTGTGTTTTTTGTTTTGTATTTTCTAGAATATCAGACCTCACAGACACTGCTGTAGTTCTCCTCTCAGTTGTCGTGGTCACGCTCCTGATGCTGCCGTCAGTGGTCCCACAGATCTGGCTGACTAATCTCTTTACTGTTCAGGGACATCTATGCTCTGGACCTACAGCACCCCAAAAACACTTGAACTTGCCTTCACATTTATTCAGAATGCTGTCATGAGCCGTGAGGACAGCAAACCACTGAAAGGACATTTATTGACGCTGAAGAATGCTGCGTTGAGTGAGTCTTCCAGAATGGACTATTTGTTGGTTTAAGTGTTATGCTACTAATGTGTTTTGTTGTGATCATTTGCTTTTTCTGCCGTACAATACAAAACCAACACTTTTTGTCAATATGTTGTGTGGCACTCTTATAATGGAGTTTTATTTCACTGTTTCTTCATCCTCTTGATATTTGTGCTTTTTTTTTTAAAGAGCAATTAAAAAAAGTGCATTAAGCAATCGCTATTGTGTGGCTTTCATGTTTGTTGGTTTTTATCAATGTTAGCTTTTAAAGTGTGGGTGACATGGTCTATTTTAATAAGCCAAAATATAGTAAATAGTCTCTATTTCATGTTGCGATTGTTTTTAATATTTTTCGAAAAAGAATAAATAGCGAAAAACGCAATATAAACAACGAGGACGGCCGCCGGCTTCACGCATTCCGCCGAATTCTCGCCCCCCTGTTTGTGACGTAACGAAAGGAAGACAACATGGCTAGCACCGATAGCGAAGCACAGAGTGATGCTACCGTCTCTATTAGCGATTTATCATCAGATGAACAGAAAGATGAAGAGGAAAGTTGCGGAGATTATCATGATGATGAGTCACTTTTGCAACCGTATCGATTCGAACCCTTTTGCGAAAGTGAGGAGGATATAGCAGAAAGTAGTAGGTCTAGTGATGCCGATGACGATAGCCAGCATGAAGATTCGGCTAGACTCCAGTAAGTCTAAAAAATGTATAAAATTAAATTACTCCACTTACCCTAAAATATACTCAAAATGTCCCCTTTTGGCCTAATCTAAACAAAGGTAAACACTGGTTTTCAACCCAATTTACAAAATAAATGCCACAAAATAAAAGTTTCCCAGATATTACTACTCTTTAGTTAACAAAGTCACTGTATACCATTAACAACTGCAGAACATTAACAGTTTTACCTGTTTGAACCAGTTTGAAACCTTTTCTCGTGCGCGCGCGCTCACACACAAACACACAGTTCAGTTTACTCACGGTACCGGCACCTCAAAAGCAAAAGAAAAAAAACGTTGCAGGCCTGTTGCTTCTCTTGCAAAACATTGAGTGCGTTGAAATACTCCAGTTGGATCCAAGGACAACAGAAAACACGACTACTTCGCCTCAATGTGATCCATCGTGATGCACACTAGCCTAGCTTAGCAGCCTTCTCTCCCGACTCCAGCGCCGTCCTCTCCGACCCAGAAAATGGCTCGCTCGCTTCCAGCTCACCCGCCTTTCCTCGACTCAGAAGCCAAGATCCTCCTCCCAACTCTCCGTTCAAAATTCTTCGTTTGTGTCCCGGTTTTTGTCCCTTTGAAAACGCAGACTTCTCTCCTGCAGATCTGGAGGGAAAAATCCTTCGCCGTCCACCTTCTTAAATTTTCCCCTTTTCAGCAGCGTTTCTTGTTTTGGGAATTTTATACACAGATACACTTTCACTAGATGTATTGCTACATCCAGCTGCCAAACAACGACTTGGCATGTTGATGATTAACAGATTTAAACACGAGAGAAACGAAGACTACCTGTTTTGTTTACATGCTGTCCTAAGCGCAACTGCGAAAGGCAACTCCCTTTCGTTACGTCACAGGTCATATCGGGTTCACTTCCAGCCTGCGCTCTAGCGGCAGATCCAAATCTCTGATTCCTTCGAAAGATGTCTATTTTTCATATGCTTCGGATTTTTTTCGACGCAAACTATTGGTATCAATAGAATCAGCGTTTAAAGGGCTTTTTTATTTGACAAAGTTGTTCAAAGCATGGCATCCACACTTTAAATCTTGTAGTGGGGCAGTATCAATACCTCTGTTTAGAATACATTTCAAGTAGAAACATTTTAAGCTGAAGAATTTTAAATATTTTCAATGCTACACATTTAATGAGTTAGAGAATTTATAAAACATTTGAGTGAATTTTACATATTTTATGAGTTGAGTTATATAAAAATATAGTTAGTTAAAGTGTTTTTTTTAGTTGGAAAAATTAAAAACTTTGAGTAAATAATCACTCTTTTGTAAGTTGAGGAATCTTAATATTTTTAATATCAAATAATACAAATTTAAGCCAACTGACAATATAAATTTTAATAAATGTTAACTTAAAAGTTTTAATAATATAACTTAAAAACTATTGTGTAATCTGTTACAAAATAATTTTTAAGTTCTGTCAACTCGTTAGGGTTTACAGTGTAGAAGAGCCACCAAGTCCCACCTCCCCATTTACAGCATTTACACTTTATGCTTCTATGGCCTTCATTTATAACATGTAGCTTTTACCGTCCCATCCATTTTTTTTTTTTTTCAAAATTGGAGGATCAGTATAAACACGGAGACCTAAGCTTGAGCTTTAGGGCTACAAGCTTCAAGTTATAGAAAAAAATTGAAAGGCTTCTAAAACTAAAAGGAAGTGGAGGATTTTCACAAAAAAATCACCAAGATTTCTGTCAAAAAAGTAAGAAAGATGGACTTCATTTACAAGAAAAGGTTACACCAGAGTGGAAATTCTGTTTGTGTGTTATTTTGTATGACTTTTTGTGTTATGTGTGCGTGCGTGTTGATATTGTGTGTCATATAATGGCGGGAAATGTAGCTTTAAGAACGAGTGTTTTTTTAAAGAGAGGTATCAACTGAAGCTACTGAAAGACCCTGAAACGCATTTTACGCCGGAAATGTGTATAATGCAGACTTTCAGCAGCATGGGAGAAGCGGGGCTGGTGAGAAACAGCTGCGGAACGCTGCTGTTTTACTGGTCAGTCAGAGAACTTTAGAATTTTAGAATTAGATTGCACGGCTTTTCGGTTTTTCTCTATCTGCTACCGTGCGGGTGTTGGGGGGGGTCTGGACTGCAGCTGCGGCTTGGCTGTGGGGATGACTGGGCACTCTACCTCCTTTTTACATTCCATCATTCACCTTAGAAGAACATAAACACTCACTCGAGCACAGGTGTTAGCGCACCTTTGCACAGTTAGCGTGCATGAATGAAATGTTTGACGTGTTGGTCTGAAGGCATAAGTATGCGTGTGGGTACATTAGTTGTATTGTGTACATGTTTTCTTTTCTTTGGATAGCTCCAATATTGCTCGCCGTGCAACATTTATTTTTAAATAATTAACTGTCTGAATCCTCTAAGAGTTGCAAAAGCAAAATAAAGAAAATAATATTTTCTAAATTATTAGAACCTACAAAAGCTGTTTTTGTGTTTTTCTTTATCTAAATGGTTTTGTTTACAGACAAAATGTATGGAGTCCTATACTGTTCATAATTAAATAATTAAATATTTAATTTAAATTAATAAATATGACCTCATGCAAATACACAATCAACCAATAAATCTCTCATAAATATATAAAAAGATCATGAAATGGTGAAAAAGCTGCACACAGATTTTAAATTAGCCGTTAGCAAAGGGGCCAGATGTAGAGCTTCAGGAGACTAGGCACCATCAGGGTTAACGGACTGGCGAAGGATGATGAAGCTGGGTCTCCTTAAGTAGCAGGTGGCTGATGAGTAGAGTAGTCACAGCTGAGGGAGATGAGCAGCAGCTGCTGGAGGGGCAGGAGTCTGACCGGCCACCATGACAGTACCCCCCCGACAGTACCCCCCCCCCCACCAACGACCGCCTCCTGGCCGTCCAGGGCGACGATCCGGATGATCACGGAAGTCGCGGATGAGGGAAGGGTCGAGGATGAGGGAACGGAAGACCCATGAACGTTCCTCAGGACCGTACCTTTCCCAATCCACCAGGTACTGGTGACCACGGCGACGGATATCCAGGATACAAGAGGCAGTGAACGCCGGAGCCCCATCAATGATACGGGCGGGTGGTGGGGAAGTGGAAGGCGGGCACAAAGGGCTGTCCAGAACAGGTTTAATGTGAGAGATGTGGAACGTGGGATGTACCTTGAGTGCAGCAGGCAGACGTAGACGGACACAGGAGGGGTTGAGGATGCGGTCAATCATGTAGGGGCCGATGAATCTAGGTGCCAGTTTACGAGAAGAGGCCTGAAGAGGGATGTTTTTAGACGAGAGCCACACTTTTTTTTTTTCTTTAACTTGTCCTGTCCAACAGCTGAGCAGACAGATGAGAGCTGACGGCCTCTTGTGTTAGACATATTTTACTTTAACAAGAGGGGTTATTAATCTTCAGACAAACTGTCATGTCTCGTCAAGTTTTCTGTTTTATTTTGAAAGTCTAACCTACCTCTCGTTCCAGACCTTCCCCTTCCTGCCTTGCCTGTTCCCCACACCTGAGTCTGTCTCATTATTTCCTGATCATTCCCACCTGTGCTTCCCTTCCTCATGTATTTATAGCCTGTGTTTCCCTTTGTCCTGTGCCTGTTTG
>CM074489.1:2420833-2482230 GCA_037389245.1 Oryzias sinensis | reverse complement strand
CCGGAGGCCCCGACCCCCACCCCGAACCACGGCAGAAGGACAAGGAGCGGCGACGACCAGGCCCCCCACCCCCTAAGTCACGGAGTTAGCCACGGGAGACCAAAGAGACCGAATTCCTCCAAAGTTACTTGAACTTTGGGCTGACATTTTTTCCAAGCTGATATGATCAAGCAGCAGATTTCTGTGTTGACTTATATTTATATTTTTTGTTTTTCCAATTTATTAAAATAGTTTTTTTTAGCAATACAAAGAGTTACAAAAATGATAGATACTAATCCTCCTTCTACATCGATGGCACTCGTGTCACCAAGCACACAAAGTGACGGTGAAGCCGTAATTGAAACCTTAAGCCAGACTGATAGATCGGCACATACCTGCTGCCAGAGAGCCTGGACAGGTGTGCAGAACCACAGTGCGTGCATGTAACTGTCGGGTAGATTACTGTCACAATCCTCGCAAATGTCTGAGTTACTGAGACCCATCTTGAACATCCTCTGTCCAGTGTAGTAAATTTTGTGTAGAGTTTTAAAATGGATTAGCTGCAGATTTGGACTTTTTTTTGTCAGTTTAAAGGTGTTTAGACAAAGTTCTGACCAGAAGCTTCCATCTGTGCTGATGCTCAAATCTGCATCCCATTTTGTTGTTGGAAGGGAAATATTGTCTAAATTACATAAAAGTTTGTATATTTTGGAGAGAGTTTTATTCATCGAGAAATTAATCAGAGTGGTAACTACTTCTGGTAGCTTTAAATAGTTGTCTCTGTATTTAAGCTTTTTGGTAATAATTGATTTAAGTTGCTGATATTCCAAGAAATTATTTTTTCCATGTTTGTCTTGAAGTTCCTGGGGAGTTATGAATCTTCTATCAATAATTATGTGCTCTAGCTGTTTTACGCCCCCTGCTTGCCAAGCTGGGAAGTGTATCATTTTTTTGTTCATGAGGATGTCTGGGTTGTTCGAGATGGGTGTCATTTTGCACGGTTGACTTGATGATTTTGATATTTTGAGAAATTCCCACCAGGCTGTTAAGGTGGCGTTTATATTAATAGTTTTGAAACAATCCTGTTTTTTAACTGTTTGGCTAATAAATGGTAGATCTGACAGATTGATCTTTCCACATAACGCCTGTTCCAAGTCTAACCAAGAGTTGGTTTCTGGATTATTTTTTTTACCATTTTAAAATGTATTGCAATCTATTTGCAAAAAAGTACTTGTGGAAATTAGATAATTCTAATCCTCCACAGCTTTTTGCAGATTTTAAAGTTTTTAGACTAATTCTTGCAGGTTTATTGTTCCATAAAAAGCTTGATATGGATGAGTCTAATGTTTTGAACCATTTTAGTGGTGGTTGTGTGGGAATCATTGAGAAGAGATAATTAACTTTAGGTAAGATTTTCATTTTTACTGTGGCTACCTTGCCCATAAGGGACAGAGGCAGGTTGGTCCAGCGTGTTAGATCGTCCTGTATGTTTTTCAGTAATGGGGTGTAGTTTAGCTGCACCAGTTCTGATAATTTGGGGGGAAAATTGATACCTAGATATTTGATATTTCCTGATTTTTTCTGGTATTGTGAGTCTTTGTTCCACATTCCTGTTGAGTGGTAATAAAACTGACTTATTCCAATTAATGGAATAGTCCGATATGGAGGAGAATTCATTAATGATTGCTGCTGTTTCATTTACAGAATGTAAATTACTTAAAAACAGTAATATGTCATCCGCATAGAGACTAATTTTATGATGGCTGTGTTTAGTTTTTATTCCTTTAACGCTCTCATTCTGTCTTATTGCTGCAGCTAGAGGCTCAATAAATATAGCAAAAAGAGAAGGAGAGAGTGGGCAACCCTGTCTGGTTCGTCTTCCAAGAAAAAACCTGTTGGAAGTCTGTTTATTAGTTCTAACTCATGCATTGGGGTTGTGATATAATATTTTGATCCATTTGATGAATGATTCTCCAAAACCAAACTTATGGAGGGCAGCAATAAGGAACTTCCAATTTACTCTGTCAAAAGCTTTTTCAGCATCCAGCGATAATATAGTCATTTCCTGCTTTTTAATGGTGGCAAAGTCTATTATATTAACAAGTCTTTGGAGATTGTCATCCGAGTGTCTGCCTTTGATGAATCCAGTTTGGTCGAAGTAAATTATGTGAGGAGTGATTTTTTCTATTTTCTGTGCGAGTGCTTTGCAGATAATTTTGCAACATCTGCATTGATTAGAGAAATGGGGCGATAGCTTGAAGGACTAGTGGGATCTTTGTCTGGTTTTGAAGGAGGATTATGTTTGCTGAGTTCATGTTAGGTGGTAGTGATTGGCTTTCATTGATAAATGTGACCGTTTTATAAAATGTTGGTGCCAGCTGTTCCCAGAATTCTTTATAAAACTCAGCAGGAAAGCTGTCAGGCCCTGGTGCTTTACCATTAGGCATAAGTAACAGAGCTTCATGAAGTTCAGACAAGGAGAGCGGAGAGTCTAAGTTTGTGATTTGATCCTCATTTAACCTGGGTAGGTTTACATTATTAAGAAATGAGTCAATACTTCGCTCTGACGGATTGATCTGTGGTGTGTACAAGTTTTTATAAAAGTTTTCAAATGCGTTATTAATTTTGACCGGGTCGTGAGTGACATTTCCTGTTTGGTCCATAATAGAAGTGAATGATGATTTTTCTCTATTAATTTTAAGCTGATTAGCCAGAAATTTGCCAGATTTATTAGAGTTTTCAAATCTTTCAAGTCGTAGCCTTTGAATTTGAAATTGTGTTCGTTTATTGATGACGTCATTTAACTGCAGTTTTAAATTTTTCAGGTCGCCCAGAATGTGTTCCTGTGCAGAGCAGTCTCCAGGGTTTTGATTTTATTTTCTAATTCTAATAAATCTGCTTCCTCTTTGCGTTTTTTATGCGTTGAATAAGAAATGATTTTCCCTCTCATCACTGCCTTTGATGTTTCCCAAAGAAGGCATGGTGAGATGTCTGGAGTGTTGTTGAATTCTAAGAAGGTTGCCCACTCTTTTTTAAAGAATTCAATAAATTCCTGGTCTTTTAACAGAGACGTATTAAACCTCCAGGTTATACCTGAGGGTGTGGATATTTCCCTAGAAATATTTACAGAAACTGGTGCGTGATCACTGATAATAATTGGATGAATGTTTGAACTTTTAATGTCTTTTAAAAGAGATTTACTGACTAATAAATAATCTAAACGAGAGTGTGAATGATGAACTGGAGAGAAAAAGGTGAACCCCTTAGTGTTTGGATGACATGAGCGCCAAGCGTCGCAGAGACCCAAATCACTCATGTACTGCTTTAGAATACTTGCAGACCGCCATGTACGCTGGTTTGCTGCTGTGCTGAGTCTGTCAAGTTCAGGGTCCAGAATCAGATTGACGTCTCCTCCTATAATTATTGTGGAGTCAGAGTGAACCAAAAGTGAGGTGAAGAATCTGTGAAAGAAGGAAGAGTCATCAATCAACATTCGGGCCATAAATACTGGCTATGCAATAGTCCTTATTCTGAATGGATATATTAATGATTATAAATCTGCCTTCTGGGTCAGTAACTGTATCCTTATGAGTAAATGTAACGTTTTTATTAATTAAAACAGCAACTCCTCTTTGCTTGAGTTATAACTAGAAGAGTACATGACTGGAAATCGTGAGCAGCACAGGAGTTGGTGAGATAATTTACATAAATGGGTCTCCTGCAGTAAGGCTATATCTGCTTTAAGATCATCCAGGTGATTTAACACTTTCAATCTCTTTGGCCCAGAGCCAAGTCCACGCACATTCCAGCTAACGATGTTAAGACTGTTCATAACTGCTCTAACTGGGAGAGTGCAAGGCTAAATAGTGCGTGTGCCAGTCCGTGTGCGAGAGCCACACCTTTTGACCGACCTGATACGAGGGGCCCGCCACCCTGTGACGGTTGGCGATTCTGCAGTTGGCCTCCTTAGTGCGTAGTAGTGCCTCTCTAGTCTGGTTCCAGACACGCTGGCAGCGCTGGAGATGGTGCTGAACAGATGGAACGGCTAGGTCTAACTCCTGGGTGGGGAATAGAGGAGGAGAATAACACAACAAAGCTTTAAAGGGTGAAACCCCAGTAGCAGAGGAAACGTGGGAATTGTGGGCATATTCTATCCAGACCAAGAAATTAGCCCAATCAGATGGATTCTGGGCTGCTAGGCAACGAAGAGCAGCCTCTAGCTCTTGATTCGCTCGTTCAGCTTGACCATTAGTCTGGGGATGGTAACCGGAGGACAAACTGACCGTGGCCCCCAGAGCAGAACAAAAGGCTTTCCAGACGTGGGAAACGAATTGAGGGTCCCTGTCAGAAACTATATCTGCTGAGATGCCATGATGGCGGAAAACATGGTGAACCAGAAGATCAGCAGTTTCAGTGCCAGATGGTAACTGTGATAAGGGAATAAATTGGGCGGCTTTGGAAAAACGATCAGTGACCGTGAAAATAACAGTGTTACCCTTGGACGGGGGTAACCCGTCTACAAAATCCAATTCAATATGTGACCAGGGCCTATGAGGCGTGGGCAGAGGATGTAGGAGGCCAGCAGGAGGGGAGCTGGAGGCCTTGGACCGAGCGCAAGTCGTACAGGCGGCGACGTACTCACGAACATCCTTGTCCATTTTAGGCCAGAAAAATCTTTTACCTAGGAGGTTAAGAGTCCAGAAAACTCCGCAGTGACAAGCGACCCGTGAGCAGTGACCCCAGGCGAGGACATCAGATCTAAAAGAGGAGGGAACGAAGAGGACACCATCAGGACAGGAGTCTGGTTTAGGTTCCTCACCCTGGGCATTGATAACCTGGTTTTCGACGTCCCAGGTTAGGTTTCCAACAATACAGGTGGATGGAAGGATGGTGGTAGGAGCCGAGGAGTCGTCCGAACTGAATTGGCGTGAGAGGGCATCAGGTTTGGTGTTCCGACTGACAGGTCTGTAAGTAATGGTAAATTAAATCTATCAAAAAATAAACACCACCGAGCTTGACGTGAGTTAATGCGTTGGGCTGAGCGTTAGTAGGCCAGGTTTTTATGATCTGTCCAGACTATGAACGGTAGATCGGCTCCCTCTAACCAATGCCGCCACTCCTCCAGCACGAGCTTGATGGCCAGCAGCTCACGATTACCCACGTCGTAGTTTCTTTCCGCAGGTGACAGTTTCCGAGAATAGTATGCACAGGGTTTGAGTTTTCCAGAGGAAAGTTCCTTTTGTGAGAGAACAGCGCCGGTATCCGAGGCGTCGACCTCCACAATGAACTGCCAGGTAGTGTCGGGTTGAGTGAGTGAAGTAAAAAGGTTCAGAGCACTGTCTAGTGGGTCTAGATGACCCAACTCCCAATGGTAAAGTGCCTAGGATAGCACAAGGGTTAAAATAGAAAAATATCATAAGGTTCAGGAGGCCTGAGCAGGCTTGTTGCGCTTTACGCAGCTGCTTGGTCTGACTCTGTCAGTCCGCCAGCTCACCTCCTGCGAGCCGACGTAAGGCAGGATGCGAGCTCTGAGAGAATGGCGTGAGAATGAGGAGTGTGTCAACGGGGGACTTCAAGATGTGAAAGGGGCGGCCGTGGTGCAGCAGTAGGGCGGTCGACCCATGATCGTAAGATTGCAGGTTCGATTCCCGCCTTGCACGCCCATGAGTCGAAGTGTCCTTGGGCAAGACGCTGAACCCCACCTTGCCTCTGGTGGTAGGCGGGCGCCTGTGTTTGGCAGGGGAGCCGCCACCAGTGTGAATGTGTGTCTGAGTGGGTGAATGGGTCTGTGACTGTAAAGCGCTTTGTCCTTGTAGGAAGAAATGCGCTATATAAGTATACGCCATTTATCGCTGAAACATGTCATCTCTCTGACTGCCACACCGCTGAGCGGGTATCGAAGAATATGAGTCGATTTCCATGGATGAGCCAATGAGCGTTTAGATCCTGCCCACTTTCACTGATTGACAGATAGACTCATTCTCCTGAAAAAGCTCTTCATGAAATAAATAAGTCATTGTGAAAAACAGCAACATGAAATAAAAACAAAGCTACTTTGGAAAATATTGATTTTGAAATACGAGCTTCTGAACAAAGACAGAATTATAATAATATTCCACATGATTAAAATGAATATTTTAAAATGCTGTTTTAAAATAATGAACAGGTTTCTAAAGAAAAATGAAAAATATTGAATGCTATAATGGCTTATTTAAAATCAGTGTGCAGTTTTTTAACCATTTCATGAACTTTTTATATATTTATGAGAGATTTATTGGTTGATTGTGTATTTGCAGGAGGTCATATTTATTTATTTAATTAAATATTTATTAATTTAATTATGAACAGTATAGGACTCCATAAAAATGGGGCCCTGGGCCACAAAATCCCTCAAACTTTCCCTGAATCTCACAGAATGACACTGCTGTGATTAAAAAACAAAACAGATTCAACTCCTTTTGCCCACACAAACAAAACTTTTCTAGACTTTTGTGAGGCAAACTTATAATACATTTGTTTGAATCATATGTGAAGACAGCGACAGTAGAGACACAACCAGGAGATCAACTGACAATTGAACGCAAATGAAACTTTCAGTTTTAAAGAAATCAATTATTCACTTTACCACTGATTTCTGTGATCTGTGGTTTTCAACCAATATTGCTGTGACTCCTAGTGTCCAATCTATTTTTGATGTATATCTATACATTTTACATCCCTAGTTTTAACAGTAAAGCAGAGAAAGAAAAAAAAGGTTATTTTATTTAATGTTTTATCTTGAAACTTTGTCTCAACCCAAATTCTAATTTTAGTTCCCAACAAGAGTATGTTTTGTTTTGTTTTTGTTTTTTGTGTACATGTTGACATGTTTGTATGTAAACATTTTTGGACAGTGTTTGTAATGTAAGATTTGTAACATTTGAGTGTGTATGTGAACAAGCCCCGCCCCTTTTAGATTTGTATTGCTGTCTATGCTGTCATTGCATCCACTGACAGCTCTCCTTCAGTACTCTGCCCTCGACTTCGCTAAACTCTGCCTGACTCACCTTGATGCACCTCCGCCACTTCATTTGTTTTCTGCCTTTAACCTCCCATCCGTTGATCAAATTAGTGAAGTCATTCAAAAATCCAACATCTCCTCCTGCCAGCTTGATCCACTACCCACTGCTTTGGTCAAGGCTACTCTCCCTTCTCTGTCCCCACTGGTCACCAGCATCATTCATCTTCAAGAACATGAGGGTAGATCGCAGGTCAGCAAAGACAAATAACCAAAAAAATGTACTTCTAAAAAAAATCCACCAGCCAACCAAAATCCTCGCTGAACAGTACAGGCCAATCAGACATCTTCGGAAACATACGTCGCTGCACATACGTGTTTAAATTCACTGAGCGCAAATTCTGTCTGTCATCAGAAAGTCGCTTTCTGTCCTGCGGCAGGTCAAGTCCCTGGCAGAAGACCACTCCGGACAACCGGAGTGTTTATTGAAGCCGCCCCGCGTGTCTCTTCCTGCTATCACCTCTACAGTTCTCGTCCGATAAATACGAGTTCATTAAGGAAGCGTTTTTTTCCGTGGCATGTGCTTCGTACGCAGCCATCAGCGGCTATGAAATGCCATGCTCCCCCCATTCCATGGTTTACAAGAGACCATGACACACGATAGACGCCGCTTTCTGTATTTGTAATAAAACGCATAACCTGTTAATACAAAAGTATCTTTGTGTAATCTTACTGTGTAGTTTTTAATCATCAGTACATAAACAACAATGTACAAATAAACATGTAACTCATAAACAAACATTTTCTAATAGTAAATGTTAGTAAATACTAAAATACTACTTACTAATAGTATTTAAAATGACAGCATAGACAGCAATACAAATCTAAAAGGGGCGGGGCTTGTTCACATACACACTCAAATGTTACACACGCAGACGTCCACACACACGCACACAGATCAAGACATTGTCTACTCAAAAGTAGCTCACATGCCAAAAAAAGTGTGAGTACCCCTAATTTATATGAACAGCTCCAGTCTGGTTTCCGTCCCCTCCACAGCACGGAAACAGCCCTCCTCAAGATCACAAACAACCTCCTCCTTGCGGCAGATGCTGGTTCCGTTTCCATCCTCCTACTGCTACATCTGAGTGCAGCGTTTGACACCATCTCCCACCCCATTCAACTGGACAGACTTTCCAACATTTGTATCACCAATCTTCCCCTTAGCTATTTCCATTCCTATCTCTCAGATCGCATCCAGTTCATCTGTTAAAATCATTCACCTCTCCTGTGACACCAATCCCCACAGCTGTGCCCCAGGGCTCTGTCCTGGGGCCCCTTCTCTTAATCATCTACCTCCTCCTGTCATGGCCTGTCAGCTACTCCCTCCTCCCCCCTCCTTCCTGTGTTGGACGCGACCAGCTGGATCCACTTACCTCATCTACACCTGCCTTCATAAGCTCCTCCAGGATGATCAGCCAGTGCCAGTTCGTTGTTCCTCCTATGGACTTAAACCTATTGGATCCTCACCTGGTCGCTGTCCTCCTACACTGCTGTTATCCGCCTCAAGAAACCTCCAGCCAGCCGCCTCTCCTCGCCTCGGTTCAAGCCTGGCCTACGCTGCCTCAAGAAACCTCCAGCCAGTCGCCTCTCCTCGCCGTGGTTCAAGCCTCGCCCACGCCGCAGAACTCCCTCAGGGAAATTCCTCCTCAAGATTCCTCCAGCCAGCCACAGTTCGTTGCCTAGAGAAAAACCTGTCAAGACCTAGTTCTGATTAAATCTCTTGAAACTTAGCGTTGAGTCCTAGCCTCCTTCCGGGTACCAGCATCTGGGTCATTCTGAACTCACGTCCGAATCATGACAGAACGAACTGGCCTAACGCCTGACCCAGCTGACCCGGAAGGACTTCGTCACGCCATCGCTTTCCAAGGTAACCTGTTGAATCGCCAAGCTGATGCTCTGACACAAATGTCTTCTGCCCAGCAGGAATTATTTCGCCGTCTCGACGGCATAACGCAGTCTCTAATGGAACTGACCGGCCAAACTAATAATCTTGCCGCCGGAGCGTCCTCTGCTGTTTCCGGCAACAATGCCTCTTCCGCTCCTCCTTTTCCCCCGGAAAATGTTCGTCTACAGCCGGAACTTTTTTCGGGGATGTTGCTGCCTGTAGAGGGTTCCTACTGCAATGTGACCTGATTTTCCAACAAGCCCCCAGGTATTATCAAGCCGATCACGCTCGTATATCTCTAATCGTAAACTCTCTCCGCAGTAAGGCGCTGCAATGGGCTCAAGCCTTCCTGGCCTCCCATCCCATCTCGCATCTCCCTTTCGAACGTTTCGTGGGAGAATTTCGCCTCGTCTTCGACCAACCTCGAAAGCAGGAAGAAGCCACCCGGCGGTTGCCAAGTCTCAAACAAGGTAACTGTCCGGTAAGCGAACATCTCATAGACTTTCGGATTTTTGCTGTCGAGGCTGGATGACCGGATCCCGCGCTCAAGGGAATTTTTTATCAGTCATTGAATGAGCGCATTAAGGATCATCTTTGCACCCAGCCAGAAGCGGACTCGTTCGAAGAACTCGTCACGGCCGCCCTGAGGTCGGACATCCGCCTTCGGGAACGCCAAGCTGAGCAGAAAAGTAAGCCTCCACCATCCATTGTCAATCCCGTTCGCCACTTACCTCTGGCTGTTCCAGCGAGCCAAGCTTCGTCTCCTGTTAAAACAGAAGAACCCATGCAAATAAGTCACTCCAAGCTCTCTCTGGAAGAGAGAAAAAAGCGTCGTGATGAGAGATAATGTTTTTACTGCGGACAGGCGGGCCATCAGATATCACAATGCTCAGTTCGTTAAAACTCCAGAACCCCCCGTTAAGTGACAGGCCACGGGGGGATAATTCTGAAACTTCCCAAGTTCCCAAGTTTCTGTATGTTCCTGTCAAAGTCTGCAATCAGAGCAAAGTTTTGGAAGCTAAAGCTCTTATTGACTCTGGGGCCGAACACAGTTTAATGGATCAAAGTCTCGTTCATAAACTCTCTCTCCCTATTGAAGTCCTCGACCACGCTGTTAACTCTGCGGGTTTGGGGGGAAAACAACTTTCACGCATTACCAAACGCACCGGTCCAGTTCTCGTTATTACCTCCGGCAACCACCGGGAGTACCATCATTTCTTTATCACTCAATGTCCGCAGACGCCTTTAATTCTCGGGTTTTCTTGGCTACAAAAGCACAATCCCAGTATTGATTGGTGTTCGTCCCGCATTTCCAACTGGAGCACTTTCTGTATGGCTAACTGCCTGCAGTCAGCGGTTCCCCTCACCAAATTACCTGACACAGGACCCGATAAAGAAATCGATCTGTCTAACATACCCACCTGCTATCATGACCTACGTTCCGTCTTCAGTAAATCTAGGGCTAGTGCCTTACCACCTCATCGACCTTACGACTGTGCCATCGAGTTGCTAAATGGAGCTCCACTCCCAAAAAGTAAATTGTACAATCTTTCCGGTCCTGAAAAGAGCTCTATGGAGGCCTATATTCAGGAGGCACTTTCCCTGGGTCACATATGTCCTTCCTCTTCCCCAGTCGCTGCCGGGTTTTTCTTTGTGGAGAAGAAGACGTTGCGACCGTGCATTGATTTTCGAGAATTGAATCAGATCACAGTCAAGGATAAATATTTTTTACCGTTATTAGAATCTGTTTTCCACTCTGCCAACACGCAAAAATATTTCGAAGCTTGATCTCAGGAACACTTATCACCTTGTTCATATGCGCGAAGGTGACGAGTGGAAAACGGCGTTCAACACCCCGTTGGGCCACTTCGAATACTTGGTGATGCCTTTTGGTCTCACCAACGCCCCTGCAGTGGTCCAGCGTTTGGTGAATGACATTCTCAGGGACTTTCTGAATCGCTTTGTCTTCGTGTATCTAGACGATATTCTGTTTTTTCCCTCCAACGAGACGCAACACGAACATCATGTCCGTCTCGTCCTTGAACGGCTTCTCACCAATCAGTTATACATCAAGGCTGAGAAGTGTGCGTTTCACATCTCCTCCGTCCCCTTCTTGGGTTATATCATTGAGGCTGGCAATATTCGTCCCGACCCCGCCAAGATCGAGGCCGTCGTTCAGTGGGAGACACCCCAATCCCGTACAAAACTCCAACAGCTCCTGGGGTTCTCTAATTTCTACCGTCGTTTCATTCGGGATTATAGTACCATAGCAGCTCCCCTCACGCGGCTCACCTCTATCAATCGCCCCTTCATCTGGGACTCTGCTGCTGATGCCGCCTTCAAACGGCTCAAGACCCTTTTTGTGTCCGCATCCATCCTCATTCAACCCGATGTGTCAAAACAATTCATAGTGGAAGTCGATGCCTCGGACTCTGGAGTAGGTGTTGTGTTGTCCCAGCGAGAGGACAGTTCAGGAAAATTCAAACCATGTGCTTTCTTTTCGCGCAAATTGAGCCCTACCGAACAGAATTACGATGTAGGCAATCGTGAATTACTGGCAATCAAGCTTGCGTTGGAAGAATGGCGCCACTGGCTGGAGGGGGCGGAACAACAATTCATCATTCATCATCTGGACCGACCACAAGAACTTGGCTTATCTACACAGTGCTAAACGGCTCAACTCTCGCCAGGCCAGATGGTGTCTATTTTTCGACCACTTCAACTTTGTCATCTCATACCGACCGGGCAGTCGTAACGTCAAGCCGGATGCCTTGTCACGCAAATACTCCATTACAGAAACCCGCACAGACTCTACCATTCTGCCTACGTCATGTTTTATAGGAAATCTCACGTGGGAGATCGAAAACAAGGTGCAGCAGGCCCAGAGTGAGATCCCCGCCGTCGTCGCCAGCCCTTCGGGCACTCTCTATGTTCCAGACTCCCTCAGGTCCGAAGTCCTCACATGGGGTCATACCTCCCGTATCGCCTGCCACGGAGGGGTTTATCGCACCATTCGTCTCCTTAAACGTCGTTTCTTCTGGCCCACCTTAGAAGGCGATGTTAAGGAGTACATTGCTGCCTGCAGCACGTGTGCCCGTTCCAAGACCTCTAACAGACCTCCCTCTGGTCTTCTGCAACCCCTGCCGGTCCCAAGCCGTCCCTGGTCCCACATAGCTGTGGACTTTGTTACAGGTCTTCCACCTTCTCAAGGCCATTCAGTGATACTCACCGTCATTGATCGCTTCTCCAAGGCCGCCCAGTTCATCCCTCTCCCTCAATTGCCCACCGCTTCCGAGACCGCCGACGCCCTCATCAATCACGTCTTCAGGCATCACGGTATACCTAGTGATATTGTCTCTGATCGTGGTCCCCAGTTCACGTCCCAGGTCTGGAAGGCTTTCTGCTCCGCCCTGGGGGCCACGGTCAGTTTGACTTCCGGTTACCACCGTCAGGCTAACGGCCAAGCGGAGCGGGCCAATCAAGAACTAGAGGCCGCTCTCAGGTGCTTGGCGTCCCAAAATCAATCGGACTGGTCAAGGTATCTGGTTTGGGCGGAATATGCCCACAACAACCACTCCTCTACAGCCACGGGCTTGTCCCCTTTCGAGGCCTCTCTGGGTTACTCACCCCCACTGTTTCCTTCTCAGGAATTGAATCTGGCGGTGCCCTCGGTCCAGCTCCATCTTCAACGTTGTCGGGACATCTGGCTACAGACCAGGGCCGCTCCTATCCGTACCGCAGAGAGCAACCGCCAGATAGCCAACCGCCACGGGGGGATCAGTCCCGAGTATCAACCTGGCCAGAAGGTGTGGTTGTCTTCTCGCAACATTCCCCTCCAGGCTTCGTCCCGTAAACTGTCCCCCAGGTTTATTGGACCCTACACTATTGATCGGGTTATAACCCATCATGTGTCAGGCTCCGTCTACCGGCGGCTCTGCAGATCCACCCCACGTTTCACTGCCCCGCCACCCGCCCGTACCATCGATGGGGCCCCCGCCTTCACGGTCTCCAAGATCTTGAACGTTCGGCGTCGGGGTCGTAGGGTCCAGTTCCTGGTGGATTGGGAGGAGTATGGTCCAGAGGAACGCTCGTGGATCTCTCGTTCGCTCATCCTGGACCATACCCTCATGGACGACTTTTACGCTGCTCATCCTGATCGTCGCCTTGGACCGCCTGGTGGCGGTCGTTGGGGGGGGGGGGGGGTACTGTCATGGCCTGTCAGCTACTCCCTCCTCCCCCCTCTTTCCTGTGCTGGACGCGACCAGCTGGATCCACTTACCTCATCTACACCTGCCTTTATAAGCTCCTCCAGGATCATCAGCCAGTGCCAGTTCGTTTTTCCTCCTATGGACTTAAACCTATTAGATCCTCACCTGGTCGCTGTCCTCCTACGCTGCTGTTATCCGCCTCAAAAAACCTCCAGCCAGCCGCCTCTCCTCGCCTCGGTTCAAGCCTCGCCTACGCCGCCTCAAGAAACCTCTAGCCAGTCGCCTCTCCTCGCCGTGGTTCAAGCCTCGCCCACGCCGCAGAACTCCCTCAGGGAAATTCCTCCTCAAGATTCCTCCAGCTGTAATAGCTTTCCTGACTCACATATACTTAGTTAACTTTACTCAGTAATGTAAAATACATACTTCTTACTAGGTTTTGTTTAGTTATAGTCAATTGCAGGTTGAAAATAACAATTTACTTAATTGTTTGAGTGACGCTTACTTGAAACAACCGAGTAGCAACAAATGATGCAATGACGTTATTACACCAGTGAGAGGCAGCAGTGCAATAAAGCATACCTAATGTGCAGAAAAAAAAACGAAGAAAAAGAAGCGGCACTGCAAGAGCATGCACTGAAAAAACTAACTTTTTGCTCCAGAAATATATACGTATTTATTCCTTGTAATATTTACAAAATAATTTGAATATTTTGCTAATACAAAGATTTTTCGAGTAAAGAATTTACATTTTACATATTTTTTATGAGTAATGACAAACTATCTGTTTATAAGTAAGAACTACCTAATAATAATAATAATAATAATAATAACTTTGGCAGCATTCATTAATATTTTGTAAGTTTAACTAGAAAAACTTCAGTCGTTGTGCAATGACCTGCGCGCATGCGCACACGGCCAGCGCCTTCTTTTCCCTCTTTTTTTCGAGCGGAAGGAGCAGAGGAATGAACGGAGAAGCGGAGCAGGAAGCCCTCTGCCGCCGTCGCCGCGTCGTTGCATAATTACCGTAAGTATTTTAAATACAATAAAACAGTTTTACTTTTGTAAATGTTTTGTCAGAAGCAGGACAAATCTATATCGCTAAATTTTGAATGTATTTGAGCCGTTCGTGGTTTTATTCGCCGAATGTCAGGGTAACTGCTAGCTTACTACTCTCAGTGGGAGTTAAAACAATACTGAATAAACAAAATTTGTGTAGGGAAAATAGTTATAGTCAAAAATAGTAATAATAGTAATAGTTAAAACGCACTGTTGACGACCGTAGAAAATGAGGTTATATGTAATAGCGCGCTGAATTTGAACTACCGGCCGAGGGTGGCGGTGGTGGTTATGAACTGTCGACGGGGGACTCGGAGCCGTTGAATTTGAATTGACGGCGGGGGAAAAGGGTTTTTTTTAGAAGCGCAATGAATTTGAACTGTCGACCGGGACGGGGGTGGGGTTCTGAACTGTCGATGGCTGAATTTGAATTGACCGCAGAAACAAAAAATGTAACCAAAAGCGCGAGCATTTGAATTGACAGGGGCGGCGGGATGGGTGGGTGTGGGGTGAGACTGTACAGGAGCCGCAGGTGCTTCCACAGTTGAGACGCTGCAAACCCCTAGTAAAGTGTGAAAGTCAAGATGAGGACTGAGGGAGAAGGAGGCTTTAAAACTTTAGTGAAAAATGGATGACCACAGCCAAATGACACATTCATTGAAAGTGTTACTTAGAGACTTTAATTGTGTGCACTTAATTCAAAACAGAAACAGAATAAATGTTTATATAGTTTTGTAATTTAGTCAAATAATACAAAGCTAATCATTGAATTAATGCATGTTCTATCTAAACATATTTTCTACCAACAGGAGATACTTGTTAGTGGATGAATTACCAGAGAACAGATTGGATTGGGAAACAAACAGCTTTATTCAGGCAAGTAGAAAATAAAACTAATTTTAGCAATCAATTATTGTAACATTTTTTGATTTTATGAAGTTATATTTATGCATGTGCTTGTTTAAAGTTCTCTGTGTGTCGTTGTGTTGATGTTATTCTTTTTTTGTTCTTCTTTAGGGTGCTAATACAGGGGACAGTTCAGTAGGAACAAGGACGTGGACAGGTTCTCCAGCCAACGGCTTGAAGTAGTGAGGTCCAACCCTGCCATAAACATTTCATGGAGAGAAAGCTGCTGAAATGGCGACATTTACTGTTATGCAGAGAAGATGTTTGTGATTATTTTTCATATACTTTATGATCTTTCATTAACTATTATTTTTAAATTCAGTAAATTAAGAATATAATACAGGCACTGCAAAATGTTTCCTTACTCAAACTCAACTGTTTTATATCACTGCTGATATACTGAGCCGTCTTCTAAAATAAGAAACATAGTAATGTTAAAAGGGATGTTAAACTAAGAAATCTTAATATCACATGAACGTTTTCTTTTCCAGTATTTTTTTTGTACTAGCACAACATTAATGAAAGTTATCAGAGGAAACACTGTTTTAAAATGGTCTGTACTGAAGTCACACATGCATATTTATAGAACTGCATATTTAAAGGTATATTTTTTGTAATGCTTGTAGAATATGCATTTATCAAGGAATGTGTCTTTAATTTTTCAAAGCAGAACCTGTTAATTAAATTTTGCTCTTTTTTTAGAAGAAGTCCTGGCAGCTGCCTCCTGTTTGGTCTTCAACAAACAGGTCTTGATACACTGGTGAGGACTTTATATTTTGTTAATATTTTGTTGACTAAACCAACTAAAAATATATGTCCACTTCAAATTATCTCTTGCAGATGCAGGGGAACTGTAAGCACTTTTCTGCAAACGAAAGATGACTTTTGTTAAAACATTATCGTCTAAAACATGGAGGCTTCACTCAGCAACAGCCAATACCAGAGACAAGTAAGTACTTATTCATATTCCTTTTTCGACCATGAGAAACTGCATTCTGTTTAGGTTTGTCTTTAGAATTGGCCTGTAGCCCTGACCAAACATTAACAAATGTCCACACTGTCCCAACCCTCAGTTTTTTTCTTTTTTTGTTGCATGTAGGCCTGCACAATATACCGCAAATTTATCGTTATCGCAATATCCAGCTCTGCAATATGCATATCGCAAAAGACGGCGAATATCGCAATAAATCGCAAACCCAAAATGTGTTAAAACAATCTTCTAGCAGCTTGAAGCATTTATCGAATCAAATAAATCCAATTATGCTTTGACCAATCAGATGGACGCCTTCCCATTGTTGACCAATCAGATGGAGGCCTATTATGTTAGATGTTTGTCCCCCATGTCGATGAGGGTCATTTGGAGTATAATTTTTAAACTGTTGCAATGAAATGGGAATGATGTTTTTGTTTATTTTTCTATTTGTTTATTTACCGCAAATCTTATCGTTATCGCAATATTGATCACTAATATCGCATATCGCAAGTTTTCCTCATATCATGTGCAGCCCTAGTTCATACTAGGTCACGTTTAAGTTGTGGGCCTCTATCTTTTTTCTTCATTGTTCATTTATGTTTTGGCCACAGCTATAGGTCTTAACTTTTTCTCCTTTTTGAAAAAAGACTTGGATTTTAAGTTATGTTGACTTATTTAATAACACTTGCAATAAAATGGAAATGTAGGAGACACCAACCTATTTTATTCCTGGGCATCTATATATATATATATATTTTTGTAATCATTCATCTTAGTTTTGGCAAGTTCTATGGTAAATATATTTTCTTCTTTTTGAATAAAACTTGCACGTTAATTTAAGTTGTGTTGAATTATTTGAATAAAATTCACACTGAAACCAAAATGTATTGGTATTTTTGCTTTTCTATTTTTCCATTTATCGCAAGTCATACCGTCATCGCAGTTTCAAACACTGATATCGCATATCGCAGATTTTTCTAATATCGTGCAGGCCTAGTTGCATGTGTATGTGTTTGCAGAGTTTACCAGGATAGTCACCACAGATCAGCAGAGTAACTTTTATCATGCTTTGGATCGCTACACACCACGCTTTGTCACAATCTTCAAGTCCAAGAAAGGAACCGTTGGAGAGAATTTGGATGAGCTTATGCAGCAAAAGAATACAGGGGTAATTTTACTGCAGCCTTAATTTTGTTTATTATTCTGTGACAGAATTAATATAATTAATGACAGAATTTCAATCCTTAGGTGAAATAAGCTAATTTATTTTTACTGTAGCTTTAAAGTTTCATGATCTTGAACTTGATCTCTTTTTTTTTCATCTACTTCTAGAAAGAAGCAGATGTGACAGCAATGCACACTCTTGTGCTCCAGGGCTTACCTATCCTGCTTGGTGATGATGCCAGTAACTTCTACAACACTTGCAATGTAAGTTCTCATTGTAAAAAAAATTTAAAAGAGTTACCTCTTCCAAAAAATCAGAATTGTCATCAATTGCACTTCTGTGCTCTGAAAGTTGTTTGACCAAAAACTCTACTAGTTACCAAAAAACTTTTCATAATTTTTTTTAAAGTATTAAAATAATACAGCATTTCTTTAGAAAATTAATAAAACTACCTTTTTCCTAACTTTTGACCGGTAGTGTATTTGCTGCCCTTTTATTGAGATAACACTTAAGATTAATCTTGATTACATCCTATGAGTGCAGTAAAAAGACAAAGGCTCCAAAATGGGGTAATTCAGTGTAAGCTAGAAGGGTGATCAGAGAAAATAAATCAGGAAAACGTTACCTTTATTTTCATAGCATTTATACAATACAAAAGTAAGTTCCCAGTGCATTAACTAATGTTAACACGATTTTAATAAAGTATTTGTAAATGTTGAAATTAACATTTAACATACAAGATAAAGTGCAGCTTTATAAGTGTATGAGCCAACTGAAGGTGGCACAGGTGAAGCGCTGCGTCATCAGCCAGGTTGTGGGTGTGTCACTGGGGGCGTGTGTGGCAGGAAGTTTGAAAGGTGCTCACTTACTCGCGGTGAGGTATGTGAATGGATGAGGAAGTGGGGTGAGCCGCGGTGTTCACATAATTTGTTGAACGCGTTACTTGAACGCGTTACTTGACCGCGTCATTTGAGTGGGTTTGGAAGCCTGTCACTGCTGGAATATTTAATTTATCAATCGTTTGGACTGTATGGATTGGAAACCTGCAGAAGAAAATAAATACTTCGCAGCCAGGCAGACGTTTGGGACTTTTCATTGGAACGCGCGTCGGACAAAGAAGCCGCAGCTTAGCTCACGGCGGCCCTCAACGCTGTTTAGCCGCAACATTAAAGTCAACAAATTGTGACTCTCAGAGACATTGATTGGTGGAATTATTACCCTGGAGTTTTGGAGATCATTCGATCGCTTTTGGAACTGGAAACTACTGGATGTGCGACATGATTGGAGCGCCGCAGCCCACTACGTTCATTCATCGATGGTTTGGTACGGCGTTCATTCATAAAACCGTTGGACCTGAGGTATGGAAGCACACACAACAGATGCATGCGCCTGAAGACGGACAGTGATGACAACTCATCTTCACGTTTAAATAACAAAATGGAGCCAAGCGAATCTATATCACTCTCTGATGTTAAAGATAAAGATGAAAAAAGACAATCAAAGCTTACTGTTAAAGCTTTGGAAAACAAGATTGAAAAGCTACAGAAAGACCGTCAAAGAAAGATTAATGAAATTAAAACTGTAATCAGAAACCTCAAGGAATTTATGCAAACTCAAGAAAATGTTAAGATTGTTCAGTCTCACTCTGATAACTTAAAGACATTAATGGAAGATGTTAATCAGCTTCATGAATCTGTCATTCCACTACTTCCATTAGAAGAACAAGAACTGCAAAATAACTGGTTTTCAAGCATTTATAGATTTTATTCTGCATTTATAGCTGAAGTTGGAAGTTGGCTTTCAAATGTATATGACCAGTCATGTGACCTAAAGGCTTCCACCACAGAAGAAACCTCTCAGCCACAACAGTCTGAGTTATTTGTTGAATCTTCAGTCAAAAAAGCAGCAGAGTCATACATTTCTCATGGGTCAAAGAACAGCAATGATGCAATTGATGATGTGAAGCCAAATGACAGTGTTTCCAACATTGGTAGCAGAAGATCAAACAAAAGCCACTCAAGTAGGAGTAGATCATCTCTATCCTCAACATCTTCAGCACGCATTAAAGCTGAAGCAGACATTGCTGCATTAATGGCAAGACAGAAAATGTTAAAACAAAAGCATGCTTTAGAAGAGCAAGAGGAACAGCTCAGGAAAAGGAAAGAAGAACTGAGTTTGGAGACTGAAATTGCAGCATCAGTGGCTAAAGTAAAGGTGTACCAGCAGAGCTCAGCTTGTTCTCAAGCAACAGCTGCTTCACATAATGGATCTGATGGAATGAACTCTTATTTTGAAAGAGAACAAAATAAAACGCAAACCTTGAATCCTTATTCTGAATCATTTAAGCCTACAGTTATTGGACAACAATATCACAATAGTGTTACAGTGTGTCAGCCTCAATCACAGCCAGTCGTCAATACTAAAGTAAATCGAGTGGATACTCAGACTCAAATTACAGGTGTAGATCAGATGAACTCAGTGACTCAACAAAATGAAGCTTATACTATGAATCAGTCTCACCCTCAAACAACACATGAAACGAACCCATCATCAGCTGGTGAAAGTAACCAATTAATATCAGTGTTGGAAAGACAAAATGAAATCACGTCTTTGTTGGTTCATCAACAGTCTGTATTTTCACTCCCAAAAACAGAGATTCCAGTATTTGATGGTGACCCTCTTTATTACAAGTCTTTCATTAGCGCATTTGAAGACTGCATTGAAGCTAAAACAAACAGTCCCAAGGATTGTTTGTATTTTTTAGAACAGTACACTAGAGGTCAACCTCAGGAGCTAGTAAGAAGTTGTATCCAAATGCCCAGTGATTCTGGATATGTTAAAGCAAAGTTACTACTTCAAGAACATTTTGGCTGCTCAATCAAAATCATTTCTGCATATATGGATAAAGTTTTTTCATGGCCTGCTATAAAATCTGAAGATGTTAAAGCTTTACAAGCATACAGTTTTCTACTCAGAGAATGCTGTAATGTTATGGAAGACACTGAATTCATGCACGAGTTGGATGTTCCTGGCAATATGCAAGCTATTATCAGGAAATTACCATACAAGTTGAAGGATAAATGGAGACACGTTGTTTGTGACATACAGGAAAGGTTTCACAGAAGAGTCAACCTTCTTGATATTGTTCAGTTTATTGAGAAGCAGGTGAAGATTGAAAGTGACCCACTGTTTGGTGATATTCAAGACTTATCTACTCCAAGGAAGGTTGTTAGAGCTTCCAAGCCACAGCCATGTTCAAAGTTCAAAGGAAGCAGTTTTGCCAGGACAGTTGGTGCTACAAAAAGGAAGGTAGAACCTAGAATGGAGAGAGAGAAAGACTTACCTGTTGTTAAAAGCTGTCCTTTCTGTGGATCAGGACATTATTTGGATTTGTGCCCTCTATTGGAAAAGAGAACACATGTGGAGAAAATGACCTTTTTAAAAGAAAAGGGTCTGTGTTTTGGTTGTCTGTGCATTGGGCACATGAGTAAAGACTGCAGGAGAAGGCTGGAATGTAAAGTGTGTGGTTTGAAGCATCCCACAATGCTGCACATCTTTCCTAAAGAAAAGGAAACTGGTCCAATTCAGAGGAAGGAGAACGCTGAGAGTGCATGTGCGATGGCTTCACTTTCTGTCCAATCTAGTGGTTTAACTGGGGCCGGTGAACATGATTGTACTCTACCAATTGTACCAGTTCGAGTTAAATCCAAAAAGAGCCAACAAATAATAATAACATACGCCTTCTTAGACCCTGGTAGCTCTGCATCGTTTTGCACTGATGAACTCATGAGGAAACTAAAGCTAAGTGGGAGAAGAACCAACATCCTTTTAAGAACAATGGGTCAGGAGAAGATGGTTGGGAGTTACATAGTTTCAGACTTGGAGATAGCTGGATTGGATGAAGATATGTTTTGTGAATTACCCGAATTGTACACACAGAGTTGCATGCCTGTACATCGTGATAATATTCCCCATCAAGACGATCTGCTAAAATGGCCACATCTGGCAGACTTAAGAATCACAGAAATCCATTCTGGAATTGACTTGCTTATCGGTGCAAACGTCCCTAAAGCACTAGAACCATGGCATGTCATCCGAAGCGAAGATGGTGGTCCATATGCAGTTAAAACAATCCTTGGCTGGACAGTAAATGGACCTCTAAGAGTTGAAGTTGGTAGAGAAAGAAGAAATAAACAGTTAAGTGTCACTGTGAACAGAATATCTGTGTCTAGACTTGATGATCTGTGGCAACAGCAGATGAAAATGGATTTCCCTGAATGTTCTCAAGATGAGGAGCTTGGATGGTCAAGGGAAGATCATCGTTTCATGGAGATGGTTTCAAAATCCATCAAGCTGAAAGACAACCACTATGTCATTGGACTACCTCTGAGACAGATTGATGTGAAGATGCCAAACAATAGGGCGGTAGCAGAACAGCGTGTTTTGATGTTACAAAGGAGATTTACTAAAGACCAACAATACCATTCTGACTACACAGGTTACATGAATGACATAATCTCTAAAGGCTACGCAGAGAGAGTTCCTGTTGAAGAGCTTAATCGTAGTGATGGAAAGGTTTGGTATTTACCACATCATGGAGTTTACCACCCTCAGAAGAAGAAGATTAGAGTGGTGTTTGACTGTGGTGCTACGTTCCGAGGAGTTTCTCTGAATGCTCAGCTTTTACAGGGCCCTAATCTCACCAATTCATTGGTTGGTGTCATCACTCGATTCAGAAAGGAGCCTGTTGTCCTTATGGCAGACATAGAAGCTATGTTTCATCAAGTTAGAGTACCCCATTCTGATTCTGATCTGTTGAGATTTCTCTGGTGGAAAAATGGAGACCATACACAAGAGCTGGTGGAGTACAGAATGGTTGTACACCTATTTGGCGCAACATCTTCTCCAAACTGTTCCAGTTTTGCACTGAGGAAATGTACAGAAGATAATCAGCATTTGTTCACCTCAAATGTGACCAACACTGTGCTTCATAACTTTTACGTGGATGACTGTTTGGTGTCTGTGAGTTGTGAAAAGGAAGCTGTTATGTTATATCATGGTTTACGTGCACTGTGCAAAAAGGGAGGCTTTCAGCTTCTGAAGTGGATAAGCAATCGCCGTAATGTCATAAATGCTATACCACAGCATGAAAGATCCAAAGAGGTGAAGAACATAGACCTGAACAGAGACAATTTACCAGTAGAGCGTGCATTGGGTGTGCTGTGGAGTGTTGAGTCAGATCTGTTCAGATTCAACATCATGTTGAAAGACAAACCTCTGACAAGAAGAGGAGTTTTATCGGTCGTGAGCTCTATCTATGATCCCCTGGGTTTTCTTGCGCCATTTGTGCTGACCGCAAAGCAACTCCTTCAGATCATGAGCAGAAGACGAGTTGGTTGGGACGATCCTTTGCCACAGGATATCGTGCAGGAGTGGAAAAAATGGTTGGATGGACTTCATCAACTTCAAAGTTTTGAAGTCACCCGGTGCCTTAAACCTCCAAATTTTGACAATACTATGAGCGCTCAGCTTCACCACTTTAGTGATGCAAGCGAAGAAGGTTTTGGAACAGTGACCTATTTGTTGCAGCATGACTGTAAAGGGCAAGTGCACTGTGCATTCATAATGGGGAAAGCACGTGTTGCTCCACTTAAGCCCGTTACAGTACCTCGCATGGAACTGACAGCAGCAGTGGTTGCAAGTCGAATGGATAAATTATGGAGAAATGAGTTGAGAATGGAACTGCAAGAGTCTGTATTATGGACTGATAGTACTTCTGTATTGAAGTATATCAAAAATGAAACGTCAAGATTCAAGACTTTTGTGGTGAATAGAGTCACAGAAATACTTACCTTGACCAAATCATCTCAATGGAGATATGTTGATACCCATAGGAACCCGGCAGACATTGCATCAAGAGGAGCCACTGTAGAATCTCTCTTGAAGAGTAACACATGGGTGTCAGGACCAAAGTTTCTGCAGGAATCTGAAAGAAACTGGCCACTAAATCCAGATGAACTCCATAAAATCTCTTCAGATGATCCGGAGGTTAAGACCTTTGCATTTGTGAATGCTGTAGACGCCAGTGAGAAGGTTGATCCAGTTATGAGTTTCATTAATTACTTTTCTTCTTGGGTCAAACTGAAAAGAATGGTTGGTTGGCTACTCAGGTTCAGGCGCCTGTTGCAAATGTTTGTTCCATAAAGGAAACAAATGAAAGCCAATCCAACAAGTTCCAGCTTTGATGGGGTGAGAAGTAAAGAACAAAAGAAGGAAGTAAGTTCAATCAATAGTGGCCAGAATGCATTTGGTTCTTTAACGCTGGAAGAGTTTACAGAGGCAGAAACTGCTATAATTCTTTATTGCCAATGGAAAAGATATTCACAAGAGATCACAAGTTTACAGAAAGGAGGGCACATAAAGAAGACTAGTCACCTCTACAATCTTAATCCTACTCTGGGAGAGGATGGCGTCTTAAGAGTCGGAGGCAGACTTAGTAGAGCAGCTATGCCAGCTACAGCAAAGCATCCAGCTATTTTGGCCAAAGACCTTCACATTTCTGAGCTTATTCTACAATATGTGCCTTCTACAGGAAGCTGAGGAGCCATGAAGATCTGAAGAAGACTTTCTAGTTAACATGGACTCTTACTGTTGGACTGGTTTGAATGATCACTTGGGTTGGGTAAAGCTCACCTGGTGGGTTGGTGTTTTAATGCCTTGATAGTTTTGTCTCCTACACATTGAGTAGGTAATTATTATGTGTAATAATTAGGGGCCGGAATGTATGAGCCAACTGAAGGTGGCACAGGTGAAGCGCTGCGTCATCAGCCAGGTTGTGGGTGTGTCACTGGGGGCGTGTGTGGCAGGAAGTTTGAAAGGTGCTCACTTACTCGCGGTGAGGTATGTGAATGGATGAGGAAGTGGGGTGAGCCGCGGTGTTCACATAATTTGTTGAACGCGTTACTTGAACGCGTTACTTGACCGCGTCATTTGAGTGGGTTTGGAAGCCTGTCACTGCTGGAATATTTCATTTATCAATCGTTTGGACTGTATGGATTGGAAACCTGCAGAAGAAAATAAATACTTCGCAGCCAGGCAGACGTTTGGGACTTTTCATTGGAACGCGCGTCGGACAAAGAAGCCGCAGCTTAGCTCACGGCGGCCCTCAACGCTGTTTAGCCGCAACAATAAGTGCAATTCATTTTTAGTTCATGTTAACTAATGCAGTTAATGAATTTTAACTAATGAACCTGTAAGTGTTACTAAATGTGTATCGTATTTGTAAGGATATTAAACAATCAACGTCAATTAAGTGAAAAAAAATATTGAAAAGTCCATGAAACAATTGATCTTATGTCTGGTAACAATTGTGACCAGTAGTAGAACACAGTGGGTCTTGGTCTATGGTGTTAAAGCATTTACAAATTGACAAACCTCCAGCAATTAGTTTAAAGACTGATAAATAGAAGCACAAAATAGCATTCATGCAGCATTGCAGCACAAATGTTCAAATAAAATGATGACAAAAGGACAAATTATAGGAAAATGCAAAGTAATTATTACGATCTTTATAATAAACTTAAATCAATAACAAGATAGATATGATGTAAAACTGGATTTTCATGTTTCCCTGTTGTAATATTTGTATTGTTTGGTTTTATTCAGGCATGTGATGTTGATGGCTGGCCACAAGTGTCCGTTGGGGTGCTGACTGTTATTGATGAAGAAGAACCTCTCATTCCAAATAAACTGTACCTTGACCCAGTGTTTACTGCAGTCAATGTGGAGGGAGGTATAGTACTGGATAATCTGCAGAATCTGCCTCAGGCAATTTGCATCTTGTTTGGTCTGTCGTATGCTTTAAATTTGAAGTACCCAAAAGGCATGATCAACACTTTCAACTTCATTCAGAAAAAGTGATGAAAAAGTGACTTACATCTACAAATTTTTTGGGGGGAAATTTTTGAGATTTTAAGTTCTAAATTTACGACTTTTTATCTCCAAAATTTACGAGATAAAATCTCGTAAATTTAGGTTTTTTTTTTTTTTTGTGGCCCTAAAACTCCGTCGTAGTAATCTAATGTGCAGGAGTGATGAAATTTGACATTTGATTAAAAAAAATGTTCTGACAGTGGAATTAGAGTAGTTGATAGAAAAAAAAGGAAAACTAAGGCACTTGTTTAAAATTGTCAGCCCATTGGTTCTTGAGCAAGTTAAGAGGCTGCCAGTGTAATCGACGTGTGTCAGAGACATTGCTTTTGGCACTCGTCAACTCGTTGGTTCTATCTAGTTTGGTCTCTGAAATGTTGTTGATTTAAAGTTAAGATTCAAGTAATGGCCCATTCACTTATATAGATTTTATATAATTTTATTTAGATTTTTGTACTGTAAAATATTTTTGTTTTAAACATTTTAAAAACCTGACTATTTGTATTTTTTTTTACCCCAGTGCAAACTTGTGTGTACCATCCTTGTGTCAGTTTTTAAGAAAAATAAATATATTTACCTTTGAATTGTATCATTGCCTTTAAATTATTTGTCCAGTTGCAACATTTATATTTGAAAAATTGTGAACCTATTCTCTGTGATTTATAATAGATGATTGTTAGCACTTAAGTTATTTGAGTAACGCTTGCTTGTTTTTTTTAAGGCAATCGGTTTGCATGGTTTTAACAAGTAAACTTGATTGCCTTTGAAGTAAAGTTAACTCGGTTATTCCAAGTTGTCTGCAGAATACATCACCTTAGCACAACTTAAATAAATAAGTTAGGAATACTCACAAAGTGAATTTTACTTGAAATTATTTAGTTGTTTAAAATAGTGATTCTGAGTAGTCTATACTAAGACAAGTACATCTAAAGTAAATGATTAAGTATACCATACAAATTTGTTTTAAGTTACTGGAACTCTCTTGTAAGTGTACAATACTAGACAAGCAATTGTTAGTTCTACATACTATTCCTATTTCACCTTACTTGGTTTTTTCAAGTCAATCGGTTTGCATGCTTTTTTTAAGTAAGGTTTACTTATTGGATTTTACAGTGAGCCAGCCACAGCTCGTTGCCTAGAGAAAAACCTGTCAAGACCTAGTTCTGATTAAATCTCTTGAAACTTAGCGTTGAGTCCTAGCCTCCTTCCGGGTTCCAGCATCTGGGTCATTCTGAACTCACGTCCGAATCATGACACCTCACCCTTGGTCACATTTTTCGGAAACAATATGCATTTTCACTGCTATGCGGACGACACCCAGCTCTACATCTCCTCCAAACAACTTTTCCACCTTCTTCCCTCTCCAATTGTCTTTTTGAAGTCAAATCCTGGTACACTGCAAATTTCCTTAAATTAAATTGCAATAAGATGGAACTTCTAATTGTTGGCACAAAATCCACTCTTAACAAACTCGGTAATTTCTCTCTCTCCTTCGACAATTCCTCCATATTTCCCTCCCCTCAGGTTAAGAGTCTGGGTGTCATCCTTGACATCACTCTCATTCACTGCTCACATCAATAACATCACCCACTCCGCTTACTTCCATCTGCGTAAAATTCGTCGTCTCCGTCCCTCTCTCACTCCTTAATCCACAGTTGTTCTAGTCTACAGTCTCATCACCTCCCGTAGCGATTACTGCAACACCCTTCTTTCTGGACTACCTCAAAAAATCCTCCGTAAGTTTCAACTGGTTCAAAACTCAACTGCTGAAATAATAACCCAAACCCCCTCCATTCACCATATCACACCCATCTTACAGCAGCTTCATTGGTTACCAGTACCTCACCGGATCACTTAAAAAATCCTCATTTTAACCTTTAAAGCCCTCCACTGCCTTGCCCCTCCGTATCTTTTAGAGCTCCTAACAGTTGCTACCCCCACTCGCTCCCTCAGATCCTCTTCCTCCCGTTGACTGGCTTTTCCACGACCACGTATCATTACCATGGGTGGTAGAACATTCAGCAGCTCTGCCCCCCAACTCTGGAACTCCCTCCCTTCTGATCTACAAAATATGGAATCACTCTCTCTTTTCCAAACATCTCAAAACTCACCTTTTTTGTCCTACATTCAGCTGCTGTCTTAACTTTTAACTTATTTTGGGTTTTGTGGAGTTTTTATTGTATTTTTAGGCTTTTACATATTTTTGTACTGTACCTTGAGTGTCCAGAAAGACGCCATATAAATACAATTTATTATTATTTAATTTTTTATTATTGTATCGCAAATCATATCGTAAGGTACCAGTGATTCCCAGCCCTGGTGTAAAGCTGTGTGTGACTTTCTCGTGTCTAGCAATGCAGATAAGTTGATTCTAGGTGGAAAAGCTTGTGAACAGCTGCACCTGGTGAAAAGAATTGGGACAATCGCAGCAGCAAAGTCTCCACAGCCAACCAAACCACCAGCAACCAAAGAAGAGCTCATTGAGAAGTACGCAGAGGTCTTCACAGGCTTGGGTGAGTTTCCTGGAGTTCACCACATACACAGACCCAAACGTCAGACCTTTGATTCATGCATGCAGAAATGTTCCACTATCCATAATGGAGCCACTGAAAAAGACACTGAAAGACTTACAAGACAGAAAGGTAATAAAGCCAGTCAACGAGCCCACAGATTGGTTAAATATTCTAGTTAAATAGTCTGGCTGCAACACAAAAAAAGAACAGAACACTAAGGGTATGTTTGGACCCTTGTGACCTAAACCAAGCAGTGAAACGCCAGCACTATTCTATCCCCACACATAAGGATGTTCGTAGTAAACTGGCGGACAATCAATTATCACCATTCTAGATGAAAAAGAATGGTTACTGGCAGATCAAACTGGATGAGCCATCTTCCAAGCTCTGCACCTTTAACACACCTTGGGGCAGGTATCGTTTCCGCCGGCTCCCATTCGGCATCAAGTCCGCCAGCGAGGTTTTTCAACAAAAGAACTGTGAGACCTTTGGTGACATCCCTGGTGTGTTTATCATCGCAGATGACATGATCATAGCAGCAACTTCAGAGTGTGAGCACAATGAAATCCTGCAAAAAGTAATGGACAGAGCAAAAACAGCAAATGTGAAGTTTAACAAAATTTCACTTCAAAGTAGACACAGTGAAATACATGGGTCACATCATAACTGCAGCAGGCCAGAAAGCAAACAAGACAAAGATCAAAGCCAATATTGACATCACAACTCCGGAGGATAAACAAAGTCTCCAACCTCTGCTGGGAATGGTAAAATTCTTGGCACAGTACATGTCAAATGAAGCGTCGCTCACTGCACCTTTGAGACAGTTACTAAAAAAGGAGACTGTGTGGCAGTGGCAACCACACCACACAGCACCGTTAAGCACACTGAAGACAGCGCTCACTCAAGCTCCAGTTTTGAGAATTTATGACCAAACTAAACCTTGGACTCTACAAGCAGACTCCTCAAAAGATGGACAGGGTGTGTGCCTGCTACAGGAGGGACAACCCGTCTGTTATGCGTCACGAGCACTGACCGACAGAAAAGAGATACGAACCCTTTACTCCTCCAAATATACATTCCAACATAAACACACATACATGCACACACACACACACACACCCACCCTCACAAACACACATGCATTTCGCAAGGAAGGTGGGACCTTTGACATCTGGCCCCAATCCCATCCCAGGTAGGGGGTACTGAGCCCATGGCAACGGTGGCCGTTGCCCAGGTTGTAACTCGTAGCACGGGCCGCGCTGCCAGGGCTAACCCAGTTAGCACCCCAGCGCCTTCCCAACAGCCGGGAAACACACAGGGGTTTGTACCGGTTGGGAGGAAACATAGTGCTAAACGCAAAAACTTAGATCACCCGAGACTCCACGTTAGTAATAGGTTCTCCCCCCTCAGCGACACACCCGCTGAACTCTCAACTCTGGTTATAGGCTCTTCTGAAGTTAGAAATGTGGAGCTCCCAGCGGCTACAGTCAGGGGTTATCCGGGGGCCACAGGTGGTGATGTGGTCCCGAGGGACACCTTTTTCTTGCAATGGAGGCACACAAAGCAAGAGACGGAGAGATCAAGGTTAAAATATAATTTATTTGCAAAATCCTAAAATCAGTTAAAATGAATAAGTTAAAAAGATAGACACAACAGACACCCGTTCACTGGGCTGAGGACCTTTGCACCTAGGAGAGGTGGAGGCTCCCAAATAAATATCAACTTATAATATAAATCACCCCACTCGCGTGATAAAAACACTCACACGGTGAACCCTTCACCCGAAGACACGCCACTTCAAACCGGGGAAGGCCTCCACCTTACACACAGGACTGACACCTGGGTCCTCAGCGCTGGTGACAAAACAAAACAGGGGCAATAAAAAAATTATAGAAAGTAATTGAATAGTTTGTCTAAAAACAAACTAATAACAACGGGTCCCAGCAGTTTGGTGACCCAGAACTAACCCTAAAAATACAAGATTAAAACAAAAACACCAGTTGGCTACTTTCAATCGGACGCTGCACGTTGCAGTGAGTGCCGCTCGTCTTAGCTTTGGGGTAGGTGAGGGGAGTCCAGGCCCCAAAATGTCCCGATCGACTCCCTAGAGAATTTCCGTTGGCGAGCACTCCAGCCAAACCCTCCTCGAAGTCCAAACTGGATCCTTTTCCACACAGGATCAATAAAAGTTTTTGATAAAATCAGTATACACGCCACGTATAACAGCAGCTGTTCCACTCTTGGGAGCTTTAGAAAGTCCCAAGGCTCTGTTCAGCACCTGGTTGAAAAAGTGCTAAGCCGCGCTATCCGCAGAGCTACAAGAGCTCACCCTTTGGCCGCGAGTATCCGGCGCTGTGAGGCTACACCGAATGTATACAAATGGAAGTGGGCGGTCCCAGTAGCCAAATGCTGCACATCCTGCCAGTGACCGCCTAAGGCTTTTTATAGTGCCCCAAGAGGCTATCGCTAGTTATTATTCTCCGAGCCACACCTGAGCCGATTAATCCTGCCACAGTGACATCGAGGGGAACCTTAGGATGTTAGCTCAAAGTAAGTCTAGGTTCCGTCGAGTCATGATTCACGCAGGCGGTGTAGATGCCCGACGGAGAAAATCAGAGGTTCTTAAGTTAAATGTAGCTTCGGTGTGTAATCTGGCTAAGACCATGTCAGACACTATATCATTTTCTCCGGTCCTCTGCTGAACTTAGGGATAAAAAGAACAGCTGCTTTTCATCATTTAACCGCTGGCTTTCTAGATGGTGCCCAGAAAACGGCGTTGGTTTTGCTGATAATTGGAGCGCGTTTTAGGGTTAGCCCGGTCTCATGCGGAGAGATGGTATCCATCCCACTCGGGACGGTGCCGCTCTTCTTTCTAGAAAAATTTCTGCTAGCCTTAGTCTGTCAACCTGACAACGCAGAGACGAAACTCGGGCGCAGAGCAGCAGGGGAAAACGCTCCTCTGAGCCTCCCTTAGGGTTAGTGCCGGTGCAACGTGTGTTCTCCCTACCATGACAAAGGTGGATAAAGGTGGAAAGATTTCATGGAATCCATGGACACCAGTGAAGATCACAAATCATTGAAGAAAAAAGGTTCAGAGCACTGTCTAGTGCAGTGGTCGGCAACCCAAAATGTGACTGCTCTGTTGTGGAAGTTTAACTTCATTGCAATATCAATGAATTATGTTTCATTGCTTTGATAAAATTAAAGAAATGTAATAAAGAAATCCGATTTTTGATGTCATTTTTATTCTGAGGATTCAAACAAAAAAAAATGTAATGTGTGTGACTTGCCCCTCTCTGGGAACTAAACATGGTGCAATAGAACGCAGCCTGGGTTTATAAAAAAGAAAACAGCAGCCTTTTGAAAAGGTAAAGTATATAAAATCAAATTAATACAGAAAAATTGGATTTCTGTGCAAATGCCAAGCAAGTCGGTGCATAGGTAAAACGCATCTCTGGCAAAGGCAGTCAGCTGCGCTGGAATGACAGAACAGCTTCAAGCATTTGCGGCGCCTGAGACTTTCATTCAGCTTCTTTAGGTGGCCTTTCACAGTCATATCCACCAAAAAGTGCAGCTTTTCCAGCCACTCAGTATCCTCCAGTTGTGGGTAGTTCAACTTCAGGTCTTTGCTTTTCAGGAAGGCTTTCACGTGTTCGAAACAGACGACAAAGCGACACAAAACGTCCCCCCTGGACAGCCGTCAGACTTTGATGTGTAGCAGGAGATCAGAATATTCGCTTTCAACTTCATCAAGCAAAGCGTGGAACTGACGGTGGTTCCATTTCCATCAGCCACCTGCCTAGCGGTCCGCCGCCCTGCTGGTAGAAACGTGTGTCCCAGGCTATGACGGAAATCTTCTTTGACAGAAATGTTGAAATTTAATATTGTAGTGGCGGTCATGTGCATTTTAGGTCTGTTAGCAGCAAGGGATTGTGGGATGTCTTCTGATATAATTAGGGCTCAGCATGAGCGTTTGTTTGCCCACGTTTCTTTTCGTATGGCAGTTTTGTTGTTCCACCTTAGTTTATTCTTCCTGTTATGTTGTTTCTTTATGTTACACCATGAGTGTGGGAGGGGGGAGAGGTTGATGACCCTTGTACAATGTTCACTGTGGTGTGTTCAAAATAAATGGGCTTGTTATGCCGGAAGGGCGACTGCGCTCTCTGCTTCTCTTTCTGCCTCATCCCGTTTTATGGAATAAACTCCCAGCTCATGGAAGAGAGGCCGACTCAGTTTCTACATTCAAAGTTAGACAGAAAACATTCCTCTTTGGACAGGCTTATCAGATTAGCTAGTATTCAGAGATTATTTAACTTAATGTTAATGTGTTTAAATTAAACTTAATAACTATTTGTTTTAAAAGGCTGCTAGAAGTTGAAGCTGGGGTAACTATGGTGCTCTGGGGTTCTGTCCTCTTTTCTCTTCTACTTCTACCCTTCCTCTCTATTCTTGATCATTATTCATCATTTAGTTCATTTAGTTTAGTGACGTACCTGCTGGGCGTTCCAATATTTATTTTACACATTCTTACAGCATTGGAAAACGTTAAGAATGTTTGTGTCATGTTTTTCCTCCTACAGAAACCATATTAAAAAAAAAAATATTTCTCTCACCCATCTTTTTACATTTTCAAACATTTTTGAAAATTCTCCAGGGAGCCACTAGGGCAGCGCTAAACAGCCGCGGGTTGCCGACCGCCGGTCTAGTGGGTCTAGATGACCCAACTCCCAACATTAAAGTGCTAGGATAGGTTACATTATAAAGAGGCTCTGCGTAGAGCTAGAAGCCAGTACTATTCAACCTTAATATCAGAGAATGGAAACAATCCAAGATTTCTTTTTAGCACTATTGCTAAATTAACTGGCAGTCAGAGCTCAGTAGAACCACATGTTCCTGTTTCTCTCAGCTCTGATGATTTTCTTACATTTTTCCATAGTAAAATCTCAAATATTAGACATAAATTAAATCAAGTTATTCCTACAATCAGCCCAGAACAGGCTGAAGTGGTAGAAATGGAGGCATCCATAGAAACCTGTGTAACATTAGACTGCTTCACTGCTGTGGATCAAGCGGAAATAACATCAATTATTACGTCCTCCAAATCCTCAACGTGTCTGTTAGACCCAATTCCCACTAGACTTTTTAAAGAAACTTTTCCCCTAATCAATGATCCCATATTAACAATGATAAATGCCTCTCTGGAAACGGGTTACGTGCCACAGTCTTTTAAATATGCAGTTGTTAAACCTCTTCTGAAAAAGCCCAGGTTGGATCCTAGCATCTTGGCCAACTATAGACCGATATCAAACCTGCCCTTTATTTCTAAAATCCTAGAAAGAGTTGTAGTTAAGCAGCTTTACTGCCACCTACAGGACAACAGCCACTTTGAAGACTTTCAGTCGGGGTTTAGACCCCACCACAGTACGGAAACTGCACTAGTTAGAGTCTCTAATGACTTGTTATTGGCCTCAGAAAAGGGTCTACTTTCTATTCTGGTCCTGTTGGACCTCAGTGCAGCCTTTGACACTATCGACCACAGTATTTTACTCCATAGACTAGAGCAGGACATAGGGATCAGAGGATCTGCTCTCCAGTGGTTTAAATCCTATCTGTCCCATAGGTATCAGTTCGTTAATGTAAATGGACATTCCTCTCAGTGCACTCCAGTCAACTATGGAGTCCCACAGGGCTCAGTCTTGGGACCGATCCTGTTTACGCTTTCTATGCTACCCCTAGGAAACATAATCAGGAAACACAGCATTAATTTTCATTGTTATGCCGACGATACGCAGTTGTATTTATCCATGAAGCCTGACCAGAATGACCAGATAGAGAAACTGAACGCCTGCATCAGTGACATCAAGACCTGGATGACAATTAATGACCTCCTCCTGAACCCAGAAAAAACTGAGGTCATTATACTTGGACCTAAAAACCTCAGAGATGCTCTGTCTGCTCAGATAGTCTCCCTGGATGGCATAAGTATAGCCCCCAATTCCACAGTTAGAAACCTTGGGGTTTTATTTGACCAGGATTTATCATTTAAGGCTCACATATCTCAGGCGTGTAGAACTGCCTTTTTTCACCTGCGGAATATTGCTAAGATCAGAAATCTACTTTCTAAGAGTGATGCTGAAAAACTCATCCATTGAGGCTGGATTACTGTAACTCCTTGTTAGCAGCGTGTCCTAAGAGTTCCTTAAGAAGTCTCCAGCTTGTTCAGAACGCAGCAGCTAGATTGTTAGCAGGAACTAGCAGAAGAGATCACATCACTCCTGTGTTAGTTTCACTTCACTGGATCCCAGTTGATTCCAGAATCCAGTTCAAGATCCTCCTGTTAACCTATAAGGCCTTCCATGGAATGGCCCCGTCCTATATTAAGGACCTCATAGTCCCTTACCGTCCAATCAGAACACTTCACTCACAAAATGCAGGACTGCTTGTGGTTCCTAGAATTAGTCAAAGTACGGTTGGAGGTAGAGCGTTTAGCCACCAAGCCCCTGTCTTATGGAATAAACTCCCAGCTCATGGAAGAGAGGCCGACTCAGTTTCTACATTCAAAGTTAGACTGAAAACATTCCTCTGTGGACAGGCTTATTGTCAGACTAGTTAGTATTCAGAGACTATTTAACTTAATGTTAATGTCTTTAAATATAAATGAATAACTATTAGTTGTTAGTAGCTGCTAGAAGTTGAAGCTGGGGTAACTATGGTGCTCTGGGGTTCTGTCCTCTTTTCTCTTCTACTTCTACCCTTCCTCTCCTCTATTCTTGATCATTATTCATTATTAACCCTCTTTGAAGACTTTCAGTCGGGGTTTAGACCCCACCACAGTACGGAAACTGCACTAGTTAGAGTCTCTAATGACTTGTTATTGGCCTCAAAAGGGACTACTTTCTATTCTTGTCCTGTTGGACCTCAGTGCAGCCTTTGACACCATTGACCAGAAGAAGTACTGAGGAAACTTCAATGACACTTCAGTTGGAGGAGAAAAACTGTCCATTAGCTCCCCCTTTTATTTAAGCATTTAAAATCCACAATTAAACTATTTATTGAGATAAAAATTATGGAGTAAAATGAGTTAAAAGCTAAGAAACTAGGAAAAACAAAAAATATATATATATACACAACAGCAGAACTAAAAGCTTGATGGAGCGGAGTCTTTATGGATGACCGTATGAAAATGGTAAAAATGTTTGTGGACAAACACTGGAGAGAAGATGATCTATCCAAAAGCTCAACACTGAACAAAGCCAGTGTTCAAAAAGAACTAAAACCCCACTCCTGCTCCCTCGGCACAGCAGCATCAAAGTTTTTGGAGGCGGGTCTGCATCTCCGCCACCATGCGGCTCATCATGCCTCCCAGGTGGGTGTGGATGTCCACCAGCTGCTGCGGCGAGAGGCTACTCAGCTCCATCGGCGTCATCCTGGAGCTCAGGGCCTCCAGCTCCCCCAGCAACCCGCTAGGATGCAGCGCCCGTGCAGGACTCTGGTCCCCCTCCAGCGCCATGGTGTCCAGCTCAGGGGGCACGTCTGAGGACAGCAGCTGGACCAGCGGCTCTGCTGCTGCAGACACCAGGAAACAAAGGTCACACCGAGCAGAACGCCTGTACTCCATGACTTCTGTCCCTTCAGAGCCACTGGGAGAAGAAATCTGCCCTTTAGACATTGATCAGCAGCTCAACTCTACAACTACTCAAAGACACAAAGCAGAAGTGGGGGTGGGGGTGGGGTGTCTGCCTTTCTGTCCTCAATTGCAGTGATGCCGAAGCTCTGCATCGCCATAACCACCATGAAGCTTAGACTTGGATTGCAGAGGGACATCAGTGACCAGAGGGTTGATGCTTGCTCACCTCTGTCTACTAAAAAAAGACGAACACTTGCAGAAAAGGGGGAGGAGGAAGTATATGGGTGCAGAGATGAAGGTGATGCCTTCAGAGGAATAACAGCAGTTTGTTTTGAAAGCTTATCCTGCTCACCTCAAATAAAGAAACAGCCTGACACTTTCTGAAACCTGAAGCTTAGGTGGGTTTGAGGACTAAACAAGGCCCCACCCCTCAAAAAAAGCAGCAACATCATAATCTCTGCTGTTTCCATTTACACACCAAGCTGTCCAGAGGTCTTCTCCTCTTCGTCTGGGTCATGAGGGGCGCTGGGCTCCTCCAGCTCAGAGGTCATCATCTCCGTTTCATCAAAGCTCTTCAGCTCCACTCCTCCCCGTCCTCTCCGCTGTGGAGCCACAGCTCAGGTCAAACCTCCTCACTGAAGCAGGGCCTTCTTTGTGTGGACTTTGTGCTCACCTGTTGCTCAAAGATCTTAAGGGCCTTCTTGACATTTGACATCTTCGGGGAACGGATAGGCAGGGTCTTAATCTCACCAGGTGTCAGAGCGCTGAGGTCACCGACAGTTCTGATGTTTCTTGCGCGAACAAGCTGCCCGAACCCTCGAAACCTGAGGCCAAAGTCAACAACAGCATTGAGTCACAAAAACACTGCCTGAGGATCTCTGTGAGGAACAGAAATCTCTCACCACATGGTGGAGGATATCTGGGACAGCACTGCCTCCACGGGAGCAGAGCAGCCGACCAGGGCGGGATAGATGCAGTCTTTGGACACAGCTCCAGGTTCCTGACTCATTTCCGAAATCTGGAAAAGTCAGCGGGAGACAGTTGTCCTACAGATGTGGTACAAACAGGTATGAAGACTGTAGATGCTAACGCCTTGTGGAGTCTTAAAGTGAAGCTTTTAACAAAGGATTGTTGGCTGCAGGACTTTTGATCTGCTTTCACCATCACCTTTTTGCAAAAACTTCTCCAAGTTTAGAAGGTGTGAGCTCTCCTCAGTGTGCTAAGAGCAAAGAGAAACTCCAATCAAATGTTCTGATGCTGATGTGGTCCAAGCTGCCGTAAACATTCAGCTCCAACGCTGTAGACGTCAAGAGCAGAGACCTGTCGCTGTACTAAACAGCAGGAAGATTTCCTCATTTCAGCAGCTCGTCTCATTGAAAGGATTTTGTCGATGAAAAAGCGGCTTGCTTCATGTTCAAGTTGACGTAAAAAAAAAACCTTGACGTCTTGGGATATTTTTAGCCATTTAATGTAGATTTAATTGTTGAGAAGTCATCCTTCACTGGTCAGAAACTACCACCCATGGTCATTTCAAAAGAAATGTTTCCGTCTGGCATCACCCATCAAGGCTAATTCAACAGCTAGTTGGACGGGCAGAACGCGAGTGGCGAGAGAGGACAGATCTCCACCCCCCTTTTGATCTGTGACTATGAGCGCCCATCTCACTTTAAAGCTTGCCATCATTCCAGATGAATTAACTTTAGTTAGATACCGCTTGATACTGGTGTCAGCAGGCTGTTCAAAGTTACATTGGGATCTGTGTGGAAGGGATAAATGAAAGGGCGAACACATTCCACCAGACTGGGAGGCGATGCTGGATGAGCTTTGAAGGCCAGAATCGTCCCGGGACAGCAGAGCAGCAACCAGACTGGCTCAGATAACGACAAGAAGGCGTGTCATTCTGAAATCACTCATCACTAAAGATGGATTTGAGAACAAGGAATGGATAGAAAAGTGTTTGCACAAAAAAAATTATTTTCATTCCACTTCCACTCATCCGGGACAGCATTTGAGTTATTGAAAGAATTTCATTAACTTAGACATATCTCATTTTTAATCTTTTCTCCTTAAGATGCCTTATAATCTAGTACATCTTTTAAAATGCAGTACATCAATGAAACCGTTTTTTTTTTACAGCCTAATTCGATATTTTGCATTACGTTCTTTACAGTTTGGTTTACATAGTACAGAACCGGCTATGGAAGTGACTTCAGAACGACGGAGAATCAACACGCGATACATCCATCCACCTCTGCTCAAACTAACTTGGGGACTGTGATCCCCACAGAAGATGGAACATACCAGACACTTCTTGGAGCTCTTGTACCCTGGACTGTGCAGATTTCTGGGACTCCGCACCTGTAAGCCTTTTGTTGGAGTTGTCACAAGCTGGAACCAGAAGACACTCAGAGTTTGTCTGACTTCAGGACAGCTAAGTCCCCCCCACACACACTTAGATGGACCTTACCTTTGGCTGTGGGATGGTGTTGCTTTTGGACCTTCTGGGGGAGTTGGTGCCAACAGCCAGACTGCGGCGATCAATATCGTCAGCGGTCTCCTGTTGCTGGATTGGATTAGCAAAAGACACTCGCCTGGACTGCAAAGTGACAAAGCGTGGATGGTTACCACCACAAGGTTCAGAAGTGAGGGACTGAAAGAACATTTTAACACTTACCTTCACAAGAGGTGAACTCGTCTCTACCTCCAAAGGTCTTTTCTGGGCTTTTTTAAGGATACTGGTGGAGGGTGAGGCAGACGGAGACCAGGTACCTCTGGTATTACTATCACTGGGACTTTGGCCAATGTCAAGCCCTGTCACTTTGTCCTTGGGCCTCATTGGGGACTCCTGACCTACCCAGGTGGGGTTAAGTAAAACCAATTCTGTCTGTTTAGAGACACAGGCTTGTGTAGCCTCTGCATCCTCCTTTGGTGTATTCCTGTCTTCATTAATGTCCTTCACCGGTGCAACTCCATTTTCTGTTCCTGCTCCAGCAGCTGAGGCAGACTCCCCACCACACTGACTGACAGGGGCCAGTGGCTCCTGTGAATGCTCCCCCTGAACCCCCTCCTCGTTTGGGGCAGTCGAAGGATCTTGGGGATCTGCGTTTGACTCCATTGATGTTTTTTCTGGGTGCGCCTCGCTGCCTTCCGACACTTCCTTTTCCATCTGTGATGACTCTGAGACATTCAGCTTCTCCCCTGTCTCTTGGGGGGGCACCACACTATCAGCAGCACATATACATGGGTCCTGGATCAGATGAGTAGCAAGCCCGGCAGACTCCAGTGTGTTCTGGTCTTCAGGCTCAGAGCTCTGCACCATGCTGTCCTCTTTCCTCTCATCACCAGCAGCTGAATGTAAAACCTCAGAAGTCTCCGTCTGTGTTGAGGACTCTTCCTCTCTATGAAGTTCCTGTGGATCTTGGGCTTCCGGTGCCTCTGCGACTTGTGTTCTTCCTTCTAGACTCTGGGTCATTTCTACATCACCACTGCCCTCCTTGCATTCCATGGCACGAGACGGAGACCCTCGAGGTTTCCTCCCTCTCTTTTTGGGGACTGGTGACTTATTCTCAGTCTCAGAGGTGGCAGATTTTAGGGACTCCAAAGTGACACCTGTTTTTAGGGACGATCTTCTTCTCAAATCTCTGCCACCCTCCTGAGAAAACTCTGTTCCAGAAAGATCTAAAGATGGTGAACTTTCCGCGGTAGATTTGGGACTACATTTTAAAGAATCTTCCTGAATTTTTTTTCTTCTTTTTCGGCCACCTTTGGTTTCAGCCTCTACATCCCTGACTGAGACTGTCTGAGACCTTCTCCATGGTCCAACAGACTCCATATTTTGACCTTTATCTTGAGACCTTTCTGTGTCAGACACTGCATCACTTCTTCTGGATTTCCTTTCAGGTTTTGGCTGACTATCAGAAGATGAAGGTGTGACCGGCTGACTATCAGAAGATGAAGGTGTGACCGGTTGACTGTCAGAAGATGAAGGTGTGACCGGCTGACTATCAGAAGATGAAGGTGTGACCGGCTGACTATCAGAAGATGAAGGTGTGACTGGAGAGTTGTCCTGACTGAGGATGTCCTCAGAACCTTCCATTCCTTTGATCATGTTCTCACTCTGTATCTGGTGTGCCATTTCATTCTGGGGGTCTTTTGGTGGTGAACAAATCTTAGAGCCCTCCTCTTCTTGGGAATGGTCAGCAATGTCAGATGAAGACGCTTTCATCTCCAATGCCTCAGCAGGCTCTAATTTTGCATCCTTTTCTTTCGGTTTCATCACCTGTGGCCCAGTGTCCTGAGGAGCAGCAGTTGTAGTCGGCGAGTCCATTGCTGGCAGATTTCCTCCATCATTTAGTTTTGTTTGGTCAGGACTTCCCTCACTCATTTCAGCTTCTGGATTGGAGAGGAGTGAGACATTTTTTGATTGAGAGTTATTCTCAGTTTGGCTCCACTTGGGCTCACTGATCCTTTTCTTTTTGCGGTCTGGTTTTCCTAAGAAAACATCCACAAAAACCACTAAGAATTAGTCTAAAAATGCCAAAATCCTGTGGAGGCTTAGAATTACCCAAATTCCACAACTACTTTCTTGACAATAGATTATTATACCTTTTCAAATGGTTAAAAAACCTCATGGATGGACCTGGAAAAGGCGCTATGTGGAAAGATCAACCTGTCAGATCTACCATTTATCAGCCAAACAGTTAGAAAACAGGACTGCTTCCAAAGTATTAATATAAACTACACTTTTACAGGCTGATGGGAATTTCTCAAAGTGTCAAACGCCTGACTTTTACCGTGCAAACTGACACCCATCTGGAACAACCTAGACATCCTTGTCAACAAAAAAATGTTACACATCCCAGCTTGGCAAGAAGCATAACACTACTAGTGCACTTAATTATTCATAAAAGCTTCATAAGTAGTGCATGCGCCGCAAGAAGCTTTGGGGGCTTTACATGAGTTAGTTTGTGTGTGGACAAGCCCCACCCCTTCTGACTAACTTCTAAACCTGACAGTAACGGTGATTATCCTCCTGCATATTTTGCTTTGTGATTCTACCCCCCCCCCCCCCACTTCTGTAATCACCCTCCAGATTTCTTAACCACTTTTTCTCCCCTTTTTGGACCCTTATGCCCATTTCTATCATCCCACTCTCTTCTCTCCTTTGTTCCATCTGGTCCAACAAAAATGTATGAAAACATAATCAATATAAGTAAAGTTTAGCCTCAAATCCAAAAAGGGGTTTATTCAAATATACACCTTGTGTGTCTGAAGATCCATATACCCCTATTGTAACAGTATAATCTTTCCTATACAAGAAGCCTTCAGCTCTCCTGTTTGCTGTTGGACAGGACAAGTTAGAAACAAAAGTGATGTTTTTCATCTTACCCTTGGGGGTGCTTTGGCTCAACTCTGAAGAGTATCTTCTAGATTTGGTCCGAAGCCCATCTCCCTTCCTGCTGTCCTCAGCAGCCAGTTTGGCTCTTGTGTTTGGTCTGCTTTGCTTGGCCTCTGGTGGCACGCTTTTGGTTTCTTCTCCAGAACACCTGCGTTTGGAATTTGTGAACTTTGCCTCTCGTTCCTCTGGGTCCTCTCCAGGAATCTGGGGCCTCATTCTCTGACGTCCAGACCTTCTAGGTTCCTCTGGGGAAGTCTGGGTCAATAAATCATCTGGCACCAGTTCTTCCTCTGTATTGGTTTCTTTTGGAATCAAATCCCCACTCCCCATTTCAGTCTGCATGTCTGGAATGACACTGGCATCCTCGCCGGGGTCTTCCGGCAGTCTTTCAATTAGCCGCACAGGCTCCGCTTTGGCCCTACAATCCTTAGGTCTACGGGGGGATTCGGGGTCTGGTGGACTTAGTTTCACAGTCGGGTCAGAATCCTGTGATTCCAGACATGTGGATACATGGGAAGCTTCAGAGAAAACCTTGTGACTATTGCAGGCTACCTGAGGACCAGTAAATGACGAGCCATTGCTGGGACTGGCAGGTTTACCATCACTGTACTTCTCCAGAGTGATAAATGACTGACGTCGACTGTTGAGTTTCTGTGGAGTCCCCAACACCAAATCTGAAGACGAGGAGGTGTTGGGACTCGTGTCATTCTTAGACTCCACGTTTTCTGTCGCCTCATCACTCTTCTTGTCAATTACCACAGAAACATCAGAGTCCTGGATGATCTCCTGAGGACTTTCAGTCGTCTCTGTTGTAGCAGTTCTGTCATGGAGCTCCTTCATTAGAACTTCTTTGCTTTCTTCATTTTTGGGAGGAATCTAAAATGAACCCGACAAAATGAGGTGGTAGACATGTGCAAAGTGGAGTCGACGTGCAGACATCTGCAAATGACAGAAGAAGAATGAAAAGCAGGTGCCTTACCTCGTCTGGAGTTTCTTCAGTACCTTTGACATTTTGTTCAGCTGTTGCTTCGTCGATACTGGAAAAAAAACAATTGTTTTCTTGCATTCTCAAAACAGGAATCCTAACAGATTTCCACTACTAAACAGAAAAACCTACCAGTCCTCTTGGCTCTGAGTGTACTGGCTGAAAACGGTGGTGTCAAGAGAAGCATCCAGGTTGTTGTACATGGCGGGAATATCAGCCCTGCGTTACAGAATAGCTCAGTGTCAAACAGCAGAAATAGCCATCACATGAGAAACGGCGGTAACCTGACCTTTTGGTTCTTTTCATCTCTTTTTGGTGCTCAGTCAGAACTCGCTCTTTTGTCTCAGGAGGTATGAAGACAAAGTCAATGGAGGCCTCTTCTTCAAGAACACTCCTGCATGGAGGTCTGGGGGAGTCAAAGTCCAGCTTTGTCTAAAGAAAGAAAGAAAAGTCTCTGAATAGTTAGGAAAGCTAGGACAGTCCTGTAGATTTGGCTGGACTAGGAAAGAATGCTGATAAATCTGGATCGGTTCGCCTTAACATTACACTTTAAGGAGACAGCTGACGCAGAAAAATCTGAAGCTGGAGCAATCCTGAAAAAGTTTGAAAATGTCAGCTGGGTAAATGTTGGTGTAGATCGGAGTAGGTGTTTTTTTCATAAGCCATGATTACATGAGGAAAATATCTTGATGGGATCAATGGTCGGATTAGAATTCCACCGTGTTCATGGGCCCAGAAAACCTTTTTCCGATAATAACAAACATTCACATGGTCGGTCTCACCTTTGGTGGGAATAAACCATCTGGGCATGCTCAGTAGTGCTGAAAATACCGGAAGAGGAAATGAGTCCCACAGTAATCAGACCTAGCTGCCATAAACATTTATGCAGCAGCTCAGTAATGTATGAGACGATCTTCTAAACATGCTTTTATTAATGTAATGAATGTTATGAAGTGCCTGTTCACTCATTTTATTTTTAATCTTTTGTTTGTGGAAGAACGGGGCTCCAGGAGAGGCTAACACACACTAACAACAACATTAGCCTTGGATGGTATAAATCCATGCAGGAAATGCTGCATTCTGCATCCTGTGAATGTAAACATGTAGAGATAACATCAGCCTTTATTTTCTTTCAGGGACGACTGGAAACACAAATCCAGGTGATTGTTTGAACGGTTTCTAAGGACTGAGCCACATTTCTGCTTTGAACAGCTCACACACCGCCCCAAAGCCGCTGTGTGAGCTGATGGTCCGAGCTCTACTTGGACACGGTTCTCCTGAGTCCGGCAGCCCATAACCCAGAGCGCGGGATGGCAGGCAGTCACACAAAAAACTACAAAACGCACACGTAACAAAGCATCCTCCCTCCCCTCAAACATGAAGTTATTAAAATCCGGCTGCTCTGCTCAGAGACACAGTTCAGCTCACAGCTCGGTCAGCCGGCACCCGAGCCCGGACACTGCGGGGTCCAGACGTCACGGGACACGCAGCGCTCCTCCCCGCACCCCCCTCGTGAGGCGGCGGGAAACCAACAGAGGAGAGGCAGGCGCTGCGCTCTTCCGCTCTGAAGTCTGCGGGCAACTCCAGTCGGTTTGAGCTCAAAAGCTTCTGTGGAGGCGAAACACCGTCTTAATGGCGTGACGTTAAACAGAGCAAGTGACCTACGTCGAATAGACGGTCTGTCGGATCAACAATGCTGGCTATAACCCACTATCATCTTCCATCAGAAAGAAATTTGCAGTCCGAACAGTCTGATGGGGCAGACTATTCCCGAGCAGTGTTTACATGACACATTTTATTCCTGATCAGGCGTTCTGATCACTTTTGTTCATGTAAACGCGGCTATAGATGACGGTCAAAAGACTAGCTGGACTCTTCCTGTCCGGTCAGGGGTTTGTTTCCAGCAACAGCAACTCAAAATGATCAGCTATTGGACTTTTCAATGTGGCTTGGTCCATTCAACAAGAACCAAACCAAATGAGGGTGAAACCTATTTCAACATCTCCCGCTCCATCAATGCCAGTCCTCTTGTGTAACAGCAAATTCAGGCTTCTGCTTCCTCATCAGTCTCAGTTTTAGGGACGCAGATCGCTGTCAACCTAGTCTCTTAGCATATGAAAGAAAATCCCACTGCTCCATTTGGCCTCTCAAAAAAACTTACAGAAACTGGTTTGTTAGATTTCCTGGAGCCCCTTTCCTCAGCAGCTTTTCCAAGCATGGAGTCTCTCTTCCCTGCAGATGAAACTGGGATCCCACTGAGCTCGGTCTCCAGCTGAGAACTCTCGCTCTGGAGATGCACAAATCACAGTTCAGTGGTGAAGACAGCTGCAGCTGCCAGCAACAAGTCCAGCAAGTTACAGAAACTCACTGAAAACTGTTCGCTGAGCTCTTCAGGAAGAGTCAGCACCTCAAAGCCAGGAAGGATGATGGGAGTCTTCTTCTTCACCTGGCTCAGGACAGGCCTTTGGGAGCAAACACAAATGATTGAGACGATGCTTCTTCAGCAAAGTCTCTCTCTGAAAAAACTGCACGGCTCACCTGATCTCTTCAGGGTACGTCAGGCTGACCGAGTTGGCAAAGGTGGCATTCCAGAAGTGTGTGATGGCGGTGCGCAGGTGCTTGTTCTTGTGAAGAAACAGCACACTCATCAGAGGCGTGAGCTGAGCCAGCAGCTCGCTGTCGTACGCCAGTGTGCAGTGAGTCTGCAGACAACCCAAGATGTCGCCCAGAAGCTTCTCCAGCTGCAGGACAGAAACGTTTACTGCCTCAAAGGCTCAGGGTCCAAATGTGTCATCCCAAAACCACTTTGATGGAGAGCCCACCTTCCCCAGGAGCTGGCTGTAAACTTTTCACTGGATGCTTGCTTGTAGAAGAGCGCCAGAGGTTGGACTAAGGAGGTTAGAGCTACATGAGTAGGCTGGTGAGGGCCAAGTTGTTAAGACCACCGATAAGGAACTGGAGGCTGCTCACCTCTGGTGGGTCTTTTTAACAGAATCAGGAGATTTGGGGGAAAACTGTTAAAACACATGAGCCTCCACAGAAGAAAATGACAGAAAATGTTCTTACACTTGAGCTTCTGCTGGAACTGAGAAGTATATGGAGAGAAATCCACAGACTCCACCATCACGTGGAGGATGCTGGCTATGGCGTTTAATGTTGAAGGAACCTGGATCACAGTGTTCAAATCAGCAGATTGTACATTTCTGAGTTTGGAGCCTCTGAACGATGAAGATCACCTTCAGTGCCTCACTGTCGATGGCTGCTGCCATCTTGGAGCAAAGCTCCTCGCAGCAGATGTTCTCCTCAGCCGTCACCACCAAGGCAGAGCAGCGCGCAAACACCTTGTACAGCTTGGACCACGAGGACAGCATTGACTTTTGGGCCCGCCTTAACAGAAAAAATGATCAGAATCCTCTACACAAAACTTTGGATCTTGGTAAAGCAGTAAACCAAACCTGAGGGAGCGAGGCTCCGTCCAGGAGGTGCGTGATGGGGAACATCAGAGAAGAATGGATCGCACTGAAGTTGTGCTCCCAGGCGTCGCCTTGGTTGACTAGATTAGACTGATAAGAAAGAAAAGTCAGAAACTTGTCAAAGCAAAGATTAAAACAGGCTTTCATCTTAGTCCCATCTTGAGACAAAAGAGAAACAGCTTCTGAATGTGAGGACCAAGAAGAAAGAGCTGGAGCCCCCCCACCTGTGTTATGGCGTCCGTCAGCAGGCTGACCAAGGTGGTCCACAGCCTCCACTGCTGCTCCATCAGCAGAGACGAGGCGCTGCGGCTGATGGCCGCCAGCACAGCCTCTACAAACGCCAGAGCGGAGGTGGGACCAGACAGGCCACAGCTGATCAAAGTCTGGAGGCAGACAAGGAATCTGCAAACACGCGTGGACATGCAGAAACGTTTGAACATATCCAAACATGCAAGAACATGTGACAACAGGTTAGAACATGTCAGAGAACAAAACACGATGCATAAGTGTTGAGATGCAACTCTGAATTTGTGCTCCGCATCAAAATATTCAGCTAAACTAAAAGCTGATTGCTGCTCAGCTGCTCAAATTACCAACAAACCATTGGAAATGGGGTAAACTAGCGGGAGTTGTTGCAATGGCAAAATACTGGGGGGGCTAGCTAATTAGAATATAGAACAAGCTCTCCTGGGAGTCCAGAGGCCAGAACCCAGGAAGAAAGAAATCAGAGCTTTAAACTGGGAGGATGGACACTTGCTATGGTTTCAAACCTGAGGCCAAAAGCATTTTGCCATCAATTCCCATTCCTTCATCCACACGATGCTCCCCCGCCACCAAAGGAGCCAACCTATAACACAGGGTGACATGGGGATTCAGTGCAGCGCTTACTTTAGGGGCCTTCAGCACATAGGCAGATAAGGTGGGAGTTGAGCCTGATCCTCCAACCAGAGGTCTGCCTCTGTACCACAGCCATCTGAACGAGGCAGCCATCAGCGAGTGTATAAGAGACCTGCTGAAAAATCCCCAGTCTGCTTCAGGTTCTAGTCACTACAGGCCCTGAACCCTCATTCACCATAAATCCCGCCAAAAACAGAAGTGCATCATGGTCCCACAGGTTCAGGTGAGACGTCGACTCAGAGCCGAGTCAGAGTGAAGGCCCGTACACAGCGGGACGAATATTCGCCAGCGTTTACCGCCCGCGTTTTGTGTTCACCCAGGCGATTTTAAGCTGACGATGAGCAGCCGAACATGCGAATTCATTCCCTGGCGTTAGATAAGTTGCTTAATGTAAGCAGAAATACTCCTGTACAAGGTGGCGCCCGCGCAACTTTGGAAGCTTCTTAAGTGGCTTTTCACTCAGAAGAGAGCAAGTATTGACGCGCTTGTCAGAATCAAACAAAGAAAACATGAATATTTCAGGAACCAGTTCCTCCAGCTGGTGCTTGGTTCTGGGATATTTTAGGATGTCCGTCATTATTTCTTCGCGGCAGTGAAGACGCTACTTAGCGTCTGTCTTCTTCGCTGGTATGTGTGCTCAGCAAGGAACAGTTTTGTGTTTGGCGCCCCCAAGTTGTGTTTTACTGCTTAACTAGAAGCTCCGAACACGTGTGCAGAGCGCCATTCTCATTAATTAAGACCAAATTTTGACCAGCGGCGAAACAGCAAACTAACGGACCGAAGCGTTTTTAAAGAAGTAACGCTTTGGCGTGGCGTTTTGGCGTCTGTGCACCACTCTCATTGGTGCCCTTTGTTTAGTCACGAGGCGATAAACGTCGGCGAATATTGCGGGCGAAATCCGCCATGTGTACGGGCCTTGACTCATCTATAGAAAAGGATTCCGGCTCCAAGCCAAGTCGATTCAGTCGCCTTATATCGAGGCATCTGATTGGTCTGTTTATAACTTCAACTACAGAAAAAAAGTCATGAAAAAATGAGGATTTTCAAAAACGTGATATAAAAAAGTTATCAGATAGGCGGTTCTTCTGACCAAAAGAATGAGCAACAGCCGTTTATTTCTCTATAGAAGTCGACGGGATTTTGGCGTCTTGGAGCCACTTCCTGTGTGGAACGCCAGGGGGGCGGGGTCACTCAGTCCAGCTCTCATACACAGTCAATGGGTGTGATCAGTTGTTTTCCAGTGCAGTGTTGTTAGCCATTGCAACAGATCCTTGAAGAGCGTGCCCCACCCACCTTTCATCCTCCACGAAGGCGGGAAGACTGCTGCTGTTGAAGACGAGGAGGATGAGGAACAATGCCGGCGTGCCCTGAAGAGGGAAACACAAGTTAACAACCCTCCCTCTGTGAGACTAACACGCAGATGGGCAGGAAAGACTGACATTCAAAACGTCCATCTTCCCAACTTGAAAGGAGGTGGAGCCAAGAACTCTGGGAGGGATGTTCTTCACAGTGGCCTCAAGCAGAACCTGAGGAACCACGGATCCTGGAGTGAAGACCAGGATCGTTCCCTTTCTAAGAGCAACCACCTGAAACTCACCAGAAGTCTGTCTGCAGGCAGAGTCTCTGCGATGCTCTGCAGCGCCTGAAGCATGGATGTGAGGACTTCCACCGCCTTGACGCTCCTTCTTGCTGCCTGTCCGACAAGCACAGACCTCATCAGGACCGTTCAGGCTGGAGTCATTTCTGCCTCGTATGTGAGAGGAGAGTCATCATCGGAGACACGCCCCTCAGAGTTCTCCTTTCCTCACAGAAACCCAGATGATCTGAGGGCTCAGACTTAAACTGATGAAGATGATGTCCGTGGGTCGAGTAGGAGGAGGATGAAGACTTGCTGAACCTCCTCCCGAGTAATACAATCACGACCCAATGAGAGTTCTGTGTGTGGAGCTGCAAGGTTGGACACATGACTGAGAGTCCGCCTACTGAGCAGCAGCCACAGGTCTGAAGACCGTTTCACCTTCATTAACTCAAACCCACCCACAGGTTTTCCTGCAGATGAAACCCACCAACTACAGAGCAGAGCAGAGGCAGCCTTCAAACTGCTGGTTTGGGGAGGGTTCATCTGAACACAGAGCATGGATCCATGCTTCCTACAGGCCAGCGTCTCATTAGGCTGAACAGGTGAAAGAATCTGGTCAAAAGAACTTACTAGACTCTATGGTCAAGCCTGACAATCGGACCAGTCTGGTCAGATGTTAATAACAAGGGACTCTGCAGACAAAAGCAACAGCAGGGTCAAGAGTAGAACCTTGAAGGTAAAGGACAAACCCTGGCAGGGGGTCTGCAAATGCCCCCCCATGTACCAAGGACAAACATTATCAAGAGCTGGAGAACAACCGTGATTCATGGGGGTGTATAGTGGTCCCTCACTATAGCTCGGTTCACCTTTAACGGTCTGGCCGTTTCACACTTTTATGTGCCAATTATCATCTTTTTCTTGTGTTTTTTGCGGCACATTGTGCTCTGCGTCCTGATTGGCTATAGACCATTGTCACTCAGACCTTCCTGATCACCCACTCTCAGACCAACAGATCCATGAACCTCTTTGTTTTCCTGGTCTGAGCTGGAATCTGGATCTAAACCGGACGGATGGATGGACCTGAGATCTACTGCCGCCATTTTTGCTGCACTGCTAATGTTAGGTTGGGGGGTGAGGGGCTGTAAGCTAGTGGGAGAGAAGGGGTAAACAAATAGCTGAGAGCTTACTCCTCCCAACATTTCCGCCCACAAATCAGAGGCACATCATGTCAGACACCCCCTGCCCCCCACCCACCCAGCTGGATGTGATGAAGTCCGGTGGTTATCATTAAACTTGTGTTGCTAAGGACAACCAATAGTTTACCAGTTTCTGATTAATCTGAAACTGGTGATCTGTTCGTCATCCCGAGGCGACCAAAACATAAAATGGTTGCTATGGAGATAAAATCAACATTTTGAAAAATGTGTTTTTAAATTAATTTATGACTTGTAGCTCTCACCAATGGAGGAATGTGTTTTTCTGAGTGAGTTGATGGTGCTGATCGCTAATCCTAGCCCTTTTACAACAACAGCAAAAATCAGATTAATTACCATATGCAGCTTTGACTAGCCTTTGTCAAAGCTGCTAAGCCTAAAGACAGCGATTACCTTTGGCGGCCAAAATTAGGCGTGGGCAGCTGACCATACAACAGCGCTTAAGGCTTTAATTTTCTTTATTCACTTGGACAGTCTGATCCTTCATTAGTGGAGTTATGTGGGTTTTAATCAGCGAACAAGTTTAAAAGGATTTATGTTAGAATAACAAGCAAACATCTGTTTTCTATGCAACTATATTGTCACTTTAAAATGTTATAATAAATAAATAATGAGTTATTTAACATTAAGGAGTAGTTACATTTATTTTTCATTACATTTAGTTACATGTATAAGTTACATCTGGCCCTTTGAGGACAGACACTATGTATAAATCTTATTTAGTGAAAATAGGTTAGACCCCTGCTGTAGAGGAACCAAAAACACAGCCAACAGTAACCGCAATGGGGTGAAGGTCCACCTCCAGCCCTTTTGCTGTTTTGTGTTTGACTTAATCAAACTGCTAATTTAGCCGAGGCTAAAAACGGTTTTCTCAACCTATGGCAGCAAGGCTGTCCCCCCACCCCCACCATGGCAGATGTCATCATTGAGCAGTACCAGAGCACAAACCTGCAACCATTCCAGCAGCAACCAACACAAGAAGCTGTTTCTACAGTGGAGTTTGCTGGAGCTTCACAGGGAAGCCGGATTTTTCCCAGCGTAAGAGACTGACAGCCTTGAAGCCCTAAGGGAGGATCTACCTGGGCGTCTTTGCCGATGCCGGTGAAGCCAACTGTGATGGTGGAGATGAGCACAGCAGCGTGTTTGCTGAAGGACGAGGCTCCAGTCAGGAGGGAGTGGGTCAGGGGTTCTGAAATGAGAAGGCCCACGTCAGCAACCCCCTCTGGCCTCACTGCCATGAATTCCTGGCATGCAGTCCTAAAAGCCATAGTCATTTTCTCAGCAGCTCCAGCCCGACTGTCTCACAGTCAAGGCAACCAGCAGCCAGGCTGGGCGGACAGAAAACATCTGAAGAGGTCTAAGCAGCATCTTCTAGAGCAATGTTTTTTTCAACCAGTGGGGAATTGTCCTCATTAACTGATTTAACAACATTTCCCATCTCCAGGATTTCAGTTCTCTGTTCATACCTACAGGCCCTGATAAAACACTAGTAGTTAGGAATATGAAGATCGTAAATACTTTTTTTCTTTTGTATTTATTGATTCTGTAAGACATTTAAATCTGGACACTGATCTATAAGCTCTGATGGGATATTGTTATTCAACAGCTGGACTGTTGGAGCTGGAACTTGCTTTCTTGCAAACATGACTGAAAGCCTGAAAACGTTGGACGATTCCTCCTCTGATGGAGTTTCATGGCATGTTTTCCGTTCTCATGAGGGCGGGGCTAAAGGTGAGGTTTTGACCTCCAGGCTGTTGCTGTGACCCACCCAGACTCAGGACAAGCTTGTTCTTGGCTGCACATGCAACAACTTCAGGTCCAACCAAGTAATGCAGCAGCATCTCCAGGCCCAGCAGCTGAATGGAGCAGAAGGTGGAGCCAGCCTGCACGATGGGGCCCAGGCTCATCCGGGGGGTGCTGGCCAAGCGTGAAGGTGGAATTTCTGACAAAGACAGAAAAGGACTTCAAAGTTTCAGAGCATTTCTGAGGGCTTGCGTTTACATTCACACCCTGAAAACGAGTGTGAGGCCGGGGGGCTGGGGTGGAGGTGGAGCTCCACAGGTACTCTTGGACCTAAACTGCTTTTTAGGAGCTACTGCTGTAGGTTAAATATATATGGGTCTCTTAGAACAGATTAACATTTTCACCCATTCAGTAAATTCTGGCTCAAACCCTTGGCTTTCTTACTTTTAGTGGTTTTATGTTCATGAACAACAGATAAAGACTTAAAAGCCCAGGTGGCTCAGGTGGTTCTGCAGGTCAGCCAATGATCAAAGGTCGGCAGTTCGATCCCCGCTACCCCAGTCATCTTGCGTCCTTGGCGACGACACTTCCCCCTCCCTGCCTCCACTGGTGTGTGAATGTGCACGAATGTCCTGTTGGTGGTCAGAGGGGCGTGGCGAGTACAGCCACGCCTCGTCCGTCTGCCCCAGGACAGCTGTGGTGCATCAGTAGCTACCACCACCAAGAATGGATGAGTAACAGACGCATTGGAATAACTTTGAGCGTCTGGAAAAGCAGATAAATGCAATCCATGATTATTATTAAATCCGTCAAGTGTTGTATTTTGATTCAGGTCTCACAGAGATCACTCACTATACCAATAACTCAGGCTCTCTGCTCTGAACTTTTAGTTAATTCCTTCTGATTTTACATTTGTTTGCTTCAGACAAACTACTTAGAATGAAGGATTTGCTTTGGCAGAAAAACATTGCAGAATTCTCTTAAAATTTTAATCATTTGGGCTTTTTTATCCAAAAATGGGCTTTTCATTTCAATTCAGCTTTCAACAATTACATTTCATTTCCCCTCAATCACTACTTGCTTTTGTTTTGATGCTTTTAAAAAATGTATATATTCTTAAGCTGAGTACAGCCTTGACACTTGGACCAATGCAGTGGTCGACCCGTACGGGTGTTGCAGGTTTTTCAGTGGTCTGGGTCCATGGAGGCTCGTAGAGAGGAGCAGCTGCCTCTTGCGGTTCCCTTAAAGAATGTCGTGAAAGTGGAACGTACCAATGTTGTGCACGTGTGGCAAGTGTTTTGTGGCGTATTATTAATGTAAATTAGGCGTACTCATGGCGTACTGGCTCCTTCCTGACCGTGTGCAAATACTGCATGCATGGAGCCTGCATGTGATGCAGTACCAAACTACACTCCGTCTAGTTTCCTCATTTCTAGCAGTCAGGGTGCACACAAAGAGCCAGACGTATCACGTGACCAACACTAGCGGGGTCCTTGCCGGTGGGGGTTCCCGCCGACGCGTGCGTCTCCCCTCCTTCCCCATTACGTGTTGTAAGTGTTGAATAGAGCTGTCACAGCAGCATGTCTGTAATGTGCATAAATATCCTCTCCCTAAGGGTCCACACAACCTTGATGCTTTGTGCTGTTTGGTCCGTGTCCATCCGTAAGCACAGCTAGGACTAAGGCTTCAGCACAGGGTTGACAGAATCCAGACCTCCAGGCCGGCCTCCTGCTGGTTTTCCAGAAATCCTGCCTCATCTGTAGCCGATTACCTGATCAGGTGGGTTTAGCCAATGAGGAGCTTCAATAGCAGGTTGGTTGGAGAACATGCAGGAAAGCGGGCCTGAGGCCAGGATTCTGACACCTCTGCTTTAGCCTCGGCCATCTGACTGCCTTTTACGCTGTAAGATTCTCTGCTTGCTTCAGAGGCAGAGATCACGTTCTTAAAGAAAGCAACTGTCAAATGCTCAGGTGCTTCAGCACTCAAGCAGTGCACCGAGTCTCTGGGCAGGCCTCACACTTGAGGGGAGCCAGGACCAATATCACGCTGGCTTCACTGGCTGCCTGTGTCTTTTAGAATACCTTTTCAGATTTGACTGGTTTTTAAAAGGCCTGGCACCTCAGGATCTTTTGGAGGGTTTACATTGTTATCGTCCACGTCGAGCCTTAAGATCTGAAGATCAAATGCTTTCAACGGTTCCAGGACTCGACCTGTGACTCGGGGAGACGGAGCGCCTTCTCCTTTTCTGTGAGGTCTGCCAGAGCCGACATGTGACCCTAACACTTTGAAAAACTCCTCTTTTTCTCAAGCTTTTAACTGCTGTGAGCGGATCTAGTGGGCCAGTTTGTTAATTTAGTCATCTTTATTGCTTTTATTGTTTCTTTAGTGATTTTATTTACATTTGATTTTATGTTCAGCACTTTGGTTGCCTCTGCTTTAGAAGTGCTCTACGAATAATACATTGATAGATTGATTGACCCTACCAGACTTGGGCGTGCCAGGAACAGAGGGTCCGTTCTGGCCTGAACTTCGAGATGGAGTGCCGGGGACCGAGGAGCCGCTGGATCCAAACGTGGATTGGAGCAGAGGCACCGACACCTGTGGGGTAAAACACACCCCATCAGACTAGGGCTGTAGCATCCGCTTTCCCCATTTGGCTCAGTGGTGGAACGTACAGTTTGGTTTTAAACCGAGGATTGTGGCATCACTAGCAGACAGCTGGTTTAAAAAAAGCAAGAGTTCTGGTCTCAGCGTTTTCACATAGAGTGGCACATAATGGAGAGGCAGATGGACATTCATGTTTCCCGAGAAGGTTTGGGCTTCTTCTAAAGAACCGTGTTGACCTGCAGTTGCCATCTTCTTCTGCATGAGTGAAGGAAAGTCCAGGACCTCCACCAGTCTGTCCATCCTCCGAGGAAGATCAAGCTATGAGGAGGAGGAGGAGGATGGCTAAAAGCATGCAGGTCTGATTTTAACCCTTTAACACCGAGGATAACTCCTAAACAACACGCGCTCTTTAACATGCCATCAACGTGAATCAGCAGAGAAAACAGCTTTTCATACATTTGTGTTTTCCTTCATGGCCAGAGGACATGACTGTCCCCTTTACTGTTAAAACAAACGACTAAAGCGTTGCACATCCGCGATAAGCCGCTTTCTCTGCTTCAGAATCCACTGGAATCGCCTTATTTGCTCCTTTGGTTGAAGCGTTAAAGCTCAGATGTTAAAGCAACCACAGGAGCCGCTTCTGCTTTTCAGGTTGAGGTTTTTCTGAGAATGAATCTGATCATCACCTGAACCCCCACCTGAACTGAATACAGTGACCAAAGCAGCCCACCTGGTCAAAGTGGGACGACAGGTTGGGTCCAAGCTGCACCACCAGGTACCACCAGACCTCCACCTTAGTGAGCAGCAGAGCTTCGGTCCTCACATGGATGGACAGGAGCGGCTGCAGCAGCAGCTTCATGCGCTTGGAGCTGCACAGGATCTCTGGAAGGATTCCAACTGGACAGTCACACAACCTGACAGCAGTTTGGCAGACCCTCTCTGCCCACTGAGCTCACCTGGATTCAGGGCAAAGTTATCAATGAGGCTTTTCCACGCTATGTAGGCTGATCTTCTTGGCGGTGGGGGAGGAGCTCCGGAACCCCAGTTCCTCCAGATGCAGCAGAGAGTTGATGAATGGGCCACCTCTGTGCAGCAGCTGCGCAGAAAGAACGTCCCTGTGCATCAGCGTTCTACAGTCCAGTTGAAGAGACTTCTCTAAGCTCAGAGAGGCAAAGATTCTGGTTCTGCGCCTCCCTCTAGCAGAGAAACCTGCTGAGAGCTTCATGTGTGAGCCACGAAACCTCAAGGATTCAAGATGGTCACTAAAACCTCCAGGGAAGGGACGGCGAACACAGCATCAGAGATGGGGGGGGTATGGCAATAACTAAAAACAGCTTCTCTCTACCACCAGATTACTGCAACCATTCAGTGCAGAACTCTAACCTGCAGCTATTTCAGTCTAGGGTTGTGCTGATGGTGATGGCTGTAGTGAAATACAGGAAGAGGAAATGAGTTCCACTGAGAGGCTACATCCATAGATACCTGGCAGCTCCACAATATACGAGATTATCTTCTAAACGTGTTTTTATTCATCATAATGAATGTTATGGAAGCGCCTGTTCACTCATTTATTTTTAATCTTTTTGTTTGTGGAAAAAGCCGAGGGCTCCCAGGGAGGAGAGGCTAACACACGCTAACAACAACATTAGCCTTGGATGAACATAAATCCATGCGGGAAATGCTGCATTCTGCATCCTGGCTGAATGTAAACATGTGGGAATAACATCAGCCTCTATTTTTCTCGGGACACGACTGGAAACACAAATCAGGTGATTGTTTGAGAGCAGTTTCCAGGACTAGGCCACATTTTCTGCTTTGAACAGCTCACACACCGCGCCCCAAAGCCGCTGTGTGAGCTGACTGCCCGAGCTCTGCCCAGACACACGGTTCTCCTGAGTCCGGCAGCCGCTAACCCAGAGCGGCGGGACGGATGGAACAGTCACACAAAAAAACTACAAAACGCACACGTAACAAAGCATCCCTCCCTCCCCTCAAACATGAAGTTATTAATCCGGCTGCTCTGCTCAGAGACACAGTTCGCTCGGTCCACCGGCACCCGAGCCCGGACCGCGCGGGGTCCAGACGTCACGGGGCGCAAGCGCCCCTTCCGCACCCCTCGTGAGGGGAGGCGTGAAAGAGCCAGCAGGAGGCGGGCGGCTCGCCGCTCTGGGCGTCTGCGGGCAGCTCAGTCAGTTTGAGCTGCAAAAGCGTCTGTGGAAGCGAAACACGTCTGTCGCATTGACGTTAAACCAGAGCAGAAGTGACACACGATCGGAATGAACCGGTCCTATCGGATCAACAATCGCTATAACCCACCTATCTCCATCAGTCGGCTCTGCTCAGAGACTTCGGTCCACTTGACTATCAGGTGCAGGAGCGCGACTTCTTTTCTATTTTATTAAAGTTACTTCCCTCAGTTTATAATGGATTGTCACGGATGAATCACTAGTTGCGAAATAAAATAAATGAAGTAATAAAGTAAAATAACGAATAATAATTATATAATAAAGGAAAATTTTAAAAACCCTCCCCCTATTTCAGATCAATGAGGACATGAAAGCATCAGATTTCAACATAGAGGATCATGAAACCAGATCTATCCGCTGGACTCCAGCGTGGCTGAAATGACCAAATACGTCCATAAACCTGAGCCTTCCTTCCTACAGAGCAGGAAAAGCTTGGATGAAGGCAAGGATTCACACCCCCTGAAAACAGACGTTACCTTTCCCAGCAGCTTCACAAACAAAGGCCAGAGCTTCAGGACGTTGGTCTCATTTTTGGACATGAAAAGCTTCTGAAGTTCTGGAATCATTTTCTGTGACGACAAATCAAAAAAACAAAAAGACAAACGTTTAACCCTTCATGCTCGGCCCATTTCCATTTATAAATATACTCTTCAGTGTGTTTTCATTCAAGGTGAAGCTAAATTAAATGGAGTCTTGGTTTTAACCATACATTCCTAACAGGAAAACTCAATCGCCACCTTTTCATGCTTTCTGGCCATTTTAGGAGCAGCAACGGTCCCATTCCATCAGATTGAGAAGATCACCTTTGACCTTCCTAAAGCGATGGTACCAGTCAGATGACAGACCAGGAATGTTTGAGATTCTAGAGGTCAAAGGTTAAGACACAGACACGTCTACAACTTTCACTCTGATGCAGACAGTAGTCTTCATCTGACACATCCCAGCCATATATTTGACATTGATTTATAGAATATTTATATAACCTTCTAGACAGGATGTTTACTTTGTGGTAAGAACTAGTGTTGGCAGTTAACCCTCCTATGGAAGCCCCCCCAACAGTGGACTGATCCACTGTTCTGAAACACCGTCTGCTTTCATGTTCTGGGTCTCTAAGGTGAGAACTTTTCTACAAGCCGAAAGAGACTGGAAGAGTTTGGAAGGTTTCTCTTCCAAACCTTTCATTTCATTGATCCATTTCCTGTTGCAATGGAAAACCATGGCGGTCACATGACATCTTCGGAGCTCAGGACTTACCGAGGCCATGATGGGCTCGATGGCAGCAGCCACCTCCACCTGTTTGGTCAGCAGCAGAGGCAGGCCCAGCTCCCATGGCAGCAGCCGCTCGAAGCGAACCTTGGAGGCAGAGTGCACCACCAGCGGTATGACCAGCTTTGCCCACTTCACCGCCCCCTCCGCCATCTGGGTTGGAACTTGCTCCAGCATCCTACAAAGAGCAGGACAAGACCGGATCATACACCACGGCTGCAACAGTCCCTTCAGTGGTCCAGAAGTAGAGCTGTCAATCACTGATGGGAAGACTGCTGGTTCAATTCCCTGTGCTGCATGAAGAGACCGTCTGCGCCAAGTCGGATGCTTTCTCAGCCTCAGCTCTCCTCCTCATGCCCACGTTCTCTCAACCGATTCCACCTGACGCGTTTTCTCATCTCAGATGTAAGCAACCTTCATCTAGACCGAGCTGCAAATGCTTTTACTTGATGATGACGTTGAGGACTTCGTGCTCTATCACCACAGACTGGATGTTGGGGCGGTTCCACACGCTCTCCAGGGAACTCAGCACCATGGGCACCTGACAGCAGAAAAACCGCATCAGTGACACTCCTCCACCTCTGCGTCTCCTCTGTGGACAGCAGCTCACGTTTTTGCCGACCACATCCGCAGGAAAGCTCTGCTTGGAGATGACCCACAATGCTCTGCTGCAGGTGTTTTTATGCGTCGAGTTGGTGATCAAGGAGCAAAGAGCTGTGAGGATTTCTTCGGCAAAAACGTCTGGAAACAACCAGAGAAAAATGAATCGAGCTGAGCAGCAGCAAGACGGCGGCAAAAGCAGAGGAGGCGTGGATGCGGTCACTCACCAGAGACACACACGGCCACCTGGGAGTAGAACATGCAGAAGCCCAGGGCCTGCAGGGCGGCCTGGCTCAGCTCCACGCTTTCACTGTGAACGTGAACCTGGGACACACTCAGGCGTCAGACACAGAAATGCCACAGATGCCGGAGGTCCTGTTCAACGCAGCCTCACCTGAAGAACTTTACCCAAACGAGGAAAGTGCTTCTCAACTGCAGGGAGGAAGTGGCGGCCGTCGTCTCCGCTCAGCCGACTGCAAGCACAAGACCCTGTTAGAGCCCCCGGTCTAGACCGTCTCCTGTTCAGAGCCAGGCGGATCACTCACTTGGCTATGGTGAGGTAGGCGTCTATCTGCTCCGACTGTCCTGCAGCATCGTCCTCCAGGGTCTCCAGCAGTGTGAAGAAGCTGGAAGTGCTGGGGGGTCCTGCAGCCGCCATCATTATTGCTCACCGCCCTCCTCTGTTAAAGAGAAAAGAAAAGTGGGAGGAGTCACAAAACCCATCAGATGGGAGCTGCAGTTGGCATAAAGACAGGCAGCACAAAATCAAATATCAGCTGAGAATTACACAACATTCACACAGGACTCAGCATAAATGAGTAAACCACACTACATCTGTCAGAAAAACTTCAGTGTCCTTTCAGAATCAACATTTTCTGTGAAATACCAAACACAGCTACAAAGGTGGGCCAATGATTGCTAAAGACCTGTGCCTTTGCACACAAAAAGTGAATTTCCTGCAAATTAATTCAAGCCCATGTTGCCAAAATGAGTAAATCCCAGTCAGTCATAGGAGAAGAGCCAAACTGAAGACTACAAAATCCCAATGAACAGGCATTCAACCTCAGGTGAGTCTAATGATTCATGGCAGAGGTGTGCAGCACAGGTGACTAGAAAAGGACATTTCTTAACCAGCAGCCCGTCCCATTTAATGCTGTCAGCAATGGCTCCCCATGGAAAAGAAACCAAATCAATTATATGCACAAAAAAGGTGAGGGCTACAAGAACATTAGCAGAGCTTTACATATCAGACAAAATAATAAAGCAAAAGTGATCCAAAGATTTAAGAAAGATGGAAGAGCAACCGTCTTACAGAGACGTCCAAAGAAGATCACATCTGGACAGAAGCGTCTTCTGATGAGAAGGGTTGGAGAAAAAGAAATAAATAATCGCTGCGCAGGTTGACTGCAGTTAGCTAAAGCAACAGAACGCCAAACTGGAGGGACCGCTTCCATTAACGCCATACGGCCCACACTGCAGAGGAACGACACGCATGGTTATCCTCCATTAGGACGCCTTTGCTAAAGACCATGCATGAAAAAGCACGGCTAGAATCTGCTAGGGCCCCGCTGATGAAGATGAAGACTACTGGGACTCAATATTCTGGAGTGATGAGACAAAGATCACCGTTTGTGGAACTAATGGTTTTAAGACTCTATGGTGTTGCAAAGGTGAGGATTTCAAAGACAAATGGTTCCTACAGTGAAACACGGCGGTGGTAGTGTCCTGATGTGGGCTGCATGAGTGCTGCTGGTGTGGGGGGGGCTGCATTTCACTGAAAGGACCATGAACTCAACAATGTACAGCTCTATACTAAGGGAGAAGATGCTGCATCACTTCATGCACTTGGTCGTCAAGCACTTTTCCAACACGACAATGATCCAAAACGATGCTGCTGCATTTCTGAAGAGCAGGATGAAGCTGATCGAATGACAAGTATCTCCTGATCTGAAGCCAATCCAACACCTGTGGGGAATTCTGAAGAACAAGTGGAGCATCAGTCTCCATCCAGGCTCTAAAGGAGATTCTTCTTGAAGAACGGACAAAGATGTGACACCAGCCTGTTCATTCCACGCCTAGAAGACTTGACTTAAAAACCACAGAGCTCTAGTACTAGATGTAGTAGTTTCTGTTGCAGTGTTTTCGTTTTTACTTTAACCAATTGAAGTAAAACTGCAGATGATGTGATCCAAGTTAGTTGACCTTAATTTCATGTTATGGATTTAAAGAAGTGTTCAATAAAACTCAACCTTGTGGAAAGTTTAGACATTTTCTTTTATTCATTAAGCTAGTGATTAAATTAGTACTTTTTAAAGAGGGTGTACTCATTTATGCTGAGTATTCTACATGTGTACTGTATTTAAGAGAATGCAGCAGAGATCAGACAATCCTCCAAAAGCTGGTGCCTCCTCTGTAGCCTCTGAGTCTCAGGTTTTCAGGTCTGTGCGAAACACGAAGACATTTACAGAAACAAAGCAGGACGGCTTCAACGCAACAAGAAAGAAGTCCAGGTTTGACAGGAGTCCAGAGTGAGAGAGATCAAGCAGAACAAGGAGAAAGGACAAAGACATGAAGTAAAATAACTTCTTGATAATAAATCTAACTCTGTAATGTCATTTCTCATAACTACGATCTAATGTTAGCATGTGAAATCCCCTTCTCAGCAGGTTTCTATGCCTTTCCCTGCTCTGCATAAAACCGGACCCGGTGTTCCAAAAGGTCCAATTCAACGACGTAAAGCAGAGTCAACAGCAGAACCAGCAGAAAGTCACAGTGACAGAGCATTCCCCAAAACAAAGCTGCCTGGGAATTCTTTTTAGGAAACTCCTATTCCCATCATCACTTCCTACAAAAGTCGGAGAAAAATCCAGAAAAACAACTAAAGAGAGGAGCAGGGTCTTCATCTGCTCTGGTTCCTCACATGGCAGTTCCAGAAGAGAACCAAAGACTGAAGTGGACCAAAGCAGGTGGTTCCATAAGCTGATCGTTTGGGGGCCCTTTGGCCTACATGAGCTCTGGGCAGGACACAAACAGCACCTCTGACCCTCTGACCCTCTTCTCTGAAGAAGCTCCTCACTGCACCTCCTGCATCTAGAAGACCCGTCCAAACGTCGTCATGGTTCCTGCTCCTTCAGTCGAGCTGCGGCGTTTTTCCCTCCAAAAAAACTCAAGTTGGAATGCAGCAAGACTGAATTGAATCACACCAGAGTCGTGACTTATCTTGATGCTGCACTGATCTCAACCCCTGCAACAGTCAACGATGATGGAAGAACAGATTTGCTGAAATACGTCGTAATATTTGACGCCTTTGGAAATAGGAATGGACATAGAAACGCACAGAAAATGAGCTGATTGGAGTCGGCACATGTGAAGGTAGACGATAAATGGTTTGGCCTGTCATTTGTAGTTTTACCGTCCTGATTGACATTTGAGGAGTGGGGGGGCCTTCCAGATATCCAATCCCTACACGTGACCGATACCTGGTTCAGGTGTGTCAGTCCATGCCAGAGCGGTATGTTGGAAACCTGCAGGAGTGCGGTCATCAGGGCCTGGAGTCGTCCATCCCTGATCTAGAAAATGACCCGTTCTGTGCAAATAAACTGCAGCAAACCAGAACCCAAAGGTCCGTTCAAATGTTTGCAGGACACGGAGTCAGAGAACCGGGCCTGGAGGGCCGGAGTTCTGACCCCTGTGGATCTGGTCTTAGTTCAGTTAAAGTCATGTTGCTCAGCAGCTGATCGGCGTTATTCTGCTTCAGGCTCCGCCCACTTTTTCTAACCCGTTATTCTTTCCATCCCTGGACAGATGACGGAGAGTTTCGGGCTCCGGTTCTGGTTCTGTGTGGTTCCAGGCCCCTGCATCAGAGGGAGCCGGTCCTCCGGTCCTGACCTGTCTGCGGACGTAAACATCAGTCTGACCCGAGCTCCAACAGCAGCGGTGTTCCGACGTCAGGTTCGGGATTCGGGCAGCAGAACCTTAAGTCTGAGTCCACATGAACAACGCGGGAGCCACCCGCTAACTAGCCATAACTAGTCCTGACCAGGTTAACAGACTAAATAACGAACTAGCAAAGTTTAGGAAGCCTCCCG
>CM074489.1:2403567-2420333 GCA_037389245.1 Oryzias sinensis | reverse complement strand
GTAAATGTTTATTCAACCGAGATGTGTACACATTTCGTGTACATTGTGTAGTACGATTACTCAGCAGTAACTATTTCCTTATACTTTTACAGGAAGTACAGGAAATGTATCAACGTGAATTTGAATAAAATATGAGAATTGGCTCCAAAAGCTTTCATCTTAAGTGGTCTTGTAAGGGTAATTTACTTAAAATAGATATAACATTCTTTGGTATATTGTTGTCCTCCTATGGGATTTCGTTTTGTTTATTTGGGGATGTTTTAAATGTTGAAGAGAACAAGAGTTCAAAAAGGCACATACCTTGAATCGTATTGATCACAAATCATATTGAATTCTTTATTTCTGTCAGAAATGTTTAAAAAAAAAACTTCCCCTGCAGCCCTCGTCTTTATTCAACGTCTGTCTCTGTACTGTACTGAGAAGCAGAATCCTGCAACAATACCAAGCACAGTAAAATTGACTTATGCTAATTCACGACCTTCGTGTCAATCCTTGCGGGAATTATTTGCATACTCTCAAAATAAATCTCAGAAGTGGGGACTTCTATGAAACTCTCCTTGCTGTTCTCGCTTTATAAATAACAATGCAATACAAATCACTATGCATGTTGTACAAATCCTTCTAAAATTATGCAGAATGTTTATCAGATGAGTAAAATCCCTTAGTCATCCCTGCCTTCCCCTGACATCCGATGTCTTTGCTTGTGCATCAAAGGTGAGGGGGAATAACAAACAGGAGGGAAAAAATGACAGATGTGCAATAGAAAAACATAACTGTCGTTGCTTTTAATTTTTCCTCGTAAAGCAAAGGAAAACATGCATTTGAAACTAAAGTTATTTGAACTCGTGGCATTTTCAGTGTCTGAAACAGTCAAGGTTTGCTACTGCCTAAGTTAAAAGACAGCTACACTATCCTGCTAAATCTGAAATCAAATTCTTCTTTTCAGCAGGTCAGACAAGCGTTCTTTTTCTTGGCAGTCAAGAGTCAGGCACAATCTGCACTTACAAGGAATGTTTTTTCTTTTCTTTTAATAATGTCAAAGCATAATTGGTTTCTGAAACATTTCATGCCCTTAATTAACTAAATGAGCCTAAAGGAATCGGTGAAAGGAAGGAAAAGAAGTGAGGATGGGAAGAGAAAGGCCGAGCATATAGTAATGGGACTGATAGAGATCAGAACCTTATCTTTTCAGTTCCAAAGTTTGCTATTCATTTGTAGACCTCCTCCCACCCTTCACCCACTCCATCATTAGGTGTCTTTCAGTTTGAATTAACCTGTCTCACATTCACAGGCTATGTACAGAACAACCAGAGTAAAAACATTAACAATAAACAGTGCTTTGTTTTAACCATAATAAGAAGCAGTATTAGGATTTGAAGACGACAACATTTCATTAAATCATGGATCAATAACCAAACCTATTGTCTCAAGGGTTAATGTTTCACCTGGGGTTGTGAAAACAAAAAAAATATGTGTGATTCTATGACTAACAAAGGCAGAAATGAGCATAAAGACGAGATTTCTAAAGCTGTGATTGCTTTTGCTTTATGGATCTAAATGATAGGAATTTGCATGCATCATTTTCACTACCATCTGGTGCTATGAGTAGATATATATGTCTCATCATTTGCATTTCATAAACCACTAAATAGCCTGGAAAAAAAACAGGAAAAAAACAGTTTTGTTAAATGTTAATGTATACCAAAAGAGATAATTATATATTTAAAAAAGAAGGAACTTGTAGACCTGGGCCGAATCTGAATTCTTCCCCTAGCCCTCCGGCTTATCCGTATCCCTACCCCTCCAATTGTAGGGACATTTGGAGGGAAAGGGGTGTCTGAAATTTATAAATATATGTTTATGGCAAACCTGGAAAATTCTGCTCTTCACGTGGGTGTGCTCTGAAGCACAGAAGTTTACATGTAAATGTGGGTGATGAATTTGTTTTAGCACAATTTGTTAAAGTTCCAAAACTAAAGCTGTTCCCGAGTGCTGGATACTCGCTAATGTGGTTGACCAGCGACTATTGATGACTTCATCGAGTGGGAGTGACATCCAAATAAGAGGACACTAGCTGTGTCCAAATTCCCACCCTAATCCCTAACCAATAAAACACTACATGGTGCAGGACTGTGTAGTGCCCTGGATTTTGGACACCATGCTCACTACCGGATTTTTTTTAAACCAAGAAAATGACGTCAAGAATTCACAAACTGAAAATCCAATCAATGAGTGTTCTACAACAACTATTCATTAAGTCACTGTGTTCTGATGAGGAAAACGTTGGAGGTTTATTAAAAAAATACATGTACAGTGATCCCTTGCTATATCACGGTTTACTTTTCACGGTTTCGCTACTTCACGGATTTGGATTGTGCATTGTGTTCTGCATTCTGATTGGCTAAAAAGTCACTCAGCGAGTAGCTCAAGAATGGGACCCTTTGATGAGCCGTTCATTACAGTTCTCCAACATAATCGATGGTGGCATGTCGGTGTATAAGGATCTTTAGCAAAGAAGAAAAAAGAGCGACAACAACTGCCTATCACTATGTTCCTCTCCCGAACAAACACACCTGCAGCTGCACCGCGGGCTTCAGAAGGAAAAAACGCTGCAGAGGATGCAGCGGCTCAGTATGAAGAGCAGTGAAAAAGAAGACCGGAGTCACTATCTGTACCACTGTACTTTTTTATTTTTTTCATTATCATTTTAAATTTTCCTCCGTTTAATCCACTCGGGTCGCGGTGGGCGGGGCTAATCTCCGCAATTTAAAGCCTTCTGTTCTTATCGATGATTGAAATTATTATTTGACAGCACACTACAGAAGTTATTTGTAGAAAAAACGTTTCTAAAGTACTTTTATTTGTTAAAAAACAATTGATTTAGCCTGTTAAAGGGTTTGTTCTTTCTTTTCAATGTATAATAGTGTATTTCATTGTATAATAATTGTAAAAAAAATAAATGTTTCTACTTCACGGGTTTTGCTTATCACGGGTTCTATTTGGAACGTAACCCCCACGATAATCAAGGGATCACTGTATATACATTTTTTTACCACAAAAAATTGTTATAATGCAATGTATTGTGGGCTATATCACCAACCTGGTGAGCATCGATCCACACTGATTTTGAAATTGTAGATTCGGACAACGCTACAAAATGGCGAACACACTACATAGTGCACTAGTGTATGTAGTGACAAAATGAAGGAATTCGGACACACCCACTATTTTTATATAACTCTCCTTTCTCCTACTCTCCATAACAGTTAGCCCTCTGTTTGGAGGGCAAAATGTAGGGGTAGGGAGAAGCCGTAGGGGGTAGAGGAAGAATTCGGATTCGGACTTAGTATGAATTAGAAAAAAGAAAATTTTCAGGCTTTGAGAGCCTGAAAATGTGGGCAAGCAACATTTAATAAGAAATGAACAACAGGCTGCAGAGTAGTGTGGTGGTAAGAAGAGCCTGCTTCAAATCCCAGCTGAATCCTTTCTGTGTGAAGTTTTTATGTTCCCCTCTGCGCAGGCATGAGTTTTCTCCAGGCACTCCGCCGTTCTCCCAAAATCATGCTTCATAGGTTGATTAGTGACTATAAATTATCCCCTAGGAGTGAATATGAGTGGGTGTGTGGTCCTATGATAGACTGGCGAAATGTTCAGGGTGTACCATTGCCTTTGCCCTGCAAGCTCTGTGACCCAAAACAAGGCTAAGTGAGAATAAAAAGAGTGGAGAAAAGAACAGAGCAATTTTGAAATACTGATTTTCTGCTTAAAATTGTGTTAGAAATTTCTTCTGACCTCTTCACCCCCAGATTAGCCAATGAAAGAAGCGCATTTTACTTAATAGCTCATTTCTCCTTTTTATGTTTTTTTTCCCTATTTGGCTCTGGTTTCAGCAGTACTTTCTTAATCCAACAAAATTGTTTAACCACATCTTTGAAGCTTTTTTCCTTTTTTACAGTTTTCTCTGTTAGACTCTCGTCATAGCAGTTTTTTGTGGCACTGGTAGAAATACCTTTTTGTAGTACAAGCCCAGTTTCCATTTTTAACAGATATGTTTCATTATATAATACAATAATTCCACTAGAAACCTGAAACTGTTAAAAAAAATTAAAATGTTATCAATTTTTTACTGCACAACGTTTTTTGTTATATAACAAAGGACAAATGTGTAAAGACAAAAAAACGTATGACACAAATTAACAAAGTCAAAAACTATTAAAACAATGTCCATAGGATTTCTATAAAGGGGAATCACAATTATGTGTCATAGCTCTTGTTATGCTTGTTTTAAACCCAAAATTTAAAAACTAAAAACATGTTTGTTGCGGCTAAACAGCGTTGAGGGCCGCCGTGAGCTAAGCTGCGGCTTCTTTGTCCGACGCGCGTTCCAATAAAAAGTCCAAACATCTGCCTGGCTGCGACGTATTTATTTTCTTCTGCAGGTTTCCAATCCATACAGTCCAAATGATTGATAAATGAAATATTCCAGCAGTGACAGACTTCCAAAACCACTCAAGTGACGCGGTCAAGTAACGCGGTCAAGTAACGCGGTCAACAAATTATGTGAAACCGCGGCTCACCCCACTTCCTCATCCATTCACATGCCTCACCGCGAGTAAGTGAGCACCTTTCAAACTTCGTGCCACACACGCCCCCAGTGACACACCCACAACCTGGCTGATGACGCAGCGCTTCACCTGTGCCACCTTCAGTTGGCTCATACATTCCGGCCCCTAATTATTACACATAATAATTACCTACTCAATGTGTAGGAGACAAAACTATCAAGGCATTAAAACACCAACCCACCAGGTGAGCTTTACCCAACCCAAGTGATCATTCAAACCAGTCCAACAGTAAGAGTCCATGTTAACTAGAAAGTCTTCTTCAGATCTTCATGGCTCCTCAGCTTCCTGTAGAAGGCACACTTTGGTAATAGGTCTATTCAGACAACTAGTCTTAGTCTTAATGCGAACTTGTCGCACAAGTCCTCTCCTGTCAGGAACGGTCTCCACAACTCGATCAGTCAGCCATGAATTGCGAGGTGCAGAATCATCCAAGATGATGACGATATCCCCAGGAACAAGATTTCTCCGGATGCTCTGCCATTTTTGCCGTTCTTGAAGCTGAGGTAGGTACTCCTTCAACCAGCGTTTCCAAAAAAGATCTGCCATGTACTGGACTTGTCTCCATCGTCGACGAGCGTAAACTTCCTCCTGAGAAAACACTCCTGGTGGCAATAGGGGTTTAGATTTTAGGAGAAGTAGATGGTTTGGAGTCAAGGCTTCTAAGTCGTTAACATCAGTGGAGGCTTTGGTTATGGGGCGACTGTTAATGATGGCTTCGGCTTCGCATAAGAAGGTATGAAGACCTTCCTCATCCAAACTCTGGGTCTTTAAGACAGAGTTCATAACCTTCCGCACTGATTTGATCAGACGCTCCCATACTCCACCATGATGTGATCCAGTGGGGGGATTAAAAATCCACTTGATTCCCTTCTGAAGTAGGGTGTTGCTGATTTGTGAATGATTCCATCTTCTTACTCCTTCTCTTAACTCGCGTTCTGCCCCAACAAAATTGGTTCCATTATCTGAATGCAGCTCCAACACTTGCCGTTTACAGTCATGCTGCAACATATAGGTCACTGTTCCAAAACCTTCCTCGCTTGCATCACTGAAGTGGTGAAGCTGAGCGCTTATAGTATTGTCAAAATTTGGAGGTTTAAGGCACCGGGTGACTTCAAAACTTTGAAGTTGATGAAGTCCATCCAACCATTTTTTCCACTCCTGCACGATATCCTGTGGCAAAGGATCGTCCCAACCAACTCGTCTTCTGCTCATGATCTGAAGGAGTTGCTTTGCGGTCAGCACAAATGGCGCAAGAAAACCCAGGGGATCATAGATAGAGCTTACGACCGATAAAACTCCTCTTCTTGTCAGAGGTTTGTCTTTCAACATGATGTTGAATCTGAACAGATCTGACTCAACACTCCACAGCACACCCAATGCACGCTCTACTGGTAAATTGTCTCTGTTCAGGTCTATGTTCTTCACCTCTTTGGATCTTTCATGCTGTGGTATAGCATTTATGACATTACGGCGATTGCTTATCCACTTCAGAAGATGAAAGCCTCCCTTTTTGCACAGTGCACGTAAACCATGATATAACATAACAGCTTCCTTTTCACAACTCACAGACACCAAACAGTCATCCACGTAAAAGTTATGAAGCACAGTGTTGCTCACATTTGAGGTGAACAAACGCTGATTATCTTCTGTACATTTCCTCAGCGCAAAACTGGAACAGTTTGGAGAAGATGTTGCGCCAAATAGGTGTACAACCATTCTGTACTCCACCAGCTCTTGTGTATGGTCTCCATTTGTCCACCAGAGAAATCTCAACAGATCAGAATCAGAATGGGGTACTCTAACTTGATGAAACATAGCTTCTATGTCTGCCATAAGGACAACAGGCTCCTTTCTGAATCGAGTGAGGACACCAACCAATGAATTGGTGAGATTAGGGCCCTGTAAAAGCTGAGCATTCAGAGAAACTCCTCGGAAAGTAGCACCACAGTCAAACACCACTCTAATCTTCTTCTTCTGAGGGTGGTAAACTCCATGATGTGGTAAATACCAAACCTTTCCATCACTACGATTAAGCTCTTCGACAGGAACTCTCTCTGCGTAGCCTTTAGAGATTATGTCATTCATGTAACCTGTGTAGTCAGAATGGTATTGTTGGTCTTTAGTAAATCTCCTTTGTAACATCAAAACACGCTGTTCTGCTACCGCCCTATTGTTGGGCATCTTCACATCAATCTGTCTCAGAGGTAGTCCAATGACATAGTGATTGTCTTTCAGCTTGATGGATTTTGAAACCATCTCCATGAAACCATGATCTTCCCTTGACCATCCAAGCTCCTCATCTTGAGAACATTCAGGGAAATCCATTTTCATCTGCTGTTGCCACAGATCATCAAGTCTAGACACAGATATTCTGTTCACAGTGACACTTAACTGTTTATTTCTTCTTTCTCTACCAACTTCAACTCTTAGAGGTCCATTTACTGTCCAGCCAAGGATTGTTTTAACTGCATATGGACCACCATCTTCGCTTCGGATGACATGCCATGGTTCTAGTGCTTTAGGGACGTTTGCACCGATAAGCAAGTCAATTCCAGAATGGATTTCTGTGATTCTTAAGTCTGCCAGATGTGGCCATTTTAGCAGATCGTCTTGATGGGGAATATTATCACGATGTACAGGCATGCAACTCTGTGTGTACAATTCGGGTAATTCACAAAACATATCTTCATCCAATCCAGCTATCTCCAAGTCTGAAACTATGTAACTCCCAACCATCTTCTCCTGACCCATTGTTCTTAAAAGGATGTTGGTTCTTCTCCCACTTAGCTTTAGTTTCCTCATGAGTTCATCAGTGCAAAACGATGCAGAGCTACCAGGGTCTAAGAAGGCGTATGTTATTATTATTTGTTGGCTCTTTTTGGATTTAACTCGAACTGGTACAATCGGTAGAGTACAATCATGTTCACCGGCCCCAGTTAAACCACTAGATTGGACAGAAATTGAAGCCATCGCACATGCACTCTCAGCGTTCTCCTTCCTCTGAATTGGACCAGTTTCCTTTTCTTTAGGAAAGATGTGCAGCATTGTGGGATGCTTCAAACCACACACTTTACATTCCAGCCTTCTCCTGCAGTCTTTACTCATGTGCCCAATGCACAGACAACCAAAACACAGACCCTTTTCTTTTAAAAAGGTCATTTTCTCCACATGTGTTCTCTTTTCCAATAGAGGGCACAAATCCAAATAATGTCCTGATCCACAGAAAAGACAGCTTTTAACAACAGGTAAGTCTTTCTCTCTCTCCATTCTAGGTTCCACCTTCCTTTTTGTAGCACCAACTGTGGTAGCAAAACTGCTTCCTCTGAACTTTGAACATGGCTGTGGCTTGGAAGCTCTAACAACCTTCCTTGGAGAAGATAAGTCTTGAATATCACCAAACAGTGGGTCACTTTCAATCTTCACCTGCTTCTCAATAAACTGAACAATATCAAGAAGGTTGACTCTTCTGTGAAACCTTTCCTGTATGTCACAAACAACGTGTCTCCATTTATCCTTCAACTTGTATGGTAATTTCCTGATAATAGCTTGCATATTGCCAGGAACATCCAACTCGTGCATGAATTCTGTGTCTTCCATAACATTACAGCATTCTCTGAGTAGAAAACTGTATGCTTGTAAAGCTTTTACATCTTCAGATTTTATAGCAGGCCATGAAAAAACTTTATCCATATATGCAGAAATGATTTTGATTGAGCAGCCAAAATGTTCTTGAAGTAGTAACTTTGCTTTAACATATCCAGAATCACTGGGCATTTGGATACAACTTCTTACTAGCTCCTGAGGTTGACCTCTAGTGTACTGTTCTAAAAAATACAAACAATCCTTGGCACTGTTTGTTTTAGCTTCAATGCAGTCTTCAAATGCGCTAATGAAAGACTTGTAATAAAGAGGGTCACCATCAAATACTGGAATCTCTCTTTTTGGGAGTGAAAATACAGACTGTTGATGAACCAACAAAGACGTGATTTCATTTTGTCTTTCCAACACTGATATTAATTGGTTACTTTCACCAGCTGATGATGGGTTCGTTTCATGTGTTGTTTGAGGGTGAGACTGATTCATAGTATAAGCTTCATTTTGTTGAGTCACTGAGTTCATCTGATCTACACCTGTAATTTGAGTCCGAGTATCCACTCGATTTACTTTAGTATTGACGACTGGCTGTGAATGAGGCTGACACACTGTAACACTATTGTGATATTGTTGTCCAATAACTGTAGGCTCAAATGATTCAGAATAAGGATTCAAGGTTTGCGTTTTCTTTTGTTCTCTTTCAAAATAAGAGTTCATTCCATCAGATCCATTATGTGAAGCAGCTGTTGCTTGAGAACAAGCTGAGCTCTGCTGGTACACCTTTACTTTAGCCACTGATGCTGCAATTTCAGTCTCCAAACTCAGTTCTTCTTTCTTTTTCCTGAGCTGTTCCTCTTGCTCTTCTAAAGCATGCTTTTGTTTTAACATTTTCTGTCTTGCCATTAATGCAGCAATATCTGCTTCAGCTTTAATGCGTGCTGAAGATGTTGAGGATAGAGATGATCTGCTCCTACTTGAGTGGCTTTTGTTTGATCTTCTGCTACCAATGTTGGAAACACTGTCATTTGGCTTCACATCATCAATTGCATCATTGCTGTTCTTTGACCCATGAGAAATGTATGACTCTGCTGCTTTTTTGACTGAAGATTCAACAAATAACTCAGACTGTTGTGGATGAGAGGTTTCTTCTGTGGTGGAAGCCTTTAGGTCACATGACTGGTCATATACATTTGAAAGCCAACTTCCAACTTCAGCTATAAATGCAGAATTAAATCTATAAATGCTTGAAAACCAGTTATTTTGCAGTTCTTGTTCCTCTAATGGAAGTAGTGGAATGACAGATTCCTGAAGCTGATTAACATCTTCCATTAATGTCTTTAAGTTATCAGAGTGAGACTGAACAATCTTAACATTTTCTTGAGTTTGCATAAATTCCTTGAGGTTTCTGATTACAGTTTTAATTTCATTAATCTTTCTTTGACGGTCTTTCTGTAGCTTTTCAATCTTGTTTTCCATAGCTTTAACAGTAAGCTTTGATTGTCTATTTTCATCTTTATCTTTAACATCAGAGTGTGATATAGATTCGCTTGGCTCCATTTTGTTATTTAAACGTGAAGATGAGTTGTCATCACTGTCCGTCTTCAGGCGCATGCATCTGTTGTGTGTGCTTCCATACCTCAGGTCCAACGGTTTTATGAATGAACGCCGTACCAAACCATTGATGAATGAACGTAGTGGGCTGCGGCGCTCCAATCACGTCGCACACCCACAACCTGGCTGATGACGCAGCGCTTCACCTGTGCCACCTTCAGTTGGCTCATACAATGTTGAAAACTTTGTTAAAATTCGAATAAAAGCTGTGCAAAAAGGGAGTGGGATTAGTGTCATCAACGTCATTGTAAACATGCTACTAGCAAACTCATGGATAAGTTCTGAGACTAAAAGGTACGTACAGTAGATACCTGGTATATGATGAACGTTCAAGAACCAGCATTCAGTGCTTTCATTTTTTGTTTTCCATATAATAGCATGTTAAAGTCAAGTTAAGATAAAAAATCTTGTCAGTATGTTTTTATATAATAAACCAGCAATGTATATTTTGTGGTCTTACTTTACAATAAGCACGTCTCAATCCGCTCAGTTGTCAGTGTAACTGATCACTCGTTTCAGCTGTGCCTGCTGTGAAAACACGTCTCATGTGAGTAAACGTATTTAATCATTTCTGAGACAGATGTGCAGTCACTTCCACATGCGGACCTTGAATCATTCAAGTGTTTACAGTCATCAAATTATCATGAAAAAAGTAAGGGGTGACGTGCAAAACTGCACGACTCAATGAAGTAGACTCCTTTGATATACAGTAACTTTTTCACGTGTGCTAGTTTCACTGTTAAGGAGGGATGTGCACTTTGCAACAAAAAGGTGCAACAGTGACTAAACAAGCCTCCTCTGCCAGGCGAAGAAAAAACAGTAGGTGGGTGAGAAAAAGATCTTTAAAATGTCTGTGAGATGATATACATCTTTCTAAAGACTACAAGGACACTGGCGTCATACTCAGTCAGGTTCTGAAAGAAAAAGCTTCATCAGCTTTATCTCTTTATATTCATAATATGCTCTTCAACTAGATATTGAAAATCAAGCCTAGATCAATTACTGTCCCCACCATGTTATGCTGATATGTATCACTTTTTTTTTCTGTAAACGCAGAATACAATAAATACTTTTTTGGAATTAAGATGTTTGTTTCAAACCCTTTGATGAATTCCACACAAAAAATATAAATAGGATCAAATACGATCAGTTGGGTGATTTGGTAAGTTTTTGCTCACAATAATGCTAGTTTAAAATGTAAAAATTTTTTTATGTCTTTAGGGAAAAATGGCCCCTTATTTACCCAATAATTTTTTATATGGTGTAAGTGTATTAAAACAAGTTAATTATCAACATATTTTCCTTTTTTTATTTAATACAGCAGTAGTCACTGAAAAGAATAAATAACAATAGATGAGTTATTCTGTCCACAAAATTTCCAGCCAAAAGCATTTTAGGGGTTTCATGGTGACAGCCATTTTGAAATGAGCAGAAAAAGCACTTCTACTGCCTAGTTCAATGATGATGACCTACAGGCCAGAAAACATGGACCAAGAGAACATAGAATGGGTTTTTAAAGAAAGTTTGAATCATGCTAATGAGATAGGAGTCTTAGAAATGCATGTATCAAATATGATACAAATTGTTATAAAGAGTTAAATAATAGGGTCAATGATACTAATTTTTATATATTTTTACTAACGGAAAATTTCAGTTCAGATACTTTTTCTCTCACGACTTTGAATTGAACAGTGGACTCGTTCTGTTCACTTAAGTCTTTTGCCAAATTTTTAATAAAACAGGTTTTATCTGAGCTGCTACCCATGAAATTCTAATGACTGATCACATTACCTACATCTTTTATCATCTCAAGAGCCCAGGTGACCTCAAACTCCTCCAATCCCATCTCCGTTTAACTAATGAGTGTATCATAAAACGATCTTCTGCACATGCTCTGCTGACTGATGGAATGTTTTGGGAATCTGTTGCCAGGTCACTTTGGTTATTGGGCTTTTCGTAAATGATGGAACGCTTTGCTTCCTGCGTTGGGGCGGGTTGGTGGTGCGTGTCCAAGCAGGTGTGGCGGAAGCACTAAGACATGCCTAATCAAAATGGAATTAGTTGGTCATCAGACCTGATTGAGGCCATCCTTTGGTCACACTTGTCTCTTACATGATAAAGCAAAGTGGTAGAAAATTCATAGTATTAGGTCTTTGACAGAATAATTAATGAGAGGGACTCCTACATCTGTAAATTTAAATATTAAAATGAACCGGTGGTAGTGGGTTTGTTTGGCTTTAAGCACATTTTATTCTGGTTTATTCTTTGTAATGCAACAGAAAAACGTAAATATGTTTTTTTAGTTATATCTCTGAAGTTTTTTCTGGTACATTTGTTAATTCTGACACACTGATATCAACATTTTTAATTAGTTTATGGCTTATCTTGCCATAATTGGCATTAGCCTCAAAGGCCATTATCCGAGCTACAAATTCTGTGGTTGCCTCTAGTAAATGCATGTTTTTCACCTTAACCACACACCCAGACTACATAGACTGATTCAACATTATCCAGGATTCGCTCATGCTTGATTTATTTTCTCCCCTTAGCTGCTTTTTTCTCATTTCTCATTCCCCTCATCTTGACAAGTCCCCCTGCAAAGTCCAAAAACAGACTTATAACTTGGGTTTAAGGGAGCAAATCTGAAGCTTTCTGTTGCTTTTCTTCAGTTTGTCTTTTCTCTGAACTAATCACAGTGTGGGGGAGCAAGTCTGGGTGTGCATGTGTGCACGCATGCACAATTTGTTGAGGGATTTTGCTCCTCAGCAGAGGCTGAATGACTGTGACGCCTCCTAATCCAAGGTGATTGGCTGGCTGATGGCTACCTCTAAATATGGACACCTACCCCTTTGCCCTTGTGCTGCGGCAGTCATCAAGTTTAAAATCCCTTATCTTGCTCTTGCTTCTTCTTGTAACCTCCCCCAGCAAGCACATAGACACCCACACATCTTTGTCTCCTCAATATTGCTTTTAAAGTTTGCGCACATATTTCATAAGCAGCACTGCCCTTCTAAAGACATTGTGTGCAATAGTGACATGTTGCAAGAACTGATTCATTTTTTGCATTCAGAAAATATACACAAACACTATTGCTGTGGGGGAAAAAAAAACTGTTTTTTTAATGATTTTGGTTAAGGCAACAGAGAAAAAGTGAAAAATATTTCCCTTCACTATTCAGAACTGTATTGCACGAACATTTTCCATCTTTATATAAACCGTAATATGCAGTTTCTTGATCTTAAACCTTTTCTAAGACTGGCATATTTTATTCTAATATATGCAATAATAGGTTGATTATTCAACTGCATAAAAAATGCAGATCGTGCCCAAATCTTTGCAATATTAAAGCAATATTTTCCAAAGTTAGCAATACTTTTCACATTTTCAAGTATTCATAGATTTGGCAGATAAGAAAGGCTATTTTTCACATTTTAAAATTCCCATCCTCAATTTAAAAAAAAAAAGTATGTAATACATCTGACACCTTCATTATTTCAACCATGAACTCCAACTCACCTCACGCTAAACCTTTCAGTACAATCATAACCTGTCTCAGCCGCACAACCACCCCAATCATGCAACCATTTCTATTACTAAAATAATAGGAGTGTATCATTTTACTGAATGTTCGTCATTTTCTGTCCAGATTTATTCATGTCAAGATTAATGATTCATTTTAGTGCAAAATGCAAAGGTAATGAGAACGTGACCATGCAGGTCTGCAAAAAATCCAGGTCGTCAGTTCCTTAGGAAGTGAGACGAAAACCCATTGTTGTATACAAAATGTAAACAATAGGAAATTATATCACAGTTATATATTGTTTTTATTAACAATATAACCAGAAGCATAAAGGAGGAATAGAATTGGTGACTAAAATAGGATTAACACTTTTTGCGCTAGTAAAACTGGAAACTGCAAAAATATCACCTTTTGCATATCCATGGATATATTACCTTTGGCACTCCACGAAAATTTTTTATTAAATCAAGTACTAGTTATTTTCCTGAGCTTTTTTCCAACCCAGAAAACAAAACAACTCGATCTCTGAGGCACCGGCTTTCGACCCCTTTTAAATGACGTCAACGCAGAGTCGGCTTTTAAACCGTGTCTGTGTCTCGCCCACGAAAACAAACAACATCCAAACTTTTGCAAAGATGGATGTGCAAAATTGTGGTTATAAAAGGAAAGAGTTTTTGCCAAACACCGCTAATTCTGAGGAGAAAGTGTGTGTTAGCCTGGGGGCAGTGCTGGAAGTGCAGACTCTTCCTGGAAGGGGCTGTTCTCACATGTCCAGATCAGCTCGTGAGAACCCTCTGGTTTTCGTGGTTTGGCCGGAGCTGGTGATCACAGTGCAGGTTTTCTGAAGAATACTCAGAAATGCATGAACGGATCAAAATACTGCAATGGGGTTGTTGTTTTTTTGAAGAATTAAAATTATATTACACTTAAAAACTCAAAAATTTGATTTTGCATGACATAGGCCCTTTAGGGAAAAGCAACAAAAAAGGTTGTTCATGATCATAACACTTTTTTATTTACTTTTAGGCATTACATTTAGTGTGGAGCATTGACTGTAAATGAGAACTGGACCGAGTGAGTGTGACGCTATACCCTCATAAAATGACGTGTTTCCTTCTCCAACGAAATTACGTCACTTCAGTCACCATTTTTCCCCAACACGGCATTCGCCAAATTCGCCATGATGGCACCAGAAATCATCAGTGAGCAGTGATTGGTCTGAATTGGTCTGAGTCCAAATTCACCACCACTCACTACAATCAGGCAGGAGTGCGTTAGAAGACCACACCCCTTCCACTGAAAGTGGGTGCGGGAGAACCAGTCAAATGATTTGAACATTTGACGTGAGACCACCTACTTAGATTGAGATATCACTTTTCAAAAAGGCCTGGTTGTTGTTTTATCTTCACTATTTTCCCGTTAGTTGTTTTGAAATGTGGAAACCCCACAAAAGTGACTTTTGGGAGAACCCCACAGAAAACAGCTTAATTTTTCACTTCATTTCATTTGGTTACAGCAGCTCTCAGCTTTGGTGCCCCGTAGCTGCGTGATTTCTCCCTGGGAAGTCACGGTGTCATTTCAGGGGTGGGCTGCTGTAGCGGTCTGTCGCGTGTATTTTGTGGGCTTCCCCTTCATTCGCTTCTACTGCTTTGCCTCAGAACTCTGCTGAGTCATCAGAGGTGTGATTTAACTGAGAAATTTAAATGCAAGGGATGTTTAGGTGTTGCATGTATGAATGTATAAGTTATGTGACTGGGGGCATCTGTTCCCATGATCCCTTTATGGGATCAGTCTCTCTCCTACCATTTGTTGCGATCAAGGTGTATGGGTCTCCTTGCTGTGCCTTCCCCTCAGTGTTGCCAAATACATGCTAACCCCAAGGGGCAACCCCAATCTTAATGACGCACTGTTCTCTGAAAGCTTCTGGATGCAGTTGGCCCTTTCTGCCCTTCATGTGTCTTTGGTTGCTGGGGGGGTTACTGGATGCTGTGAGGCATGGAGATCTGATCTTGTAGGTGGGTGGGAGACCTTGTTGCACGGCCCCGACCCAGCACACTAACCAGCTGGGATTGTTCCTTCAGACATGAAGGAACACACATTTTATGAGTTGTCGTTGGTTGAGTGTGTGAAGTCAACACCCTTTTGTTTAGGTCATGTAGACAAACAGAAAAGTTTAACATCCGCCTTGATATTTAATGAATGAGCTATGGTTGAGTTACACAAATTCAATGTGAAGGAGAGGTTTATGATTCAACAGGTATATATCTGATGATCTTTTTAAAAATCTCACTTCAATAGTAATAGATTTTAGTAAAAGTTTCAGAAGAACCAGGTATGTTGCTGGAATGCTAGTTTCCCTTTAGGTTACTGACTTCTCATTTAAGGATTCATTCGCTCAGTTAGATGTTAAATAGGTGGTAACCAAGCATTACATAGTTATATGATGACTTTCCGATTCCTCTCCCAGAGACACATGCAAATGTCACTTAAAGGCAGTTCCATGGGATGCACTTATGCTTTTCATAGCAACTGGGCTAAACAGGTGAGATGATACTCCATCATTATCCCCATAAGAGCAACCATGTGCTAAAATCGGCTGAAGTGTAATTATTCCAGAGGAATCTTCACGGGATGAAGTAAACCAAATGGCAATAGTTTTGTTTACCCGCCGTATATATAACAAATGATTGCGTAAATGTCACGTTTCAGATTCAAGTTCTAATCTCACAAATCTACCATAAAACGTATTCTTCAGCAATGTTACCTAAACTGGGCTAAAGATATTGCAGCATTTAATGTTTTGTTAAGACAATTTTCAGTTCTGAATTAAAGAAAAAAAATCAATGGTAGAACTTCCAAACATGCGGTTTAATTGGATTAAGTTTCTTGATTGTGTGAGATTTGCAGAGACTGCAATCACCCAGAGCCAATTCTTGCTGACTTGGGTTCAGCAATGGGGAGAAATGCAGACAAACAAACAGAGTTATATCAGGTTGGATGGCCAGGCTTCTTTTTGAACGAGCTTGTTCCAGAAATAGCCCCATTAGCAGAAACAATTTCAGTTTTTACAGCTGACTGAAACACTATCAGACGGAGATGTGCGTTTCAGGCAAAGTGAGACAGGAGCACCTAAGGCAGATGTGCAGAATAATTCAAAAAAGGATAAAATGCACTGAGAAGCAAAAACTCGCAAATACAATCTGCTTGTATTTTTCTCCTAAATAACTTGATCTGGTAACAGATCTTAAAAGCAGCTTTTGTACACAAAAGAAAAAGCCCACTTGTCTACTATGAAAGTGTTTTGATGGGATTGACAAATCCTCCATGTCCTCCTCAGTATTTCCTTTCCTTTCGTAACACATAAAAATAAAGCTGGATAAGAGTAGAATTAAAGAAAAAAGGTGGAAGACAGCCAA
>CM074489.1:2374278-2393870 GCA_037389245.1 Oryzias sinensis | reverse complement strand
GCGCTGCTACAGCTGCTGCTCTTCATGTGCCATCATTTCCGCTGAAAGCAATGGGAAGGTGGTCCTCTTCCGCCTTTCAGAGATATGTTAGGTTAAATTCTGATGAAATATTAGCGGTTTAAAGAAAAAATTAGGTCTGGTTTGAATGATGAATATGTTAAGTCAGGTGGAAGCCGCGAATGAGAAGGATTAACTGCATTGGTGTTAAAAAATTGAATCAGGTTGTGTAATCTTGTTGGCTCCCCTTCATTCTTCCCCTTCCTTCAGGTAGTATGTTCCCCTGGTGAAGGGGAGCGGCCCAACGGTCAATGGTGCCGGGTAAACACATAGCAGATTCACTAGATAGAATGTTCCCTTCGTAGAGTGGTTCTCGAAGGGAGCGGCCAAACGGTCAATGGTACCGGGTAAACACATAGCAGTCATACTGGAAAGTGAAATGAAATGAAATGAAATGAAATGAAGTGAAAATGGAATGCCGCCGAAAACACACCTCATCTCATTTACCCACTGATTATACATTCACATTCACATTTTCTTCTCTGGATCATCTTGGTGTTGGGGGTTGTTACCCAAAAGTGTATGGAAAAAATAAGTGTGTCAAGGAATTGAACGGAGCCTTATGCCAAAACGAAGTTGTGAATCAAATTGTGAATGTCAACCTAAAGATGTTGTAAATAAATATTATTCTGCAAGAGTTATCTGACTGAAATAGCGATTTATCGCATTTCGGGCAGACACTCGGCAGAATTGCAGGTTACTCCCCTAGGGCGGGTCAGTTAATTAACCCACCTGCTTAGCGTCCTATTTAAGTCAGGTGTACGATTGTTCATTCTCTCTTACTTTCAGCGCTCATTCTTTGCCCCTCCCTCCTCCCCGGCTTCCACCTGTGGGCTCCGTTACGGGGGGTTGTTACCCAAAAGTGTATGGAAAAAATAAGTGTGTCAAGGAATTGAACGGAGCCTTATGCCAAAACGAAGTTGTGAATCAAATTGTGAATGTCAACCTAAAGATGTTGTAAATAAATATTATTCTGCAAGAGTTGTCTGACTGAAATACGCTAAGTTGCGCTCAAAGTGGTCAGCAAAATCAAAGATAAGAAAAAAGTGAGATTTGGCACAACGCACGCAAAAACACGTGTTTTGCAAACGCAAAAAAGTTTTTGAAAGCAAAAAAATTTTGAAAGTAAAAAAAACAATTTTTTTGAAAGCAATATAAAAAATAATTGAAAAGCAACTATTTTATATTTTCATTTGCAACTTAGAAAATCTGTGTGCAATGTGGTGGCAGAAATATCACTCCATACATATCGGTTTAATGTCAGACAATATTTTCAAGGACCAGAGTCTACCAGGTTGAAGTTGAAGTCTGATGTTTTTTTTTGTATTTCCCAGTTCCTGTAAAATCTATTTTTCACAACAAAAGGGTTCTGATCATTCTTTAGAGATTAACAATATTTGATAAAGGATTCAATAAAAAATCTAGAGAGAATGAGTTTAGTATCAGCACACTGCACCACAGCGGCCGTGGTGCAGCAGTAGGGTGGTCGATCGTAAGATTGCAGGTTCTATTCCTGTCTTGCACGCCCATTACTCATAGTTCCTTGCCTCTGGTGGTAGGCAGGCACCTGTGTTTGGCAGCGGAGTGGCCACCAGTGTGTGAATGTGTGTGTGACTGGGTGAATGGGTCTGTGACTGTAAAGTGCTTTGTCCTTGTAGGAAGAAAAGCGCTATGTCATCATCATGTCATCATGATGGCGGCGCGTACACATCTTGAGGCCCGGTGTCTCTCCAGTTTCTGCAGTAATTTTCTTGGTTGTGTTGAGTCTGTTCGTGCGGAACAGTAGTACATCGATATCGTACACCCGACAGGAGCTTTTGGATGTTGGTTCGGGCATTCCCGACAGTTTTATCAATTTATTATTGATCTCGCTATTGAGATCACCAGAACACCCGAGGCTGCGCACCCCACCTGGCCGGGCGGAAATGCTCGAAGGCGGCGTTGAGACCGTAAACAAAGACGAGGAAAGCGCGGAGGGATCAGAGCTAAGCTAAAGCCAACACCATTTCGGCTCTCTTTACCCAGCATTTTCCTCGCCAATGTACGATCGCTGGTGATAAAAATGGACGAGATTCGACTCTGCATTAACCAGAGCAGGAGACTTTGGAACTGCAATGTTATAATTTTCACGGAAACCTTTCTAAACAGCGGTATACCAGACAACACAATTGCTCTATCCGAGCACCACACATTCCGGGCAGAAAGAACGGCAGAAGACTCTGGTAAGACCAGAGGAGGAGGACTGTGCATTTATATTAACAAAGCCTGGTGCACAAACTCTGTTACTGTTGGAAGTCACTGCTCAGCTAACCTAGAGTTTCTCATGGTTAAGTGTAGACCATTCTTTCTGCCTCGTGAGTTTACCTCCACAATTATAACTGCGGCTTATATACCCCCTGACGCTGATGCCAAGCTTGCTATACAGCCGTCAGTAAACAACAGACTACTCACCCGGAGGCTGCATTTATTGTTGCAGGGGACTTTAATCACACACAACTTAAAGTCAGTGCTCCTTAAATTTCATCAAAATGTATTTTGTCACACCAGAGGAAACGAAACTTTGGATCATGTATACACAAACATAGCTGAAGCTTATGCTGTGACACCCCTCCCCCAGTTGGGTCAATCAGACCACCTTTCTTTGTTCCTCATCCCCAAATACTCACCTCTTATCAACCGTGTGAAGCCATCTGTGAGGACCATCAAAGTGTGGCCAGCAGGGGCCGACTCCACACTCCAGGATATGTTTCAACGCACAGACTGGAGTATGTTTGCTTCCCGGGCCACCAGCGGCTTTCACACAGACATAGACAGCTACACCTCATCTGTTCTGGATCACATGAACTCCAGCATAAACACTGTTACCACTGCAGGGCTCCAGACTGCGACCAATTGCTCCCATTTTGAGACCAAAATTTGAGTGTGCGACTGAATTTTACATCCAGTCGCACATGCGCGACCAGTAAATTTGCCTCCCCCACCCTACGTATTTTTAATACATTAAACGTGGAAGGGGCACGTCAATGATCAATGAAATAATCAATGAGACGCGAGCGCACACGCACGCAGGCAGACACACACACTCGCGCACATACTCATGAAACGTGAGCACACACTCGAGTGATGCCTGTCTGTGAGGCGGCCAATGCATGTGAGAAGAATAGGGAAAGCCACTGTAAGTGGCTAAAATGCGTGGAGGGGGGCGGGGCCTAGAGATATTCGCGCGCGTAAACATCTGTGGGAAGGAAACGGAGACAAATACCATCACAACCTGATATGTGCGTCTGAGCTATGGGTAAGCGAACTATTGATTATTCAACCGACCTGCGGCTGGTGTACCAGTGCCAGAGTGTACAGCAGGGGTCTCAAACTCAGCCCCGCGGGCTTTTTGGGGATGAATGACACTTTTTCATTGTCGTGCACAGAGATGACCAACCAATCACAGTGGGGTAAATGACTCTTGGGGGCGGGACAATGACAGGGCTTGAAAGCAGGAAACCTGACGGCCCCCTCCCTCCCCGGACCACATTAAGGAGTTCCTTACTTTCCTTTAGAACGTATCTATTCGCTCGTAATTTGCTAAATACATGCAGTCAGAGCTGAACTTTTCTCTGGGTCACACAGAACCGGAGGAAAGTTAAGTTTTGGTTACGGTTACGGTGGCGCATCAAACGGTTCTCGTGCACGGCTGTTACGGCAGCTCACCGCTCCTGCGGGAGTTGGGTCAGCTGAGGAGAATAAATGTCCCACACCTACATGCGTGACAGCTAACGGGGCTTGAACTTTAAACACGCTTGAGCAAAAAAAACATTAGTTTTAGACACACTGAAAATGCAACGATAGACGTGCTTGAGATGAACCGGCACCTCGCCTGGATCGTTGGGGAGACCAGGCCGGGGGGGGGGGGCTGTGAGATGAAGGCGAATCTGCAGCGAGACTGAAGGACAACAGGAAGTTGGAGTTGTCCTAAACATTCAATTTAGTTTTAATATTCCTCTCCCCCTTAGTATGATCTGTGTTATTATATATTTTATGATTATTTTAATGTTTTGTAATGTATGTAGCCTTTTTTAATGAATTGGTATTTTAAATTATTTTAATTAATCACTCAACTACAAAAACGATCAGGACACATGTCCCATAATGCATTGTTTTGTAGTCTGTAGGGCAGCTTTCAGTCAATTCAGTTTCCAGCTGTGTCCGGGTAGGTTTGCCCCTTGCTCCCACCCCTTTCTCGCAATATTTTTGTGATGATTGACAGGTGATGTTGGAGCAAAAACAAAAATATATGTCTCACACCAGGTGATCTGTGCAGCGTTGAGTCCACCTGGGTGATCTCAAACACGCTTATTGTGCATCTTGGCTGCACATATTTGGTGTCACCGAGATAAATTTCCATCTGTTTTCTTTACTATTTGTGCTGTCAATGGTGCTGTCAGTTTACCTGTTGTTGCATTTTCAAAAGTGCAGAATAAAATGTGACACTGAATTAGAAACAGCACAGTGTAATTTCTGCATCTATTATTAAAGTATTTATTCGTAATACAGTGGAAATTGGTAGATTTGGTTAGCATGTTGATTTACGGTATGCGCCCCTAAATTTTCTGGTCATGCCCCTAAAATTTTCAGTTAGGGGCCACTGTGCTCCTAGTGAAAAACGTTAGTCTTGAGCCCTGTACTAAGAAGCAGATCACCACATACCCGAATCAGAAGCCATGGATGAATAAAGAGGTGCGCATCCTGCTGAAAGCACGCAACACTGCCTTTAGATCTGGTGATGTCGAAGCCTACAACACTTCCAGGGCTAATCTGAAGAGGGGCATCAAGAAAGCCAAACGCTGCTACAAACAAAAAATAGAGGAGCATTTTACCAACCCTCGGCGTATGTGGCAGGGTATTCAAGCTATTAGCGACTACAAACAAAGTCACTCCGTCCCTCCTTCTACAAACGTCTCCTTCCTGAACCAGCCTAATAACTTTTATGCTCGTTTTGAAAGAGACAACAAAGTACCTGCTACTCCTGTAATCAAACATCCAGCCATCGTACTAAACTCCACAGATGTCTACACATCACTGAGCCGGATCAACGCATGCAAGGCTGCTGGACCAGACGGCATCCCTGGACGCGTGCTTAGAGCATGCGCAGAGCAGCTTGCTGGTGTGTTCACCGACATCTTTAACATGTCTCTCGCTCAAGCAGTTATACCAGCATGCTTTAAATCCACCGCAATTGTGCCAGTGCCGAAACATTCTGGTCCAACTTGCCTGAATGACTATCGCCCTGTAGCCCTGCTTTGAGCGGCTGGTCCTGGCACACCTGAAGGCCTCTCTCCCATGCACACTGGACCCTCGCCAGTTTGCCTACCGTAATAATAGGAGCACGGAGGATGCAGTCTCCTTAGCACAGCATTCTGTACTCACACACCTGTACAACAAGAACACTTATGCACCAATGCTGTTTGTTGACTTCAGCTCAGCATTCAATTCTGTTATTCCCTCCAAGTTAATCCTCAAACTCAGTGATCTGGATATTAACACTTCACTCTGTAACTGGATTATGGTCTTTCTAACCAACAGACCTCAGTTTGTTAGGTCAGACCACATCTGCTCCAAAACCATTACATCCAACAACGGTGTACCACAGGGCTGCGTGCTGAGCCCCTTTCTCTACTCCGTCTTCACTCACGACAGCAGACCGATGTATGGATCTAACACCATCATTAAGTTTGCAGACGACACTACGGTGATAGGTCTCATCACCAACAATGATGAGACTGCCTACAGGGAGGAGATCCAGCCTCTGACCACTTGGTGCACGGACAAAAATCTGCTCCTTAACACCAACAAGACCAAGGAGCTCATTGTGGACTTCAGAAGGGAGAAAAAAGGCTCACATGATCCCATCTACATCAACAAGATGGTAGTTGAGCAAGTTTCATCCTTCAAGTTCCTGGGTACTCACATTTCAGAGGATCTGTCCTGGACCACCAACATCCTCCAGTCTGATCAAGAAGGCTCACCAGCGCCTGTTCACCATTTCTCCAAGGGACTCCTCCGCTGTGGGTCCGGCGCCTGCTTCTTGCATCTATTTTTCTTTCTTCCTAGGGTCCCTTGTAGCCTTCCCCAGCCTTTTTTCCTTATTTCCCACTCTCACAGCTGCAGATGCTCCAAACTTTTCTCCTTTTATTTCCCTTGCTGATGACTCCACCCACTTCCTCCAGAATTCCCATAATCAGTCTATGTGAAACCACAAATGTAACTGTATAACTGTATATTCATGTAATCAATTCACTGTACAATGACCATTTATTGAAGATATTGTCATTTTTAAATTTATGTAAATGCAAGTTTGGTTTAAAAATAATAGCAACACAATAAAAGTAAACTTAAGACGAACAGGCCTGCAGGCCACTTTTGTGGCCCTTGGGGGCCAGCTGGTGCCCCCAGACACCATGTTGGTGATCCCTGGTTTAGACTAGCAGCAGAACCATCAGCAGCTCCTCTTCAGGGCCACATTCAGACATTTTGGGCCCCGTGGATCCTCATGTTTTTCAAGGCCCCTCTACAGTTTAGAGATGTCAGGAAAAGCTTTCAGAGGAGAACTAAAGACTTTTTCAGCTGTTTTTCTGCAATGTGATCATTTGAAAATACATTTTACTATTTAGGATTCAAGATGAAGAAATACAATTTAATCAGACATTTTTGAAATGGAAGCTTTAATCTATTGGATTGTAAATATTTAGTCCTGAATAATTCCTGATGATCAATGACATTTCAATTCCTCGTCTGTTTGAACTACATTTCTAATCTATGTCAGAACTTCTTCTTTTCTTGTTCTCTGCTCACATCAAAGCTCCCAGCAGCTTCTGACTCTTCATTCAGAGCTGAAGTCATGCTTGATCAGGGATCAATTTCCAACATTTGCTGCTGACTCTTCCTCATCACTTCCTTCTTCTCTCTGCTTTGATCTGTTGGAGCTGAAAGTCTCTGCTTGAAGGGCTGCAGCAGAGAAGGACTGGAAGATCATCTCCTGAAAACTGGGAGGAAGACTTTCCAGCATCCTGCTGCTGAAATTCTCCCATGATTCAGTGCTGTTTGGAGAAGAGCTGAGCAGAAAGAGGAAGTGGACTTTTTCTGCTGTTGCTGCAGAAACATCAGTTGGTTTGGATGCAGCCACAGGCTGATGTTTGACTTTCACACATCTGGACTTCTTTCCTGAAGCAGCTGCATGTTGTCCTGAATGTTCCTGAATGTTCTTCTTCTCTGCTTCTGCTGGACTCTTCTGATCTGCTGCTGTTGCTTCACATCTTTGGACTTTTTCTAAACTTTCTGATCTTCTTCAGCTCTGAACTCTTTAGAAGAAGTGAAGGATGAAAAACAGGAACTTTGTCTTTAAACTCAACTCTTTGTTCTGGATTCAGGTTGAGGAGATGCAGATTGTCAAAGACCAGCTGTGCTGCTCTGGTCTCAGCTCTGAAGTCCAACCCGTCCCACCTGACAGAACTGGACCTGAGGAGAAACAACCTTCAGCCTTCAGATGTTCAGCAGCTCCAGGATCTGGTGGAGAGTCCAAACTCCAAACTGCAGACTCTGAGGTCAGTAGAGGGTTGGAGTCAGTCCAGCTGCTTCCAGATGTTTGGTCCTAAAGTTAGTCTGAGAGCAAAGATGCAGAGTTTCCTGTGAAGCTGCAGCTTCTCAGTGAAGCTCTGAGGAGAATGATGACAGGCTTCAGGACAACAGTCAGCCAATCAGAGCAGCAGAAGCTCCAACAGGTGAAGATGACAGGAAGCTGCTGCTCTGAACAGGACTGAAGCTCCTGCTGCTCTTTCTGCTGCTGTGCTGCATCACTGACTGACAGACCAGGATCAGGAGACACTCCTTCATCTATGGCTCTACACTTTCTCTCTGCAGGTGGAAGTGGAATGACTGATGTTCCTCCTGGAGGAGCAGAGAGGAGCAGCAGCAGCAGCTGGTCTGCAGAGATGTTGTGACTGGACGGTGTTCCTGGGAGGTGGAGAGCAGAGTGATGGAGGAATCAGAGGAAGTGGAGATGAGTGTCAGAGCTGCAGCAGGAACTGATCTGAGATCAGCTCCACTGTCTCTCTCAGCATCAAGTGGACAGTTATTGTGCTGCAGCTCCCCCGGTGGACTGATGGAGAACTGCACTTCCTCTTCTCATTCTAACTTGGAGTGTTTTTTTTTTTAAACACCATCAGGGGTTTTATTGGTTTACAATGGCAGTACAGTGAAGCTGACAGTTGCTCATGCTGTGGAGCTCTTCAAGCGGTACCAGTACACCAAAAGTCTCACGACGTTGCACCACGTGGACGCGTCTCCATGATGTGCACGCCGCACAAATGACCAGCTGCCGTCTGTGGACATTCAGACAGAGAAGGCATTTGTACAGTGGAAGATGTGTGGAGGCAAACGCTGCCTTTGAATAACGGAGCGTCAAAGAACAACAGTCGGGTTGACGCACAGAAACAAGAGTCTTGAACACGATGAGTTTTGAGTTTTAAGGCCCCATTTTTTTAAAAATAAAGCTTTTTATTTGATTTTCCCCCTCCCAACCTTATAGTGCAGTTACTCCCTATCCCTATTTTCTTTTTTTTAAATCAAGACAAAAGTCCTGCCGCTCATGCAGATAGAAATCTAACTTGGAGTGTTGTGTTCATCTTCTTGTCTCTTGTGTTGCCATAGTAACTGATGTCATTGCTTCTGTCAGCTGACGTATGTGTTTCTCTTTTCATGAAGCTGTGTTTGTGTACATTATTGTGACTTTTTTTCCTGTTTGTTCTAATAGTTTGATAATTTTTTTTTGTTTGGTGTGTAAAAGTATTTTTTCTGTAAGAGTTCATGCAGGATTCAGCCTCTATGCTCACATTTTTCTGTTATTTCCATACATTCCATTTTTATACACTTTGAAATGAGGATTGAAACATCTAATGCCGAGTCAGCAGCTTAAAGAACATTTCTGATACACTCAGTTATTGAATCAGTTATTGAATTGACTTTTCTTGGAAAATAATTATTGCCTGTAGAGAAGAGAGGAATCTCTGGAAACTCAACTTTAAGATTTATTTTTTATCAACCTGTTTTCTTTATCAATAATTCATTTCCATGAAAATTTTATTATTCTTTATTTTCTTTATTTTTCTTTATTTTCTTTATTTTCTTTATTTATTTCTTAATTCTTAATTATTTCTGCCTTTTATGATTTTCTTTGGGACACGCATAAAACTAACTGCAGTGAAGCAGGAGGGAGAAGGGAGACACCTGCTGGCTGTTTGCAGAACTGCATCTTCAAACTGAAAGCTGTCTGTCAAATTCCTGCAGCCTGTTTGGATCTAATAAATGTTCTTTTGAATCAACTCTGTGTTTTCTATTGATTTCTGTCTTTGACTCACAAACAGACTTGAATCTTTAGCCTTCCCCCTCATCCTGTTCCAGCTGTTCTAATCTTCATGTGTTTGGTTCCTTCTCAGTAGAAATGGGTTGGAAAAGAGCTTTGGAATGTTCAGGTGGTGCTGATGTCTTTCTAGATGGGGGTGGGCAGAACAGATGAGAGCCCCTCCCTCCTGATTCAGAGGGGAACAGTGGGCAGCAGCTGAAAGGAGGGAGTGGAAATGGGAAAAGTTCTCTGCAGGTTTCTCCTTTCCAAGAACAGAGGGACACGACTCCATGAACAGCAGAAGCTAAAGAGTTGGAAAACATGCCCAAAGCTGCAGCACCACCTGCAGAAAGATGCTTCCTCTTCAGGCTCCGCCCCTCCACATCAAGAAAGATCAGAGTTTCTGCTGAGCTGCTATTGGAGCTTTTAGGGGGTCAGATCTTTAGGAACATTTGCTGTCAATCAAACCAGGAAGTAAAGTGTTTTAAAGATCAGATTGATGACATCATCAGTTGTGGAAACACTGGAAACTGGAAATCCAGCAGAGAAGTAAACATCAGGAACTTCCTGCAGGACAAACTGTTCTAGACTGTTGGAGACAGGAACAGCTTTGGTCTGGGAGTTGTCCAGATTCTCAGATGAAATCTTCTCCTCCAATATCTGCTGCTTCCATCACCTGAGAGACTTGTTCTTCCATCCAACATCAGCACCTCTGAGAGAACCGCCTACATGTGCGAGCTGGAGGCGGAGCTGAAATGGGAATTAAAAACTATGAACCAATGTTCTCTTTCTTGATCAAACTGACAGCTTTGATGGACCTGATTGGGATGCAGTTCTGATCAAGCGGATCGAGATCCAGTTGATTAGAGTCAATCGTGTGTTTAGTTTTTCAATTTAAAGAAATCTTTGTTGCTGTTTTGTTGTTTCCTGATGATGTCAAAGCTTTAGTCTGTGTGGGACTTTGGGAGCTTATCTGTAAATACAGTGATCCCTTGCTATATCACGGTTTACTTTTCACGGTTTCGCTACTTCACGGATTTGCATTGTGCATTGTGTTCTGCATTCTGATTGGCTAAAAAGTCACTCAGCGAGTAGCTCAAGAATGGGACCCTTTGATGAGCCGTTCATTACAGTTCTCCAACATAATCGATGGTGGCATGTCGGTGTATAAGGATCTTTAGCAAAGAAGAAAAAAGAGCGACAACAACTGCCTATCACTATGTTCCTCTCCCGAACAAACACACCTGCAGCTGCACCGCGGGCTTCAAAAGGAAAAAACGCTGCAGAGGATGCAGCGGCTCAGTATGAAGAGCAGTGAAAAAGAAGACCGGAGTCACTATCTGTCCCACTGTACTTTTTTATTTTTTTCATAATCATTTTAAATTTTCTTCCGTTTAATCCACTCGGGTCGTGGTGGGCGGGGCTAATCTCCGCAATTTAAAGCCTTCTGTTCTTATCGATGATTGAAATTATTATTTGACAGCACACTACAGAAGTTATTTGTTGAAAAAGCGTTTCTAAAGTACTTTTATTTGTTAAAAAAACAATTGATTTAGCCTGTTAAATGGTTTGTTCTTTCTTTTCAATGTATAATAGTGTATTTCATTGTATAATAATTGTAAAAAAAATAAAGGTTTCTACTTCACGGGTTTTGCTTATCACGGGTTCTATTTGGAACGTAACCCCCGCGATAATCAATCACTGTATTCTGTATATTTATGGAGATCCAGTTGACTGAGGTCATTTTTCTGACGTCTGACACTAAATCTTCTAACAGATCATCCTATACTTGGTCTGATTTGAATGTCCAGCTCACTGACTGTCCAGTTCTTTCAAACATTGATGTATTTTTGTCTGGACTTACTGCAGGTGCCCTGGTTTGTCCTTGTCCCTCTGTCTCCCTCTTCTGGTCATCTCTGCCATTGCTGTCCTCTGGCCTTTTCCAGCTGGTGTTGGTTTTTCTCCACAGGTGTCCAGGATGACTGGCGGGGACTCCTGCTTCACCTGCAGCCCATCTCCACCCTCTGACTGTGTTTCTGACTGCTGTTCCAGCTCATGGCCGCCAGTCTGTCAGCTAACGTCTGATGGAATGGAATGGATCTGACATCTGCTAGAAGATTTCCTGTCAGACATCAGGGGCCTCATTTATAAACGTTGTGTACGCACAAAAGAAGGCGTACGCCACTCTCTACGCAATAGTTGAGATTTATAAAAAGCAAACTTGACGGGAAAATGTGCGTTCATCCACGCAAGCTCTGACCCAGGCGTACGCACAAAAACGGGTGAAATGAGAAACGGCGACACCGTCGGCAGATGGAAGAAACACGTGAAAGTGAAAATGACAATCCTGCCTCTCATAAATAACATGAAGACTTCACAAAGCAAGTCTGACAATTAACAGCTATACCAACACCCGTTTGATCAATCAGCAGTGAAACAAACAAAAAGATCAAATGAATATTACAACAGAAATTCAAATGAACACTTATTTGCAGAAAGAAAAGTGAAATATGTTCTACAATATTGGCATGTTGTGCAATTCATCCTCATAAATAATATAGTTAACAGAACGAAATAATGTACAAAACTGATATTCTCGTCAATGTGTCCGTCTGGCGGAGCAGATATAGGTGCGGGCGTGCGGACGGACGGACAGATGTATTAATTGTCCACTGGGGAAAGTTGTTTTCATATTAAAACATTTCTTCATAAGCTATGGAATTATGGTATTCATGCATATGCCTTTGGTTTGTTTTATTTTTGATAAAACAATGTATGGCGTATGTCTCAACCATTCAGAAAGCCACAAGAAATTACATTTGCTGATCAATTTCCCATTTCCATGTGGATTATTACCGACATCTGTAGCTTGTCAGATGTAATTAAATGGATGGAAATAAAATGCCCCATCACAATGCGGAATGACGCACAATGGCTGATCTTGCGCTTTTAGAAGATGTGGCAAATGGAAGAATTTGGAGTGAACGCATCTTTAGACAGCAAGAAGACTTGCTGGCAAATGAGGACGAGTGGCTTATGAGCCGGTTCTGACTTCCTCCAGCCGTCCTGTTGGACCTCTGCGGGCTTTTGGGCCCGGCGTTACAGAGGAACACTCGGAGGAACCACGCGTGTCACCCGGTGCATCTGGCGCTCCGGTCCCCCCCCCCCCCCGATGGAGCGCTGTAGCCTCACAACCTCGAGGGTTGGTAGTGAGGCTACAGCATGATTACGGCGTCTGCCACCGTTAGCCGCTCACGTGTCTTTTTGGCATTAGTAATGCCCACACTGTGCCCTCCAAACAACACTTTTCTCCTCTTTTCCACCTCGCCAACGATAACTTCTACTTCACATTGAGTGAAGTTAATTTTTTTTGATTTCCTCTCTGTGTTTGCCATGATTTCGCAATCAATGAATATTCATTTGTGGGCGTTTAACGGACTATTTATGGGCAACTATGGGCGTGTCATGAAGCCGCAAAAGCTGCGCTGCATTTAGAATTGGTTGTGATTTATTAAGGGAAAGATGTGTAGGATGTGCGTGCGCACGGTTTTATAAATCCGAATATTTCTGTGCGTACGCACGTCCTATGTTTCATCCGTACGCCACTTCTGATGCAAATCCTATGCAAAGTTTTATAAATGAGGCCCCAGACGTCTACCAGCTGATCAGGAAACTGAAAATGAGGACGTCAGCGGAGCAGAAAGAGGAGGAACACCGTCAACAATCATGTTGGAGCTCCAACAGGCATTTTCCTGACTCAGCAAAAACATCTGTTTGTTTTTCTTTGTTCTGTCCAGCAGCTGAACAAATGGAAGAAGGTTGGAGGTTCAGTGGACCAAGAGCTGGATCATCTAAAGGAAAACGGGCTCCACACACAACATCTATGTGAGGATTATTCTGGAATTACTGGCTCCATTTGTCTGAATTATGGGTTACAGCTGATAAATTCACATGAATAATGAGGTCAGGAGAGAAAATCTCTATTTTCTTGCTGGTTTCTATTGATTAGAGTGATTCCAATCAGACTAGTGAAATATTCTGAATGTTTCTGAACATCCATTGATTCCTGACTTCTGATCAGTTCTTCTTTCTGTAACTATGATCTAAATGGACTTTAATGAAAGACCATGTGATGTTTCCATTGATGCTAAAGCTGACCAATCATCTTATTGATTACAACACGAGCGCTTTCTGTGTCTAAAATCAGTCCCAGAAGAGTTCAACCATGACTTCAATGGCTGAGCTAAGCTCCTCCCCCTTTGTGTGTCTTTGTGTGTGTGTTTGTTGTGTGTTCCCCTGACTGCAGCAGTGTGTCGTCAACAAGAAGCTGATTCCTACAGAAAAGTGAGAGTTTCAGCTCTAAGGGGTCTGAAGTCCATCTGAGAAGATCACTAACTCATCAGTCCTGCTGTCCCTGAAGACCGGCTTCATGTTCAGAACCAGCTTCAGGTTCTGGGCTGGGATTGGATGTGTTGTGGTGGCAGTTAAGCGGGTTCAGACCCGGATCAAAGCAGAATGTAGAAAGGGTCAAAGTGTCAGTCAGACTCCCAGACAGAATGTTCCAGATCAGCATTTATTGGTTATTTCTTGATGTTCTTCATCTTTGGAGAAAAGCAGAGCTAGAAAATCAAAGTTCTGTCTATCTGCTAAAAACTTGGATTCATTCAGTCTTTCCCGTGTGGACAGATTTCTTTGACGTCTTTTCTTTTCATGTAAATTCAGTCAAACATGTTGATCCTTCATGATGTGGATGAGTTGATATGAAACAGTGTTTTCTGCAGCAAGGACATTGAACTGCTAGCCGTTAGCATGAGGTCATTCTACCTGCCGAGGGAGTTTTCACATGTCATTGTGATCGCTACGTACATCCCCCCCTCTGCTAATGGCAATGAAGCGTGTGATGTCCTGCACTCTGTGGTGAATAGACTTCTAACCCAGAGTCCTAATGCCCTTCTCCTCATCTCTGGAGATTTCAACCATGCCCCTCCATCATCCACACTACCAACACTCACCCAATACGTCTCATGTCCCACCAGAGACAACAGAACACTGGACTTACTGTATGCCAACTCCAAGGAGGCATACACTTCAACTGCACTGCCCCCCCTGGGAAGATCTGACCACAACCTGGTTCATCTCCTGCCTGTGTACAAACCCTGTGTATGCAGGCAACCAGCTGTCTACCGCACTGTGAGAACATGGACTGATGAGACTGATGAGGCTCTGAAGGACTGTTTTGAAACTACAGTGTGGGAGGAACTGTGTGGTCCACATGGGGAGGACATTGACCGTCTAACAGATTGTATAACGGACTACATCAACTTTTGCGTGGAGAACACCGTACCCACCAGGAAAGTATGATGCTTCTCCAACAATAAACCATGGATTACTCCTGAGATAAAGGCTCTCCTGAAGGAGAAGAAGAGGGCCTTTAAATCAGGCAACAAGGAGGAGCTGAGACGCAACATCAGACAGGGAAAAACGAGCTACAAGAGGAAGTTGGAGGAGAAGCTGCAGCAAAACAACGTCAGCGGGGTGTGGCGAGGGCTGAGGACTATCACCGGATACAATGAGCTCAGCACTCAGGCTGAGGACCAGACGTGGGTTGACAACCTGAATCTGTTTTTCAATAGATTCGACCAGTTGCCCACTCTGTCTCCACCACTGCTGCATTCAACGACCCCTACCCCTATTGTGCCTCATCCTGACACCTCTGACGACTCAGCCCGCAGCCCCCTCACCTCACCAACCCCCACACTGCCACTCACAAAAGCCCAGGTGAGAAAGCAGCTCAGCAGAACAAAGGCTAGGAAGGCGTCGGGCCCAGATGGCATCAGCCCCAGGCTCCTCAGAACATGTGCAGATGAACTATGCAGCGTTATGCTGTACATGTTCAGTCTGAGCCTGAGGCTGGGGAAGGTGCCACAGCTGTGGAAGACATCCTGCGTGGTCCTGGTTCCGAAGACATCCCGGCCGACTGACTTCAAGGACTACAGACCGGTGGCGCTGACCTCTCATCTGATGAAGACGATGGAGAGGCTGGTGCTCACACATCTTCGTCCCATGGTCAGCCAGTCAATGGACCCGCTGCAGTTCGCCTACCAGCCCGGCATCGGAGTTGAGGATGCTGTCATCTTCCTCCTGGACAAAGCTCTGTCACACCTGGACCAGACTGGGAGCTCTGTGAGAGTCATGTTCTTTAACTTCTCCAGCGCTTTCAACACCATTCAACCACTGCTGCTGAGGGACAAGTTGGTGCACATGGGCGTGGACCAGCATCTGTCTGCATGGATGCTGGACTACCTCTCAAACCGACTGCAGTATGTGAGGTCTCGCCATTGTGAGTCTGACATGATTGTCTGCAACACAGGAGCACCGCAGGGAACAGTTCTGGCTCCGTTCCTGTTCACTGTCTACACCGCAGACTTCATGTCTAGCTCAGCATCTTGTCACCTGCAGAAGTTCTCGGATGACTCTGCCGTTGTCGGACTAATCATGGATGACGATGACAGGGAGTATAGAGAACCGATTCAGAACTTTGTGGACTGGTGCCAGCGGAACTACCTCCAGATTAATGCAGGGAAAACCAAGGAGCTGGTGGTAGACTTTCGCAGGCACACTCACTCTACAATAGCACCGGTGAACATCCAAGGAAGGGACATTGAGAGAGTGGATTCATACAAGTACTTGGGTATTCACCTCAACAACAAACTGGACTGGTCACACAATACAGAAGCACTGTACAAAAAAGGACAGAGCAGACTTTATCTGTTGAGGAGACTGAGGTCTTTTGGGGTGCAGGGATCACTCCTAAAGACTTTTTATGACTCTGTGGTGGCATCAGCCATCTTTTATGGAGCGGTCTGCTGGTGTAGCAGCATCTCGGCTGCAGAAAACAAGCGGCTGGAGAAGCTGGTGAAGAAGGCCAGCTCCGTTCTGGGGCTGCGTTTGGACTCAATGCAGGAGGTGGGAGAGAGGAGGATGGTAGCTAAGCTATCATCCATGATGGAGAACGACGCCCACCCCATGTATGAGTCTGTGTCCTCTCTGTGCAGCTCCTTCAGCATCAGACTGAGACACCCTAAGTGTCTGAAGGAGCGACACCGCAAGTCGTTTCTACCTGCTGCCGTTAGACGGTACAACCTTAACTGCTCCCAGTGAACCACGTTAACCAACATCATTGGCTCTGTCATATTTCTTTTATCCTGTGCAATAACCGATATATGGTCAACCTGTGCAATTTTTTTTGGAAATGTATGTGTATATATGTGAGTATATTGACTCCATAGTTTGTTTCTTATATATATTGCTCTCTCTCTGCCCTGTACTGCTGCCGCAAAAAGGAAATTTCCCCATCGTGGGACGAATAAAGGAATATCTTATCTCTTATCTCACATGTGAGAGGAAACCTGCTGTTCCTCAGCTGAGCTTCATCATTCCATCTCAGCAGCAGATGAGGAGGATGTGCTGCTGGAAAATCGGCCTCACAGACTCAGTTTGCAGCTTCTGCTTTCAGCTTTGACTTCTAGTTTCTGATGTGAGGCATCTCTGGAGAAACCAAATCCCTGTTTTCTCCCTGACAGCTGGGAGGAGTTTCTGGAAGCAGGAACGGCTTTGCATCTGGAAAACATCTGGCTTTCTCACCGCAGAAAAGACTAAAAATCTCCACACCACTCTAGAACCTTCTGGAACAGTATTATGGGATGTTTCTCAGCTAATTCACTGGGATCCATCTTCATGTTAACATCAAAGTGATCTTGTCAGATGAAATCTTTCCTGTTTGAAGTTTCCTTCATGTCAAAATAGGATCCCAGATCTCCCATCAGGCCTTGCAGCTCCTGACTTTGTGATGAGTTCCTGCAGAAACTCTTGGAAATCTCCTGTTGATTCTCTCCCAGTTGACATCCATGGAGATTTTCACTGCTGTTGTTCAACTGTAGAGTTTGTCACAGACGCTCAAACTCATGAAGAGTTCAGCTGGAAGTTCAGAAGGAGGCTTTGAAACCAGCAGCAGTTGGAGTCCATTCTGATGTTCCATTCAGGTTTCTGCTACAACAAGCCTTTATTTTGAAAGAGCCAGTGGGACAGAAACAATAGAAGGAGGAGATTACCAACCCCCCCCCCGTGAATGTTGCCCCCTGTGCAGTGGACTAGTGGGGGCAGGGACACCTGAACCAATCACAGAAGACTGTTGCAGCTTTCCCTCCAAAAGTCAACCAATCAGATGTTGTTGTTTGGATTCTTTGTCTTGAAGTTTCCCATGTGGAAGCTTCCAGAGTCTTTTCTGTTTGGTCTGCAGGCTGAGCAGAACTGACTCCTGCAGGATCACAGGAACTTTCTGGAAAATCTCCAACCAGGAGAAAAGTTTCTGTGATTGTGAGACTAGCAGATGATCGATCGGAGCTGCAGTGAAGAGGACGGCGGTGTTTGTGGGAGTTGGAGCTGAAGATCGGAGCAGGAACCATGTCTTCCCTTCAGTCTCTGAGAGAGTTGATCAGCGAGCGACTAGCTGCTGCTGCTGAAGAAATCTGCAGACTCTGTGAAGGAACCATCGTCCAGTACGAGGAGGAGCTCTGTCGTCAGCGCAGACTGCTGGATGTCATCTGGAAACCACAGCTGCAGCTCCACCACATAGGTATGTCACCTTCATCACACAGACAGAGAAGACCTTTCACTGATTTCTCCTTCATCAGATGGGATTGATTTTGCGTTTTACAGCTAGTGATCTCAGGTTTCTTCATTTGTGCATGTGTGCAGAAAACATGTGTGGAAACCCACACATGCACAGGGACAACATGCGAACTCTACTGTTTTCAGATCCCCCAACCGGGACTCGAACTGGGGGCCTTCTTGCTTTGAGGCAAGAGTGGTTTATTTCCTTGGATTCTTCAGATGGATTCAAGCTGGAAATGTTGTCAGCATAAAGCAAGTTTGGACTAAACTAAAGCAGAAAGTGGCTTTGAAGATGGTCAGGAGAAATGAGGGCTTTTTTCAGGAATTCTGGGAAGAGGAGGACTTCTCCAAACAACCAGAATCTAGGAGGAGGTTTTTTCAGCATTGAGATCAGGATTTAGCATGAGCTTCAATCCCATTTTGGTTCAATCCAAATGTTTACCGTCATATTCAGGAGTTCAACTCTGAAAGCCACCATGACATCAGAGACATTAAAGACCCTGTTACCTAGCAACCAAACACAACAAACTGTAGACTATTCAAACTGGACATTTTGGGCCAACAATTCTTTTCTAACTCAAGTTTGGTTGATTTTTTGGTCTCTTTTTTCCAGCTTGGTGAGTGTGCAGGTCACCATGGCAACCAGTGTCCAGGTCAAAAGGAGGACCACGGCCATCCAGTCTCCAGGCTTTTGGATTGATTTGGATTTGAGAAACATTTGTGTGCTAATTGTTGTTTATGTTACTGGTGAACTTAACCAGAATGTTGATGGAAACTTGTTTAAAGTAACAAACCCCATTTCTTTCTTTCTATATAAATCTTTGTGTTTTTATCACTTTTGTTTGATTTTGATCTTCGGTTCTAAATGATGGTGACTTAATACAGATAATTTAAACTTTCATACATCCAGTAAAAATACATAACTATAATGACTGTACAAAAATTTTATATTAAAAAAGCAACAATTGTGGTTTGATCACTTAGCCGTTGAACTTGATTCGTGAATTGATCGGATTGCCACCTAAGGATCGATCCACGGTCTTAGCAGTAAAACATCCCTAGCATTTAGTGAGGAAAAGGTTTTCCTAAAAATGTATTCAGGAAGAGGCTGATAAAGAACCAGACTGGTGTTTGTGTCTGGTATTCTTGTGATTCCTGTTTTCTAGTAGACATTAGAACTGTTCCTCTGTTCTTTTTGGTTCTCCTTGTTCTGTCCCAATCTTATCTGTGAAGAATAAAATGGACGTGAACATCAGTCAGAAGTGTTGAGTCTTTCTGCTGTTTGTTGGTTCTCTGCAGGTTCCAAAGCTGGACTCTGTTCTAAAACGTAATGAATGTGACATACCCAGGTAAGTTCAATAGTAAGTTAGTTTATGTTCTTTAGAACAACTGTTTTTCCTGTTTTTATTGGACTGAGCAGAGAAGAAATAAAATGCCCCATCACAATGCGGAATGACGCACAATGGCTGAT
>CM074489.1:2356317-2373778 GCA_037389245.1 Oryzias sinensis | reverse complement strand
TTCAGTTTGAAGATGCAGTTCTGCAAACAGCCAGCAGGTGTCTCCCTCCTCCCTCCTGCTTCAATGCAGTTAGTTTTATGCGTGTCCCAAAGAAAATCATAAAAGGCAGAAATAACATGTTTTCATTGAAATGAATTATTGATAAAGAAAACAGGTTGATAAAAACTGAATCTTAAAGTTGAGTTTCCAGAGTTTCCTCTCTTCTCTACAGGCAATAATTATTTTCCAAGAAAAGTCAATTCAATAACTGATTCAATAACTGAGTGTAGCAGAAATGTTCTTTAAGCTGCTGACTCGGGATTAGATGTTTCAATCCTCATTTCAAAGTGTATAAAAATGGAAAGTATGGAAATAACAGAAAAATGTGAGCATAGAGGCTGAATCCTGCATGAACTCTTACAGAGAAAAGACTTTTACACACCAAAAAAATGATCAAACTATTAGAACAAACAGGAAAAAAAGTGACAATAATGTACACAAACAGCTTCATGAACAGAGAAACACATACGTCAGCTGACAGAAGGAATGACATCAGTTACTATGGCAACACAAGAGACAAGAAGATGAAGATTTCCCAACAATCCAAGTTAGCTTTCTATCTGCATGAGTGGTAGGACTTTTGTCTTGATTTAAAAAAAGAAAATAGGGAAAGGGAGTAACTGCACTATAAGGTTGGGAGGGGGAAAAATCAAATAAAAAGCTTTATTTAAAAAAAATGGGGCCTTAAAACTCAAAACTCATTGTGTTCAAGACTCTTGTTTCTGTGCGTCAACCCGACTGTTCTTTGACGCTCCGTTATTCAAAGGCGGCGTTTGCCTCCACACATCTTCCACTGTACAAATGCCTTCTCTGTCTGAATGTCCACAGACGGCAGCTGGTCATTTGTGCGGCGTGCCGCTCTACTGAATGTCAAGACGACTGCTGCACATCATGGCGACGCGTCCACGTGGTGAAACGTCGTGAGACTTTTGGTGTACTGGTACCGCTTGAAGAGCTCCACATCATGAGCAACTGTCAGCTTCACTGTACTGCCGTTGTAAACCAATAAAACCCCTGATGGTGTTTAAAAAAAAAACACTCCAAGTTAGAATGAGGAGAGGAAGTGCAGTTCTCCATCAGTCAACCCGGGGAGCTGCAGCACCATAACTGTCCACTTGATGCTGAGAGAGACAGTGGAGCTGATCTCAGATCAGTTCCTGCTGCAGCTCTGACACTCATCTCCACTTCCTCTGATTCCTCCATCACTCTGCTCTCCACCTCCCAGGAACACCGTCCAGTCACCACATCTCTGCAGACCAGCTGCTGCTGCTGCTCCTCTCTGCTCCTCCAGGAGGAACATCAGACTCACAGCCTGCTGAGAGAAAGTGTAGAGCCAGAGATGAAGGAGTGTCTCCTGATCCTGGTCTGTCAGTCAGTGATGCAGCACAGCAGCAGAAAGAGCAGCAGGAGCTTCAGTCCTGTTCAGAGCAGCAGCTTCCTGTCATCTTCACCTGTTGGAGCTTCTGCTGCTCTGATTGGCTGACTGTTGTCCTGAAGCCTGTCATCATTCTCCTCAGAGCTTCACTGAGAAGCTGCAGCTTCACAGGAAACTCTGCATCTTTGCTCTCAGACTAACTTTAGGACCAAATATCTGGATGCAGCTGGACTGACTCCAACCCTTTACTGACCTGAGAGTCTGCAGTTTGGAGTTTGGACTCTCCACCAGATCCTGGAGCTGCTGAACATCTGAAGAACGAAGGTTGTTCCACAGGTCCAGATCTGTCAGGTGGGACGGGTTGGACTTCAGAGCTGAGACCAGAGCAGCACAGCTGGTCTTTGACAAACTGCAGCTGCTCAACCTGAATCCAGAAGAAAGAGTTGAGTTTAGAGACAAAGTTCCTGTTTTTCCTCCTTCACTTCTTCTAAAGAGTTCAGAGCTGAAGAAGATCAGAAAGTTTAGAAAAAGTCCAAAGATGTGAAGCAACAGCAGCAGATCAGAAGAGTCCAGCAGAAGCAGAGAAGAAGAACATTCAGGAACATTCAGGACAACATGCAGCTGCTTCAGGAAAGAAGTCCAGATGTGTGAAAGTCAAACATCAGCCTGTGGCTGCATCCAAACCAGCTGATGTTTCTGCAGCAACAGCAGAAAAAGTCCACTTCCTCTTTCTGCTCAGCTCTTCTCCAAACAGCACTGAATCATGGGAGAATTTCAGCAGCAGGATGCTGGAAAGTCTTCCTCCCAGTTTTCAGGAGATGATCTTCCAGTCCTTCTCTGCTGCAGCCCTTCAAGCAGAGACTTTCAGCTCCAACAGATCAAAGCAGAGAGAAGAAGGAAGTGATGAGGAAGAGTCAGCAGCAAATGTTGGACATTGATCCTTGATCAAGCATGACTTCAGCTCTGAATGAAGAGTCAGAAGCTGCTGGGAGCTTTGATGTGAGCAGAGAACAAGCAGCTGCAGGAAGAAAAGAAGAAGTTCTGACATAGATTAGAGATGAAGTTCAAACAGACGAGGAATTGAAATGTCATTGATCATCAGGAATTATTCAGGACTACATATTTACAATCCAATAGATTTAAAGCTTCCATTTCAAAAACGTCAGATTAAATTGTATTTCTTCATCTTAAATCTTAAATTGTAAAAGTCATTTTCAAATGATCACATTGCAGAAAAACAGCTGAAAAAGTCTTTAGTTCTCCTCTGAAAGCATTTCCTGACATCTCTAAACTGTAGAGGGGCCTTGAAAAACATGAGGATCTACGGGGCCCAAAATGTCTGAATGTGGCCCTGAAGAGGAGCTGCTGATGGTTCTGCTGCTAGTCTACACCTGGGCTCACCAACATGGTGTCTGTGGGCACCAGGTGGCCCCCAGGGGCCAAAGAAGTGGCCCCCAAGGGCCACATCAGTGGCCTGCAGGCCTGTTCTAAAAATAGCTCCATTTAAAGTTTACTTTCATTGTGTTGCTATTCTGTTTGAATCAAACTTGTATTTCTATAGATTTCAAAATGACAATCTCTTCAAATATGGTCATTCTACAGTGTATCCATCATCTGAGTTTACAATTATACAGTCATCTTCCTGGTTTCACATAAACTGATTGAGATTCTGTGTTCATTTCTAAGGAAGGAGGTTGGAGATGAAAAACATTCCGGTCTGTCAGCTTCCAACAGCTGCTTCCAGCTGTTCCTGAATCTTTGACAGAAGTTTGTGTCTGCATGGAGAAATGACAACAGCTGACTCAGAAACGGCTGGAAAACCTCCTGAAACGCTGAAAAAGATCATAAAGAACTCTGGACTGAGGCGCTGAGCTGGACGCATAAATCACTGCAGCCTCTGTGGTTCTGACTGAAGGAGGAACCATGGACTCCTGGTTTCTCTGAACTGAAGGAGGAACCATGGACTCCTGGTTTGTCTGAACTGAAGGAGGAACATGGACTCTCTGGTTTCTCTGAACTGAAGGAGTGAACCATGGACTCCTGGTTTCCTTCTGAACTGAAGGAGGAACCATGCACTCTTAAGCCTTCTCTGAACTGAAGGAGAACCATGGACTCTGGTTTTCTGAACTGGAAGGAGGAACCATGACTCCTGGTTTCTCTGAACTGAAGGAGGAACCATGGACTCCTGGTTTCTCTGAACTGAAGGAGGAACCATGGACTCTTGGTTTCTCTGAACTGAAGGAGGAACCATGGACTTCTTGGTTTCTGAACCGAAGGAGAACCATGGACTCTGGTTTCAGACACAGAGATCCAGAGACCTCTGCTGCGGTTCAGACACAGCTGAATAAATCAATCAAACTCTCTTTATGCTGATCAATCAAATGTTCCTTACATGTTAATAAATGTTTCTCAAAGCATCAGAAATGAAGGTTGCTTGATGAGGAAGGATCAATGATGACATTCTTCATTCAACATCCCTAAAGCTGAGCTACAGACATCCCATAATGCATCATTCATCCCAGCTGCCTCTGTGCTAAAGTGATGCTTTGAGAACGTGATGACTCCCACCGTGGAACCATCAGCAACATTTTCTCTGGATCTACAGAGACTTTCCCTCTGAGAGTTGCTGCTGAAAGACATTGTTTCTGCATCAAAGTGGAGCAAAAAGTGACGTCACCAACAGACTTGGACTAAAACTAACACAAAGATCCCAGACGCTGTCAGAGAAACATGGCAGAGTCATGGAAAAGAGGAATGAAAATGTGTTCAATTATGCTCCCAAAGTTCCCTTTTCTCATCCCTGACCCCCCCCCCCCATGACTTCATATTCTGGTTCATGTTTTCCTCATATCGTCAAGCCTGATCTGGTCTGTCAGATCGTTTTATATTATTGTTATTAACAGAGCAGCTAAATGAGGGCTGGTAACACTAGGAACTACAGATCCCATCATGCAGTGCTTCAGCTGCTCGCTGAACTGTTGAGTTGTGCAGCTTCCCTGGAACTCAGAGGAAAATGTGATGGAGGTGATGATCAAAAGGGAAAATCCTTTTTCTGGATGTGCTCAGAGTTATGATGTCATCTGCATCTCTTCTGTAACGATTAGTTCTGGTGGAAATATAAACCACATTTCTTTCTGTGACAGATCAAATGAACTGAGAACATTTGACACAGTAATCCAACATGAACTCTTACCGCGTCAATCCAAACTAGCTGATGATGCTGCAAGTTATTATGAAGCTAGCCCTCACTATGCTGAAGACAATGTGATTCTGAACACAGACAGCTGCTTCCATATGGAGGAACGTATGGGGATCTGATTTCTATCAATATACAACTATTTCATTTATTTTTCTACAAGGCAGAGCCCACCATCAGCTTGGAGGACTGGCCCCTTCCAGTGGGGATCAAACATCAAGTACCTGGAGACAGAGGCACCATCAGTGCCTTGTGAGAGAGATGATTGTCCCTCTCTGGACATGTGGTTCAGAAAAAGAGAGCTTCTCTCTCCTCTGAACAGATCAGGAGGCTTATGTGTTTGAGGAAGTAGTTTCAGTAAAGAGCCAGAAATGTGGGGCAGCTATTCATTTGTTCCTGCAGTTCAGCAGAAAGAGAGGTAAAGTTAGAGCAGAACATGAAAAGCACTCCATTCTGATGATCTACACAGACAAATGTTCTTATGTGGATTTGACCCTTTTTTAGTGTCAGTTTTTCATTTCTCTAGTGGTAAATGAATCCGCATTTGTCATTTCTGGTTTCAGTGACTGAATGATGTTTGACCAAAGAACACTTTGTGTGCTTTTTGTTGTTCTAGTGACATTCAAAGGAAGTGTCTGTTCTAGATTCAATAGTTAAAGATCTTTTCAAACTATTTTCTTCAAATAGATTTGATGTAGAATCTTAATTGTTTTCGAAAACTGGAAGCTGAAACTAATTTGGACGCCAACTTGAACTTTACTGACTGGTAAACATTACTTATTAATAGCTGGACAAAACTGGTAGTCAGGCTTAAACTGATTTACGTATCCTGGATTAGTTGTGACTGTCTACAACGCCATTAACGCCAACACAATTACGAAAGAGGCACCTGGTATCACTTATTGTTTATGCTTGGTAACCACTGCTAGATAAGGTAAACTAGTAAAACACTAGTAAACACTTTCACTCATCTTTATTCTTTAGTTCACATTTTACTTCAGACCCAGATCCCAAATCAACTGGATCTCAGAAACTACACAGATGAACAACTCCTGAATCTGCAGGCTGTTGTAGCTCAGGTTCAGTTCTGTCAGATTAACTTTGGTTTTTCTTCAGAGCTGAGACCAGAACTTCACAGTTGACTCACAAACTGCAGTCCTCCAATCTGCAATCAGACAGAAAAGTGTGTTCAGAGCAGGAGCAGCTGGAGGTCCAGGAACTTGGTCCATTCAGTCAGGTGGGACTGCCCCGGATGACAGACTGATAGATGACATTTTCACTGTTTGCTCATTTCTTTTGATTTGGACCTAAAACATGATCAGGAATGAAATGACAAAGATTAGAAATGACTTGAAATGAAGTCAAACAGACGAGGAATTGAAATGTTATTGATCATCAGGAATTATTCATGATAAATATTTACAATCCAATAGATTAAAAGCATCCATTTCAAAATGTCAGATTAAATTGTATTTTTGCTCTTGAATCCTAAATTTTAAAAATGTATTTTCAAATGATCCACATTGCAGAAACAGCTGAAAAGTCTTGGTTCTCCTCTCTGAAGTCATTTCGACATCTCTAAACTGTAGAGGGGCCTTTGAAAAAAACATGAGGATCCGCTACTGGGCCCAAAGTGTCTGAATGTGGCTCCTGAAGAGGAGCTGCTGATGGTTCTGTTGGATAGCTCACACCAGGTGACCAACATGGTGTCTGTGGGAGGTCTGTGGTGGCTCCTCAGGGTTACACATATGGCCTATACCTGTTCTAAAATAGCTCCATTTAAAGTTTACTTTCATTGTGTTGCTGTTCTGTTTGAATCAAACTTGTATTTTTATAGATTTCAAATGACAATCTCTTCAAATATGGTCATTCTACAGTATCTTAATTATCTGAGTTTACAGTTATAAGGAAGTCATTCTTCCTGGTTTCACATAAACTCGATTGAGATTCTGTGTTCATTTCTAAGGAAGGAGGTTGAGATAAAACATTTGGTCTGTCAGCTTTCCAACAGCTGCTTCAGCTGTTCCTGAATCTTTGACAGAAGTTTGTGTCTGCATGGAGAAATGACAACAGCTGACTCAGAAACGGCTGGAAAACATCCTGAAACGCTGAAGAAGATCATAAACATCATCATTGCAACAAGATGGCGCTCCCCAGTGTGCGACATCGCGCTACTCTCACAGTCAGGTTTTGTTTTGTTTTCTTTTTGTTAGATGTGTTTCTGTCTCGTAATGTCCACAAAGTGTTAGCTTACAACAAGTAGACCGGGAAGCCCTATTACGGCTAGAACAAACTAATCACAGAGGATATTTCGACACAAATATCCTGAACCTCCACCCGGAGCTTCACCCCCACGCTGGAATCTCACCACAACAGGCCGCAGCAGGATCGTCTCCCAGAATCGAGCTGCCGCGCCGAAGACGGGGAGGGACAGCACGAAGGCTACGCCGGGAAGTTGGATAGTCACTGAGGCTAACACTGATCATTCTCCTCGCCAACGGCTGGGAATCTCTGGCGAACAAGATGGACGATTCATCAGCAGGTTGGCTACAGCGACACACATCCAGGACTGCTCCGTCTTTTGTTCCTGCGCAGACGGGCTCGGACAAGGGACCCCCGACGAGGCCATAACACCGGCCGGGTTCAGTGTTTACAGAGCCGATCGCGGCGCCGCTGAATGCGGCAAACGCCGCGGGGGACCGCGATTTATCAAACAGTCCTGGAGCCCGACAACACCACATTCACAGTTCTGCTCTGAAAACGTGGAATATCTGACTGGGTTGGCGTAGGCCATTCTACCTAAATGAGGAGCTGTGCATCAATAGAGCACTGCTTACATTCCCCTCAGCTAACGAGGCAGCTGCAGACTCCAGGAGTTGCACAACATGATCAGCAGTCATGAGAACAACTACCCTGGATGCTGCATTTGTGGTCCTAGGAGATTTACAACCACTGTGATCTCCTCGAAAAGCCTTCAAAATTCCACCAATTTATTGATTTCACCAGGGGAACAAAATGTTCTGGATAAATGTTACAGCAACATCAAAAAGGCATTTGCTGCCACCCCGAGCCTCACTCGAAAGAACGAATACTTAGCCATCCTGCTGAAGCTCATACACCAGGAGGCTTAAAGCAGATCCAGTCACAACCAGGACTGTAATGACTTGGACTGACAAAGCTGTGGAACAACTGAAAGGCTGCTTTGGAGGCCACAGATATGAGCATCTTCAAAGCAGCTTCACCAAACATTGATGAATACACGGACACAGTAAGCAGCTACATAGACGGGTGCACTCCATTGCATTCCAACTCGACCATCCGCATCTTCCTAACCAAAGCCCTGGTTCAACACAGGTGCGGGAACAAAACATACAAACGGCGCAGCCCACAAATCTGGAGACAGCACAGCATAAACACGCCTGCTATGACCTCCAGAAGTCCATCAAAGCTGCCAAAAGGAACTACAGTCAGGGGAATTGAGGCTGCCACAGGAAACCAACAAGAGAGGCCTGTGGCAGGGGAGCAAATCCATCACCAACTACAGGACAAACACCAGCAGATCAGAGTTCCAGAGTGACATCCTACCAGACAGCCTTAACAGCTTCTACGCTAAGGTTTGACCAGAACAACACAAGAGGTCCCCAAAAGACCTCCTGCCCCAGCAGAGGCTGCACTTCAGGTGTCTTCTCACAGGTCCTCAGGGCCCCAGCAGGTGAACCCACACAAGGCGGCGTGGACTGACCACGCTTCACCAAGGGTTCTGAAAGCTCCGCGGAGCAGCTAGCAGAGGTGTATACAGACATCTTCAACCTCTCGCTATCGCAGGAAACAGTGCCCCGTATCTTCAAGTCCTCCGTGATCGTGCCGGTCCCGAAGAAAACACACGTCGCAGCGATGAACGACCTTAGACCCGTGGCTCTCACCCCTGCAGCAATGAAATGTCTGGAAAAGCTGGTTCTGTCCCACATCAACCTCTGGTTGACGAATCAGTAGACCCCACCAGTTCGCCTACCGCCCCAACAGATCAGCAGAAGATGCTGTGGCACTGGCACTTCACTCCACCCTGCAACATCTGACACAAAGAACATCGCACGCCTCGATTCTGTTCTGGACTACAGCTCTGCCTTCTCAACACCATCAGCCCCCTGAAGCTGACTGATAAACTTCAGAACTGGGAATACCAACACCACCAGAAACTGACTTTGACTTTCTCACTGACCGACTCAGCAGGTGTAGAGGATGGGAAAGAAGGTTTCTGCTGAGCTGACAGTCAGCACCGGGTGTTGACACAGGGTGCTGCCTCAGTCCAAAGCTCTTCACTTTACACCCACGACTGTGCACCTCTGACTCAATAAGAGTCATCATTAAGTATGCAGACTAATACAACCGCCTCAGAGGAGGGGACGAGTCTGCACACAGAGACCTGGTGCACAGGATCACCATCTACGGAGAGGACAATGACCTTGTTCTCAACGTGGACAAAACAAAAGAAATAATCGTGACTGGCAGAAGGAAAGATAGATGATGAGGGACAATGGGACTGTGGTGAGCGGACCGACTGCCACCGGGTCTCCTGGTCTGCAGATCACAAACAGCCTCAGTTGGAAAAACACTGTTGCCACAGTGAAGAAAGCTCAGCAGAGGCTGTACTCTCATCAGGCTGCTGAAGGCCGGCCCTCAGCTACCGGACCTCACAGCCTGGTTCGGTAACACCACCTTAAAAGAGAAGAAGATGCGCAGAGGGTCATTAACACAGCTGGTGCAACATTATAGGCTGCAACCTTCCCCATCCATGGACACCATCTACAAACAGCGCTGCAGGAGGAGAGTGGACTAAGATCATCAGAGACAGACACCACCCTGCTCACGCACTGATCCACTGTGTGGACTCAGGCTACAACCTCAGGCGCCGCAGGCCTGAAAGCATCCACGTGACACACCACACGCTTCCACGACAGCTTCTTCCCAACAGCAATCAGTGGACTCCTGGTTTGTCTGAACTGAAGGAGGAACCATGGACTCCTGGTTTCAGACACAGAGAGACTCTCCTACTACGGTTCAGTCAGTTTCTCTGAATAAATCAATCAAACTCTTTATGCCCATCAATCAAATGTTCTTTACATGTTCATAACTGTTTCTCAAAGCTTCAGAATGAAGGTTTTTGATAAGGAAGGATCAATGATGGACATTCTTCAGCGCGTGAACGTTCAAACATCACTAAAGCTGAGCCAGACATCCCATAATGCATCATTCATCCCAGCGTTCTGTGCTAAAGTGATGGCTTTGAGCACGTGATGACTCCCACAGTGGAACCATCAGCAACATTTTCTCTGGATCTACAGAGACTTTTCCTCTGAGAGTCGCTGCTGAAAGACATTGTTTCTGCATCTGAGACAAAGTGGAAGAAAAGTGACGTCACAGACAGACTTGGACTAAAACTTACAAAGATCCCAGACTCTGTCAGAGAAACATGGCAGAGTCATGGAAAAGAGGATTAAAATGTGTTCAATCATGCTCCCAAGGTTCCTTTTTCTCATCCCTGACCCCCCCAGTAACTTCTTTACTGTCAATGACATCATGAATAGAATCCAGACCATCATCGTGTTTTTAGGCTGTTTTTGTTCATTCTGGTTCATGTTTTCCTCATATCGTCCAGCCTGATCTGGACTGTGAGATGGTTTCATATTATTGTTATTAACAGAGCGGCTAAATAAGTGCTGATAACACTAGGAACTACAGATCCCATGATGCAATGCTTCAGCTGCCTTCCTGAACTGTTGAGTTGTGCAGCTTCCCTGGAACTCAGAGGAAAATGTTATGGAGGTGATGATCAAAAGGGAAAATCCTGTTTCTGGATGTTCTCAGCGTGATGACGTCATCTGCATCTCTGCTGTACGACTAGCGCCCCTTAGTGGTGGAAATCAGAACCACATTTCTCTGTGACAGATCAAAGGAACTGAGAACATTTGACACAGTAATCCAACATGAACTCTTACCGCGTCAATCCAAACTAGCTGATGATGCTGCAAGTTATTGTGAGGCAAGCCCTCACCATGCTGAAGACAACAGTGGATTCTGAACACAGACAGCTGCTTCCACATGGAGGAACGTATGGGGATCTGATTTCTATCAATATACAACTATTTCCTTTATTATTCTACAAGGCAGAGCCACCATCAGCTTGGAGGACTGGCCCCTTCAGTGGGGGTCAAACATCAAGTACCTGGAGACAGAGGCACCATCAGTGCCTTGAGAGAGATGATTGTCCCTCTCTGGACATGTGGTTCAGACAAAGAGAGCTTCTCTCTCCTCTGAACAGATCAGGAGGCTTGTGTGTTTGAGGAAGTGTATCAGTGCAAAGAGCCAGAAATGTGGGGGCAGCCGTCCATTTGTTCCTGCAGTTCAGCAGAAAAGCAGAAAGCTAGAGCAGAACATGAAAGTCTTCTTTCACTTCCATTCTGGATGTTCTACACAGACAATTGTTCTTTATGTGGATTTGGACTTCATCTTTGGAGAATCCTGAAAACACTTCTTTAGATCTCCTTGGATTTCCTCCACAACACAGTTGTGTCTTTAGTTGAATGGAAACGTCTAACATTCAGTCCAGTGGCGGTTCTACCCTGAATTACTCCCCGGGCGAGACCCTCCTCTGGCGTAAATGTCCTCACAAAGGCATCAAGTCTGTCGACTAAACCAACTGTCACCTTAGTGAAAACATTGTTTTGTTTTCCAATTTTTTATTTGGGCATTTCACACAAAAATAACCAAAAAAGCATGATTTTTTATACCTTTTTTATACCCGCAGCCCCCCCCCCCCCCCTCGTCACACATTTCCAGCAGGAGCGCGTGCAGCTGCACCCAGGGGCGCCAATTCGCTACATGGCGGCGCAGTTTTTATTTTTTCATCAAGCACTGAGCCCTGGCCTGTGACCGTCGCCCCCCCGGAAGAAGATCCAGCCAGGTTTTGTGCATGCGTTTTGTGCTCCATGCTCACCTCTCAACCTGCACCCTTCACCCCGCGCCCCCTCCCTTCTCCCTCTCACACACATTTGCGTCTACTTCTCAAAGACAGGAGGGAGCGCAGCTGCGGGGCGGGGGCGCCGCCAGGATTCAGGCTGTTACAAACTCTGTGATATAAAAAAAACAATAGTGGTGCATAAAGTATTTTACAAGGGCTGAGCCGCTGGCGCCGCCCCCCGTCATTTTTCCGCCCCGGGCGATCGCCTGTATGGCCCGTGCCTAAAACCACTACTGATTCAGTCAGTGAAATTCCAATGACACTAGATTGGATGTAGAATCCTTTGAATGGTTTTCTGAAAACTGGAAGCTGAAACTAATTTGGACGCCAACTTGAACTTTCTACAGGCCGATCTGTGAACATTTTTCTGACATGAAATGGATCCGTGTTCTAAAATAGGTTGGAGATCCTGATTTACAAGATCCTGATTGAAACGGATCAGTTTCTATCAATCATCAGAACAATCAATTCAATTGATGAAGAAAATCTGAACCAATCATCAGTTTGTTTCAAACATGGCTGTAGACAGAAAATCTTCCAGTGAAACATCAGAAAGTTCTTCACCTGATCCGTTCTTCTCATCCTTCAGGGAGTTCAGCTTCTTTACTGACCTCAGAGTCTGCAGTCTGCAGTCTGGACTCTCCAGGAAACCACACAGATGAATAACTCCTGAATCCTGCAGGTTGTTCAGGCTCAGGTCCAGTTCTGTCAGATTAGACGGGTTTTTCTTCAGAGCTGAGACCAGAACTTCACAGCTTATCTCTGACAAACTGCAGTACCTCATCCTGCAATGAGACAGAAAAGTGTGTTCAGGAGCAGTGATGCAGCTGGAGGTCCAGGAACTTGGTCCATTCAGTCAGGTGGGACCCGCCCTGATGACAGACTGACAGATGACATTTTCACTGTTTGCTAATTTCTGTTGGATTTGGACCCAAAAACATGATCAGGAATGAAAATGACATAGATTAGAAATGACTTGAAATGAAGTTCAAACAGACGAGGAATTGAAATGTCATTGATCATCAGGAATTATTCAGGACTACAGATTTACAATCCAATAGATTTAAAGCTTCCATTTCAAAAATGTCAGATTAAATTGTATTTCTTCATCTTGAATCCTAAAATGTGAAAATCATTTTCATCACCCAGAAATCCTTCAGGACATTTGGGTCAAGCTCAAGGCTGGTGGGCCACATCTGGCCTGTTGTGTGATCATATCTGGATATAGGGCCGGTCAACAGATCAATTTCTGTTTTATTGATTCAGTTCAATTTGTTGTTTAGAAGATCATTTTGGGGAAAATCTAGATTTTATTTCTCAGCTCTCAGCCTGCCTATCAGTGGCAGCTACTGTTTGTCAGAGAGGGGAAGCTCATTTTCATAAAATTGTCTTTTAAAAGTAAATTCTGCAGGACTATTTTTTGCTTATTGATCTGCGTAAATCCATCCATCGTCACTGTCGTCTAGTCCTCAGACACCAACAGGAACAGAAAGACAGCCCACTCCCCATTCACCCCCAGAAACCCTGAACGTCCGTGGGCGGGACATAATCGCAGCGTTTATCCAATGACCGTCTAGTTTCAAAGCGCTGAAAAAAACGTTCCAAGCAGCCCCATTGAAGTCAATGGACGTCTATAGGGAAATGCACTGTGACGCTGCAGGAATATATAAGATCCAGTCAGCCGACCTGCTATATGTAACTGATTCTGAATGAACTCGTCTGTGAGATGAACGTTTTAACGCATTTTTAGACAATAAAATGTTAATACAATAGTACATATTTGACCATTCATTTTGTGACATTGCTGTCTAGAAATGGCCACTGCTGTCCATCTATCTATAATTACCCTCTCCTTTTTTCCCTTAACATTACCCTTTGTAACGGATTCAGTTTGGTCGTTGATGCACAATAAGGACGAGACTACTCTGGTCACTGCATCTTTAATGCCTTAAAACAGCACAAAAGAACACGGCATTAGTGGACAGCACAAGTGCAGCTCCCTACATGCAAAGGAAAAGAAAGTGTGATCAAAAGTGGCTCCAAAAAAACATAAAAAGATAAAATATATAAGAAAATATAAAAAATAAATGTAAACGATTCTACAGCAGTTTCATGTCAGTTATTTAAACATATTTAAGAAGCTAATACCCGTTTTTCAACAGCTAACTTACAATATTGAGGAGACTGCAGAAAACAGACTGTTCACTCCACCTGAACAGGGAGGGGCAGTGACCACGTGGTGAAGGCAGGTGTCACAATAATTACCTTCCCTGCGCAACAGGTAACAGTGTGGAACTAAAGTTTCTAATAAAATAATTGGAAGATTAACAAAACATTTATTTATATAATGTGTTTACTAAAATAAAAGAATTTCAAACTTAAATCATCAGTGTGAAGTTTTATGAATGTTCATTGAAAAAATCAATTCACCTTAACCTAAGCCCTTAATTTTACCCTTAACTTAACATTTACTTAATCTTCCTTAACTTTACCCTTAGCCTCAGCATATTTACTTATTCTTTTTTTAAACTTAGCATTACCCTTAACTTTACACCTTACTTTTACCCTTAGCTATACATATTTACCTAAACCTTTTTTGTACATTGACATTACCCTTAAAATTAACCTTAACTCTACCCCTTAACTTTACCCTAAGCTTAACCTATTACCCTAAACTCTTATTTTTTTACCCTAATTCTTCCCCCAACATTATTGTTAACTTTAACCGGTGGACCGAGTGGTTTGACGTAGATCCTGCAGCCTTTAACCCAAGTGTTCTCAAGCTGCTAACGCTTCCTGAGAAGCCTGGCGTGTTTGGAGATTTCAGCATTCTTTTTCCATTTGAATTTGATCTTTTACCGCTGCCGCCTGACTCCAGCGCAGACGGCGCTGCAGTTCTCAGCGGCTTTCTCAGCTTCTGAGGTTTCCTCTGTGAACGTCCAGTGTGGAAACGTTGATGAGGTCCTGCAGGATTTGAACCATGTTTGTGGGCATTTCAGACGTTATTGTTCCTTTAAGGTTAAACGCTGTAAACTCGGAGCCTTGGATCAACGAACACACTCGTGCGCTCAGACGCTCCTGCCGTCGCGTGGAGCATAAATGGGGGGAAAAAGACGGTCTTCACTTGTCATTTGAGATTTTGAAAAACTCCTTGACTGAGTATCAGGCTGCTGTGAAAAGTTCCACGTTTCTGTCAAATGTGTGTCTGAGGACATCAGCAAGCCTAAGATCCTTTTGAATCCTTTAGAGTCTGTCAACAGTTTTTAACAGTTTTTACTGACAAGGTCAGTGCTGTCAGGTTTTTACCCTCTCTTTGGACCCCTGACCCTCTGTTTAGGACTTTCAATGCAGTGTCAAAGCAAAGGATTGTGGGAAACCCTCAGATGATAGATGGTGACATCAGAACTGTGTCATGAGTGAAAATGACCATAAATGGTTCAATAATTATTCCTAATTGTAATCTTGGCTGCTGCAGAAACTTGTCAAGTCTTTCATCTTCCATTGTTGTCCCTTTAGTAGCATTTAACCGGCTACTAACAGGTTATTGGTCGTTGGAGCCGTTTAACGTCTCACTTCTGTCTCCAGTCAGAGCCTCTGTGCTCACAGATGATCAGCTGATGTCCTTTGTGTTTCTATCTGCTATTGCAGGTCTGTTTCTGTGGGAAATCAATTGTTTTTTGAAGGCTGTCAGTTTTTTTGTGTTAAAAACTCAAAAAACCTTTGAATCTGTTTCAATTTCTTTTGACGGAGTTAATCACGGATTTTGAGTTTTGACTTTTGGCACTCGCTGCTTTCCGTACAACCGCGTCGATCAGGAGTACGAGGCAGAAATGGAGGTCCAGAAAGGACTCCAGAATGACAAGTTTCTTCTTCAGACCTTGCTGGATGGCTCTCTGGACCAAACTAAAGGGATTTGTAGTCCTGCAGGTGTGACATGACCTTGTGAGATGCAGGTGTGACGTATGACCGCTTCAACAACCAGCTAGCTTTTGTAGCTAAACGGATAGAACAGCTAGCAGACCAATCAATCTGGTTGACCATGTGGGTCACATTGCAAGCAATGACCCAGCCTAGCAACTTCCCTCTAGAGCTACTACTGTGAAAAACATCAGCAACCTATAGGAAGATGACAAAGATAAAAAGACCCATGCAGCTCAATGGGGATCACTGGACGTCTCTCTGTAATCACAATTACCTGGAGGTTAAAGGACATTATTAGGATTCAGAGAGGAACTGAGGTCAAATGTTTTAACTGTTATGGAATCAGAACAGCAGCATGTTGCTAATGCTGCACTGAGCCCTGCATGTGTCCAGACAGCAGAGTATTGAACATAAAGTCAGCAGACTGACTACAGCGGAGAGACAGATCCTGTTTGAGCACAACGCCGTACATGGTTCATAGTATCTACCATGGCAGTTTGTCTGCAGAACATTTGTGTGAAGGGAAATTGTTTTATTATTATCATTGTTTAAATGTGTGTTTAAATGTTAACTCAGATTGACCTTTTTAGAAAACAGTTGTGTGTTTTTTATCTGTTTCTCATCCCAGCTAGGATGAGGGGGTTTTAGACACACTGTCCTGAGCTGATAAGGAATACTGTTTGAACTTAGAATAGACCCACATGGATCATTATACGACACCCCCTAATGAACTTTTCTCTTTGTCTTTAATGAAAGGTGCACGGGTGAGAAAGGTGCACAGGTGAAGCAGTCCTTTGTGAAGAGAAGCATGGTGGACGTCTTCTGTCACTCTTGCTTTTCTCCCTTGTGCATGAGAAACTTGAATTGAAATTGAAATTCATGATATATAGAACTGTGTGGAGCTACAAGGCAGAGCCCACCATCAGCTTGGAGGACTGCCCCCCCCACAGACTAGAGGTAAGATGGGGGCTAAAAACCCCAGCCCGACCCGACCCAGGCCCGCGGCCTTTAAAACCCAACCCAGCCCAAACCCGACCAATTAACTTGATCTGCAGGCCCGAGCTCAAAGCAAACCCGACATTTTAATGTATCCCATAGTATTTTTGGCAGAATAAAACACCAGATTTCTTAAGGTTAAAATAATCTACATATTTCTATGATCATGATAAATGCATTTGCACAACTAAATAACACTGGAACACAGAATAAGAGGCCAGACAGAGAGAGTGAAAGAGAGATCTTGATGATAAGCACTCGCTTCATTACACAGAGAAATACTGCAGCTGTGGTGCATGTTTGCCTTTTCAGTTCCCCTGTCTGGAGTTTATCCTTGACTTCTAGCTGCTCCATATCAGGGTTTCCTGAACAAAATAGATGCAGACTTATGGAGGGAAGATTACATTCATGACACGTGTGCAGAGCTGCGGGTGGCTGGCGCCCCCCTCTTTCTGCCACAGTGTATGTCAATCAACGGTGGGCTGGTGAGTGGTGGGAGGGGGCGGGGTCTACGTGTGTGTGTGTGTGTGTGTGTGTGTGTGTGTGTGTGTGTGTGTGTGTGTGTGTGTGTGTGTGTGTGTGTGTGTGTGTGTGTGTGTGTGTGTTCGGTGAACGTTCTCCCTCTGCGTAAGAAGCTGGCTGTGCCTTTGGGTTCTTGCGGTAACCGTTCTGACATCCAGGATTAATAAAGAGCTGTTTGACAACCGCCCACCTAAGGAGCTTCTTTGAGGACATTACAGTATATTTATTAAAACAGTCAGAGAAATTTGGGTCGGTCGGGTTCTGACTTGGGCTTAAGATCTTCCCTCTACCAGAGACAGACTGAGAAAGTCTAGAGTCCCTCCTGATTTCAGTCCAACAGAATATCATCTGCAGCTGCTGGTTCTGTTCAGTGCTCTGAAGACTGGCTGGATTG
>CM074489.1:2326140-2355817 GCA_037389245.1 Oryzias sinensis | reverse complement strand
GAACAGATCAGGTGAAGAACTTTCTGATGTTTCACTGGAAGATTTTCCGTCTACAGCCGTGAAGAAAATAGTTTGAAAAGATCTTTAACTATTGAATCTAGAACAGACACTTCCTTTGAATGTCACTAGAACAACAAAAACACACAAAGTGTTCTTTGGTCAGAGCATCATTCAGTCACTGAAACCAGAAATGACTGCAGATTCATTTCAAATCAAATCAAACTTTATTTATAAAATAGCGCTTATCATGCATTTTGTGCAGCTCGAAGCGCTTTAACATTAAAACAAAAAACACACAATATTACAGTAAAAACCCACCCCTCACCCTTTCCCCTCCCCTCCATTAAAACACATGACCCACGACAATGAATATTGACTATGCAAGTTAGAATAAATAAATAAATAAATAAATAAATAAGCAAGCAAACAAACAAGGCTTGGCTCTGCTGTGAGGAAACGGTATTTGGGAATCTCCTCATACCAGGAGCCAGCCCGGCCACGGGAGCATCACGACCACAGCGCCAATCCAGACCGGGACAACACTTCACTTCCACTTCACAGCCGTGAAGCTGCAAAACTAAACCCCAGCTGCCCCAGCAAGGGCAAGAACTGCAGGAACAGCCACCGGGCAAGCCGGCAACCCTGGCAGAAAAGATCCCCACAAGAAACACTGGGGCTAAAATCATGATAAGATACTAAAATTACAAGATTTATTTAAAATAAATAAATAAAACTGAGAATAAGATGCATAAAATGAAATTGAATACATAAAATAGCCTATACTAAAATTAATAGAATAAATTAGCATTTAAAATCAACTAAAAGCTAAATTAAAAAGGTGGGTCTTGAGCCTCTTCTTAAAATCCTCTACTGTCTCTGCGGCCCTGAGGCTCTCTGGAAGGCCGTTCCACAGACGAAGGCCATAATGGCAGAACGAAGCCTCACCATAAGTTTTGGTCCTCACCTTGGGAACAACTAAGAGGCCAGCACTGGAAGACCTCAGGGTCCGCGAGGGCTCATATTTTAAAAGAATATCATTTAAATAAGAAGGCCCAAGACCATAAAATAACTTAACTAAAATAACTTTTTGGGTAAACCAGAGAGCAGGGCATTACAGTAATCTAAACGACTAAAAATAAAAGCATGCATTAGCACTTCTGTGCTGGCAAGAGAGAGGAACGGGCGGACTCTGGCAATGTTTTTAAGATGATAAAATCCTGTCTTAACGACATTTTTAATGTGTGGGATAAAATTTAGCTCAGAGTCAAAAAGTACGCCCAGGTTTCTCACACATTGAGAAGGTTTAAAATCATGAAGATGTGGTAAAATCATCTCTCTCTTGTCTTCAGAACCGATGATCAAAACTTCAGTTTTGTCCTGGTTGAGCTGTAAGAAATTTTCTGCCATCCACAACTTTATATCTAAAATGCAGTTTAAAAGAGTGTTAACCGGTTCAAGGTCATCAGGAGACACGGCGATGTAAAGCTGTGTATCATCAGCATAGCTGTGAAAGTCAACGCCATGTCTCCTGATGACATCCCCAAGAGGCAACATATATAACTTAAACAGTATTGGCCCTAAAATCGACCCCTGGGGAACCCCACAACTTATTTCGTGGATTCTTGAAGAGCACGTATCCATACTTACATAAAAGTGTCGATCTGTCAGGTAAGAGTAAAACCACTTAAGAACATTTCCAGAAAGGCCCACTAGACTCCTAAGTCTGGCAAATAAAATCTGGTGATCCAGCAGCACCAAAACAGAAAGTTTCTGTGAGTCGTAGTTTAATCTTAGATCATTAACGATCTTTAAAAGAGCCGTCTCTGTACTATGGCTTTTCCTAAAACCAGACTAATATTTTTCTAAAATATTTGGGCATTTAAAAACTCATGCAGTTGAGTAGCGACACTTTTTTCTATAATTTTACTTAATAATGGTAAGTTGGATACGGGTCTATAGTTATCCAGATTTTTTGGATCTAACTGACTTTTTTCAGAAGGGGCCTCACCACCGCCGTCTTACAGGCAGAGGGGAAGACCCCCGTCTGAAGAGAGCAATTTACTATATTTAAAAGCTCTGACTCAAAGAATCCATAAAATGTTTTAAAAAGTGAAGGGCGCATGGTGGTGCAGTGGTTAGCGCTCTTGCCTCACAGCAAGAAGGCCCCGGTTCAAGTCCCAGCTGGGGGACATGAAAAACAACATCAATGGGGGACCTTTCTGTGTGGAGTTTGCATGTTCTCCCCGTGCATGTGTAGGTTTTCTCTGGGATCTCCGGCTTCCTCCCACCGTCCAAAAACATGCTTCATAGGTTGAATGGCAACTCTAAATTGTCCATAGGTGTGAGTGTGAGAGTGAATGGATGTGTGATTGAGGATATTCTACCCTGCAACAGACTGGCGACCAGTCCAGGGCATCCCTTGCCTACGCCCAAGTGGCCGGGATAGGCTCCAGCAACCCCGTGACCCCGAAAGGGAATAAACGGTTAATTAGATGAAAGTGGGAATGGGATCTAAAAGGCAGGTTGTAGCGTTTACTTGGGATACAACTCGACCAAGCATCTCTGCATCAACCAGGACAAAACTCGCCAGTGTTTCTTCTGGTAAAAACAATGCTGGAGGTCTGTTAAGATCCGTGTTCTTCATGGATGAAATGTTTGATCTTATCGCATTGATTTGACCCATGAAGTGGTCTGTAAAGTCCTCACATGCAGCATTAGAGGATGGCATGGAGGACTTGTTGAAGTCTTTGTTTATTAAAATATCAATAGTTTTAAAAATAAATTTGGGGTTGTTTTTATTTTCTGAGATGATTTTTGAAAAATAGGAGGTTCTGGCCCGTTTAACTGAGTTATTGTAGATTTTGAGTTGTTCTTTAAAAATGTCTTTATGAATGATTAAATTCATCTTCCTGTATTTCCTCTCTGCTCTCCTGCAGTTCTGCTTCAGACCCTTAATGTCGTCAGTCTTCCATGGCATTTTAGGAGTGGCTTTTAATGTTTTTGTTTTGAGTGGAGCCACTGCATCTATGGAAGACTGAAGTCTGTTATTAAAATGATCAACAATAAAATCACAGGGTGCAGGTAAAATCTGAGCAGGAGTTTGCTTAAAAACATCAATAAAACTTGCAGCCACTTCAGGAGTTAAATACCGCTTCCTCACAGTTCTCACTGAGGCTTCCTGCTGGATTTCACTGGTGACACTAAAAAACACACAATAATGGTCTGATATGGCCAAGTCAACAACAGAGGACACCCCAGTGGACAGACCATAGGTAATGACCAGGTCCAGGGTGTGTCCTCTGTTGTGAGTTGGCTGTGTGACATGCTGCTGAAAATCCATGCTGTTTAGAAGATTTAAAAACTCACAGGCATAGATATCATCATAATTATCAACATGCAGATTAAAATCACCAGTAATTAAAATCCTATTGTACCTAATATGCAGAGATGATAAAAATTCAGAAAATTCTTGGATAAAACAGGAAGGAGGGGTTGGTGGTCTGTATACTGTGACAGTTAAAACAGGAGGGTCTCCAAAGACAAAAGCATGATGCTCGAATGAACAATATTTACCAAGTAAAATATATTCAGATAAAATTCTTTTGTGAGCAATCGATGCTGTACCTCCACCTTTCTTTCCTTCCCTGATTGAAAATAAAAAGTTTAAATTAGGTGGAGAAGCCTCAGTGAGAATAGCTGGTGCATCAGAGCCAAGCCAGGTTTCAGTTAAAAACAAACAGGTTAAATCATGGTCTAAAATCAGATCATTAATGATAAAAGACTTATTTAAAAGGGATCTGACATTTAAAATAGCCATCTTCATGGTTGTGGGTACAATCTGATGTGTGCATGTCATGGGTTTTGTGACTGATGAGTGAATTGGCTGGAGACATCTAACACGCGAGGCACGTGGATATGAATGCAAATGATTTGAATGTCTATTGGTGATGCGGACTGGTATGTGATGCTGTGTGGCAGAGAATGATGAGTCAGGGGTGTGGGTGTCCTGGTTCAACCGTCAGCTGGAAATGGTTTTGAAAGAACGGAGGGTGAGATCAATGTTCATGCTGAGAAGACGGGAACCACTATTGTTGGGGTGTAAACCGTCTGATTTGAAGAGGTATGGTCTATTGTAAAAGGTTGTAAAATTATCAACGTATGGAATGCTTATGGAATGACAGTATGTTTTTAACCAAATGTGAAGCTGATGGACGCGTGAGAACATGATGTCTCCATAACGGGGTGCAGGCAGTGGTCCAGATACGATACAGTGTATTGTAGCGACCCGGGGGTTAGCGCTGCCTTCAGCCCCAAAGGCTCATGGGAAGTGGGGAGCTTAAGGGTGAAACCTTGAGTCAGAGGGCTGGAAGCTGAAGTGAGCCTCCATGCTGTTTGGGCTGTATGTGTGCTGGAATAAACAGGCTTGTTGCTTAAAAGCTAATATTGCCTATCTCTACGTTACGTGCGGTGTATGGGGCACGGACAGCTCTCCATTAAAACCTCTTCATGAGCAGTTGGCTTTCGCTACCCCGCTAAAGTGACGGTCCAGCCGGATCGTTACAGTATGTTTAACTGTTGGATGGTGTGAATCAGATGGATGAAGTCCATTTTCAGAGTCTCTGATTGCTGCAGTTTCAGGTTGTTGGTGCCTGCATGTATGATGAAAGTCTCCGCAGAAGGGTATTTCACAGAGAGTTGGTGGGCAGAGTTTTTAATGTCATTGACGGCCGCTCCAGAGAGTGAGTGTCTGAGGCACCTTCTGACCCGGACATGCCGGACAACGGAGTCTCCCACGATGAGCACGGGCTGCTGCACAGGTCCGGGTCTTCCAGCGGGTCTCCCCGATACAGCAGCGGGGTGAAGAGCAGCGGCCTCCGCTCAAGCGGGCTCAGGTGGAGAAATGGGAGCTCCATAGTGATGTTTCCGGGCAGACAGAACTCCAGCGTGAAGACCTGGTTTTTCTGTGGAGAGTGGATCCCCTGAAGCTGGTGAAACGCAGGCTGCGGCGCGCGAGCCCCGGGGAAGCTCGCCTGAGCGTCGGGCCACCGCCTCTTTCAGCAGACGGCGGCGTTTCCTTCTCGTGCCGGGTGCCAGCGGAACAGCGGAGAATCCGGGCGGCTGGGCCAGGAAGAAGCGCGAGCCGGCCAGGCTCCAGCAAAGCGGGCACCAAAGTAGCAGAGGCCGTTGGACCCATGGCCGGCCCTCCCTATACGCGAATTACGCAGCCGCGTAGGGCCCCCGTCATCACCAGGGCCCCGAAGTGGCGAAAAAAATGAAATAAAGAAACACCCAAATCTGGCAACCCATTTGATAGAATTCTGTACCAACGTGCGCTCTGAATGTTGTGCAAAAGAAACTTGCCTGCACTTTAATGATCCCCCCTTCAACACACCTGAACCAATCTGGCAACCCAAATAAGGGCGTCACGCCCCTCTTAGCAACGATTGGTCAACATCATTCCATCTGAGCCATACACAGTGTGCATTTACGAGCGCATTTTTGTTTCAATAAAGTTGGGAAAAAGAAAAAAAACGAGCACATTTTATCACACTGGTCAAAGCGACAAGACAACTTCATGCCAAAGAGACTTTATCCACCATTAGGAGCTGAAAAAAGATGAAGAACTTCAACATCAATCACAAGGTAAGTTTGGAGGATGATGGAGCCGTATTTATACATTATCCTGCCTTTCTGTGCAGCTGCGCAATTTACGTCAAATACTAATCGATCCGAGGTGAAGATTGCACATAAACAACCCCGTCATTTCCAATGGAAAACTCGAAAATAATTCTGATATCCAAGTTTCCAAGATCATGAGGTCGGACATGACCTTCCAAAACGGCTAATAGCAAAGAAAAGTAAATAATGATTATGGTATGGTGGCTGAAAAATGTTTTAACTCATGTTATAATCGTATTGTTTAATTGTTTTGCTAACACATATTTAGTGCGTTCTGCATTTTCCGGTTTATGTCGTTAAAAAAACTGCTGTTTATTATAGCAGGTCAGGTAGTCTGACTTTTTCAACATTGAATGTGTCTTAAAATCTTGCATTGGCATGAAATATGGAGAATCAAAACTGCCAAATACAAATAGGAAATAAATGTTCTCATTTATAAATGATAAACAAAATAAATGTACTTATTTTAAAATCATGAACATACAAAATAATAGATAAAGACGTGTATAAATGATTAAATTTCCATTTATACTCAAATTAGTGTTCACATTTATTATTTATAAATGGGTACATTAATTTCTTATTTGTATTTTGCAGTTTTGATTCTACATAATGAGGATGTTTTGCACAGTTCTGTCTCAGCCGACAGTTTCTTCTGCTCTCAAAACGTATTGGAGGTGGTGCAGCGTCCACATCCCAAGATGTTCTTGTCATCACTAAGGATGTAATCTCAGGTAATTTTATAGCATGTAAAGTAATAAAAAAACAGTGTCTGCATAACCCCTTATATTTATAAACAGCAGCTGAAGAGAATGGAGTCCCAAGTTCTTCATAATTAAATTAATAAATATCACTTCATGCAAATAATCAAACAATAAATCTCTCACAAATGTATAAAAAGATCATGAAATTGTGAAAAACCTGCACACAGATTTTAAACGAGCCATTATTAATATTCTGCTATAGATATTTTATTAGCTTTATCATTGATTATTGTATAATAATAATTCTTGTTTTTTAGCTGCAGAAGAAACTCCTGTCACCACATCTACTGTTGAAAGGGAAACATTTGACTGTTTTACTTTCACTGTTTGCTTTTATTGAAGTTCTGTATCTCATGTTCCAGAGGCTCCAAGAGAGGCGTGAATGGAAGAGGAGCAGACTGGATCCAAAATTCCACCTTCCTGCAATCCAGTTGGTCCAGCTGAATGACCAACCACAGCCTCTGATCCAGAAAGAATGGATTTGGTGCAAAGAGGTCCTTTTCAGACTGAGAAAGACTTTGAATTTTCCAAAATCCCCCTCATTGAGCTGTTGTGTTCTTTATGTTGGATTGTTTTATTGACATTTGATTTTCTGTTAAGTTACTGTTTTTCAAAGTTGGAGTTTTGGGAACGTAATTTTTTGAGTGCCTAATGTTACATTAAAATATATCTTTATATATCTATATACATTTGTCATTCATATTTATTTCTTTGCATTTAAAATTTGTTGTGCACCACTAAATGTGTATCCAACATGCAGGCAATTTACTGTATTCAATTCTTTGGCAGCAACAATAATTCACAAATGTATTAATAGAGATATCTCATTTATGCAACAACAGTTGTGTTTTTTTGGTGCTGCTGATCAGTTAGAGGGCCCACAAATAAAATTTCGCTTAGGGCCCCCGGAAGACCAGGGCCGGCCCTGGTTGGACCCGTAGAGGTGGTAGCGGGAATCGTCGCCTGGCTGGGACCAGCAGCAGAGCGGGATGCCACGGTAGGCGTTCTGCCCGATGTCGGTCCCGGTGAGCCCGCTCGGGTCGCTGACGCCGCGGTGAGGTCTTCAGCCAGCGGGGCAAAGCGGTTGGTCAGCGCTAGGTTCCCCGAACTGGCTGTGTCGGGTTCGGGTCCACAGATCCTCCGGCCGCGACGTGTCACCTCAGCCCACGACTGTTTGGGCGTAGAGCAGAGGGCTGGAGCCCTGGGCCCGGCATCAGCCTGGTCGACTCCTGGCCTCCAGTGCAGAGCTGGTGTTGGTGGTGCTCGGACCCCCGTCCATCCGCTCCCACCCGTTGTTTTTACAGCCACATATTTGAATTATGTTGCTGTCCGTGGCGGTGGAATGGGCTTCGGCGGGAGTTTCTCCAAACCACGGAAGGGTTTGAGACAGGGAGCGGTTGGTGTTGATGGAATGCTGTAGCTGTTGAATGTACTTAGACTGGGAAGCAGATACTGAGAGAATTTTCTCTATCAGAGCAGATCATTCTCTGAGCTCCAGTCTAAGTTTCTGAACAGTTTCCTTAAGTTGGCAATGTCCTGGGTCACAGTCGTCGGGAGTGCATGAAACTCCGTCTGGACGAGCGGCAGCCATCTTTCCAATCTAGTTAGATCCACTAGAAATGAAAAACTGTCACTTAGTTGTTAAAAACAATTAATTATCTGTGTTTAATTTACAGCTAAACAAAAATGCTTTAGTCATGAAGAAAAAACTGTTCAAAGGGTTCAGACCAGAATAAATCCCAACAAATATGCCAAAAAAACACGTCAGAACCACAATCCAGCCAGTCTTCAAAGCACTGAACAGAACCAGCAGCTGCAGATGATATTCTGTTGGACTAAAATCAGGAGGGACTCTAGACTTTCTCAGTCTGTCTGTGGTAGAGGGAAGATCTTAAGCCCGAGTCAGAACCCGACCCGAATTTCGCTGACTGTTTTAATAAATATATTGTAATGTCTGCAAAGAAGCTCCTTAGGTGGGCGGTTGTCAAACAGCTCTTTATTAATCCTGGATGTCAGAACGGTTACCGCATGAACCCAAAGGGACAGCCAGCTTCTGCTTACTCAGAGGGAAAACGTTCACCGGACACACACACACACACACACACACACACACACACACACATAGACCCCGCCCCCTCTATCCCACTAGTCACCAGCCCACCGTTGATTGACAGACACTGTGGTCCAGCAACTGGCAGAAAGAGGGGGGCGCCGGCCACCCGCAGCTCTGCACACGTGTCATGAATGTAATCTTCCCTCCATAAGTCTGCATCTATTTTGTTTAGGAAACCCTGATATGGAGCAGCTAGAAGTCAAGGCTAAACTCCAGACAGGGGAACTGAAAAGGCAAACATGCACCACAGCTGCAGTATTTCTCTGTGTAATGAAGCGAGTGCTTATCATCATGATCTCTGTTTAGCTCTCTTTGTCTGGCCTCTTATTCTGTGTTCCAGTGTTATTTCGTTGTGCAAATGCATTTGTCATGATCATAAAAATATGTAGATTATTAAAACCTTAAGAAATCTGGTGTTTTTTCTGCCAAGAATACTATGGGATAGATTAAAATTTCGGGTTTGCTTTGAGCTCGGGCCTGCAGATCAAGTTAATTGGTCGGGTTTGGGTTTTAATGCCTGCGGGCCTGGGTCGGTCAGGCTGGGGTTTTTAGCCCCCATCTTACCTCTAGTCTGTGGGGGGGACAGTCCTCCAAGCTGATGGTGGGCTCTGCCTTGTAGCTCCACACAGTTCACACTAGCCACGGTTACATGGGCAGAATATCTTGATTGGATCAATGGTCGGGTTAAAATTCACCCGTGCACATGGGATCAGAAAACCTTTTTCCGATTAGAACAAACGTTCCCATGGCTCACACTTTCATTCGGAATGAATCATCTGGGCATGCGCAGTAGTGTAAAATCACCCGGATGAGGAAATAGGTCTTGTTGTAAACAAACCGCTTCCACAGACATTTATGCTGCAGCTCCGTAATACGAGACGACCTTCCAAACGTGCTTTTATTAATGTCATGAATATTATGAAGTGCCTGTTCGCTCATCGTTATATTTAATCCGTGTGGTCAGTGCTTTTTTGTGGAAAAACTGAGCTGGAAGTAGGATTAGGACAGGCTAACACGGGCTAACATCATTAGCCTGATGGATGGACACAAAATCCAGGACCGTGCAAGAAACGCAGCAATCTGCAGCTTTCTAAGGACTGAGCGACATTTATTTCTGCTCTGAAAAGTTCACACAGACCGCCCCAAAGCCACTCTGTGAGCTAGCGGCCCGAACTCTGTTCGAACACCGTTCCTCCTGAGTCCTGCAGCCGCTAACCCAGAGCAGCGGGACGGCTTGCAGTCTGGATTCTCCCACACATAACAAAACAACAAAACGCACACGTAAAAAAGCCCCCCCCAGACACAAAATTATTAATCCAGCTCCTCTGTTCACTCGGGTGCCAGTGGACCGAGTGAGCGTCGGGGGGCACGAAGCGCTCCTCCTCCGAATCTCCCCCGTGAGGGGTGAAAGAGAGGGGAGAGCCAGAGGGGCGAGAGCGGAGCGGCGCTTTTCACGGGGCGTCCGCAGAGCAGCTGGTCGGTCCCGTATGCGCTCCAAAGCTTTCTCTCAGCGAAACACTGTCTATGCGTGACGTAAACCAGAGCAGCAGTGACACACGATCGGAATGACCGTTTACATGCTCCACGATCGGATAAACCATCGGTATAACCCACCTATCTCCATCGGAAAGAAATTCTGATCTGAATGAGTCTGACCGGGCCAGAGTATTCCGAACGGCGCGTTTACATGACGCATTTTCTTTCCAATCAGGCGTTCATTCCGATTACTTTTGCCCATGGAAACACGGCTAATGCAGTCCTGGTCTTCATCAGATGAAGACTCTGGAGTCAGCAGAACAGCAGCTCTTTTTCTAGGCGGTGGGGGCTCCTCCGGTGGTTCTTGCTTTCTAGGCCTCCTGCTATGCCCCTCCCTGAGTAAAGCACTGACTGACCTCCACTCCTCTGGTCTCTGCTGGGTCATCCTCACAGGTTTCATCACTACAGATGACACAATGCTGGCAGCACCACTGAGCAGGACACAAACTTCTGTCCTCCAGGATCCCTGATGGACCTTTAATAGAAATAGATATCATGAATTTCAACTTAATATAAAAGGGAAACACAGACAGACAACTGAGTTAGCTACAATGCTCTAGCACTTCCTCCAGCTTCTTCAGCTTATCCACTTCAGCAAGGGTTGCCATGGAGACGTTGGTTGGATGTAGGACCATCTGTCAGTGGTTCTGTGTTTGTCAATATTGATCATTTCCTGTTCCACTTGGTAGTCAGATCCTGTGTGAGGGACTCTTTTTTTCTGATGGTCAATCTGTTTGTGTTCCAGCTCTGCTGTTGAACATGGACCACTAACTTCCTGCATTTAGCTAGTGTGCTGTCAGATGTTCTGCAGACAAACTGCCATGGTAGATACTATGAACCATGTACGGCGTTGTGCTCAAACAGGAGCTGTCTCTCTGCTGTAGTCAGTCTGCTGACTTTATGTTCAATACTCTGCTGTCTGGACACATGCAGAAAGGGCTCAGAGCAGAATTAGCAACATGATGCTCTTCTGTTTCCACAATAGTTAAAGCATTTGACCTCAGTTCCACTCTGAATCCTAATAATGTCCTGTAACCTCCAGGTTATTGTGATTACAGAGAGACGTCCAGTGATCCCCATTGAGCTGCATGGCTCTTTTTATCTTTTTCATCTTCCTATAGGTTGCTGATGTTTTTCACAGTAGTAGCTCTAGAGCAGGGGTCGGGAACCTATGGCTCTTTTGATGGTCACATGTGGCTCGCAGACAAATCTTTAATTATACTTTTTTTTTTTCCATCAGACCAGTCCTTCTCGGGCGAGATGCGACACCAGAGGCGCGCAGTAGTAGCGGTGCTTGGAGAGAAAACTATCAGTTTACTGTTATCTATTATTTCACAGAGTTTGTACCACCCGGAAACCTGGGAATTGCCGTGCCTAAAACTGCGCGCTCCCGTCTCTGAGAAAGAGCGCGTAGTTTCGGGGACGGGATGTGTGAGGAAGAAAGCCGGGGGGGGGGGGGGTACCGGCAGCAGGTGAATCGTGCAGAGATGGTAAAAACGTAAACCCGCTGCCCGGCACTCACTGCAGCGTGTGAGTGTGTGTTTGGTTCCATGTCTGTCTCACATCTACAGAACATTCAGACCTGAGATCCCGTTTAAAGTCTCAACGCCTGCAGGAAGCTGAAACTCACCACGGATCAACCAGACTAGACCATCAGCAAAACTACCACGAGAAATACTCATCATTTATCAGCAACAGCATAACAATGTTATTAAAAAGAATCCACAGACTTATTGTACTTTAAAAGTGTTGAAATTACATCAAATGCACACATTCACTTGTATATTTAGTTTTAAACATATTGTCGCGGACTGAGTTGGGCCGCATTAAAAGTTCTGGAGTTCATTGAACGCATCGATCAAGCAGAGATCTGATTGGCCCTCACTTCTGTCGCTTAGCCTGTTGTTAGGTAATTTGGACCAATGGGGTTCAGCTATGGGCCGAATAAGGGAAATGGGATGGCTGGAGCGGGAGGGGGGAATATAAAGTTGGGAGAAGCGCTCTCGTCTCGGCGGGAGAGATTCAGGAGTTGCTGAATTAGTTGCTGTGGTCTACAGTAACCAGAATAAAGAACCCTAAAAGAGGTTAAGTCTCCGTGCCTCAGCGTGGGAAAGGAACGCTACATTATTGTATGGCTCTTTGGAAATTACTTTTAAAAATATGTGGCGTTTATGGCTCTGTTGGCCAAAAAGGTTCCCGACCCCTGCTCTAGAGGGAAGTTGCTAGGTTGGGTCGTTGCTGCAATGCGTATCACTTCACACAGACCCTCGTGGTCAACCACATTGATTGGTCTGCTAGCTGTTATATCCATTTTCTGCTAGTGATCCAGTGTCATCTCCTTTGTGGGAGGGCTGAGCCGAGGATTCTGGGAGAGCAGTGTGTTTGGCTGGCAGGTGGTGCTGTGATGATAACTCTTCTCACATCTGCAGGACTACAAATCCCTTTATTTTGGCCCAGAGAGCCATCCAGCAAGGTCTGAAGAAGAAACTTGTCATTCAGGAGTCCTTTCTGGACCTCCATTTCTGCCTCGTACTCCTGAACGACGCGGTTGTACGGAAAGCAGCGAGTGCCAAACGTCAAAACTCAAAATTTGTCAAAAAAATGGAACAGCATTCAATGATTCCACACAGAAACAGTCCTGCAATGGCAGATAGAAACACAGAGGACATCAGCTGATCATCAGAGGCTCTGACTGGAGACAGAAGTGAGACGTTAAAGGCCTCCAACGACCAATAACCTGTTAGTAGCCGGTTAAATGCTACTAAAGGGACAACAATGGAAGATGAAAGACTTGACAAGTTTCTGCAGCAGCCAGTATTACAATTAGGAAGAATTATTGAACCATTTATGGTCATTTTCACTCATAGTTCTGATGTCACCATCTATCATCTGAGGGTTTCCCACAATCCTTTGCTTTAATACTGCAGTGCAGGTACATTATTCCACCAAGAGGTGGCGCCATTTTCCATTTTACAGAATTGAACAATAATCCTTATGCATGTTACACCCCCCCCCCATCCCAAAATTTTTTTGGTTGAGTTTGAGTTTGGTTTGATTTGATTGTCCTGCACTCATGTGTCCAGCCTGCATTGGCTGAGATGACACTGGAAGACATGGCCATCCCATAACTAACATAACAATATACAATAATCCACCAATCAGAGTCTAACAGAATACAAAGTGTCCATTCTTATTGTCCATGTCTTTGCTAAAAAGTTTCCAAACAGAAACTTTCATTTTCATAAAGCCAACCTAAAATATTATCTTCAGAAACCAAAACAAATCAGGACATTTCTGTTCTATGACGTCATACAAACAAAGTCTGTGTTTTTTCATACAAAGGACAATAAAACAGAAACAGAAATTCATCCTCCTCCACTTGCAGCTCACAGACCACAGTCTTTCCTCCTCTGAACGCCTTCAAAGTTCCCTACTTCCACCTGTAGGGGGAGCTCTCCTGCTCTGAGTTCAGGATCTCTGTCCTCTTTTTCAATTAGAGCTAACATACAGAACATGTCCTTGCTTGACTCCAAATGGTGTAGAAACCAGTCTGTTTGTAGCTCATTCAGCTGTACACAGGCTAATGGATCATTGTACAGAGCTTGAATTGCTTTATAAAACGTACCATTAATTCCATCCATGAGTATTTTATCATGTAGACCAGGGGTCGGGAACCTATGGCTCGTGAGCCATATATGGCTCTTTTGATGGTCACATGTGGCTCGCAGACAAATCTTTAATTATACTTTTTTTTTCATTAGACCAGTCCTTGTCTGGCGCGATGAGATGCCAGAGGCGCGCAGTAGTATCGGTGCTTGGAGAGAAAACTATCAGTTTACTATTATCTATTATTTCACAGAGTTTGTACCAGCCGGAAACCTGTGAAAAACCTGTCTAAAACTGCGCGCTCCTCTCTGAGGAAGAGCGCACAGTTTCGGGGACGGGAAGTGTGAAGAAGAAAGCCGAGGGGGGGGGGGGGTTGGGCACAGGCAGCAGGTGAATCGTGCAGAGATGGTAAAAACGTAAAACTCACTGCCCGTCACTCACTGCAGTGTGTGAGTGTGTGTTTGGTTCCATGTCTGTCTCACATCTAAAGAACAGTCAGACCATCGATCAGGTTTAAAGTCTCAACGCCTGCATGAAGCAGAAACTCACCACGTATCAACCAGACTAGACCATCAGCAAAACTACCACGAGAAATACTCATCATTTATTAGCAACAGCATAATGATGTTATTAAAAAGAATCCAGACTAATTGTACTTTAAAAGTGTTGAAATTAAATCAAATGCACACATTCACTTGAATATTTAGTTTTAAACATATTGTCGCGGTCTGAGTTGGGCCGCGTTAAAAGTTCTGGAGTTTATTGAACGCATCGATCAAGCAGAGATCTGATTGGCCCTCAGTTCTGTCGCTTAGCCTGTTGTTAGGTAGTTTGGACCAATGGGGTTCAGCTATGGGCCGAATAAGGGAAATGGGATGGCTGGAGCGGGAGGGGGGAATATAAAGTTGGTAGAAGCGCTCTCGTCTCGTCGGCAGAGATTCAGGAGTTGCTGAATTAATTGTACGGCGTTTGTTGCGGTCTGCAGTAACCAGAATAAAGAACCTTAAAAGAGGTTAAGTCTCCGTGCCTCAGTGTGGGAAAGGGACGCTACATTATTGGATGGCTCTTTGGAAATTACATTTAAAAATATGTGGCGTTTATGGCTCTCTCGGCCAAAAAGGTTCCCGACTCCTGACCTAGAAGATCTCCATTTATTCGGTCAAATGCTTTTTCTTAATCCACAAAACAAATAAATGTGTTTTTACTTTCCTGCAGTCTAGCTCTCACCACCGAGAACTAAACATAATTATGATTGTTCTGAAGAGTGGACTGAGGCGTTGTTCTAAAGTTCAACACTAGAGGGCGTGGTCGTTTTCTGGGTAGATACAATTATAAGTTGGAAACAGAAATAAACAGAGCAGCAAACGACGATGTTTCACTGTTTCTAGAGCAGTTCAGTTTTATACGCTGATCAAAAGATGGTGACGCAGCGGCTTCTCTCTCTCCAGTCAAAACGGCGTTTCTTTGTTTTTGTAAGTCATAATGTTTTTGTCTTTGTAAGTTTCGGTCCCACAGTTCAGAAGCTCTTCAGACATACAGCCGTGGGTTTCTGCTTGACATCTAGCGGACTACAAACTTGCAGTGGAACCCCACGGACTTTGGCGAACTTTGGGTGTAACGGTAGTTGGATCGAACCGTTTCGGTACGGCACTTTCGGTTCGGTTCACGTTCGTTCTGTTTCGGTTTGTTTATTTTTCAGCCCCCCAAATGTATTAACTTTGCCCCGAGACGGAACTAATGTTACTCGTGGTATTCCGCCGAGACTCTCAATGGTTTCTGCACTTGCGCGCCTGTAGAAGGAGGGGGGGGGGGGGTAGCCGCGCGCAGCGTAAGAGTGTGTGTGTGTGTGTGTGTGTGTGCGTGCGTGCGTGTGTGTGTGTGTGAGCGCGCGTTCAGTTAGCGTAGCTCAGTTATTCACAGTTTTCTTGGGGGTTAAAATCGCTGAATTTGAGTGTCTCGCGATCACAGACGGAGCGCATGAGGCTCTGGAGCTGCTGTGCCTCATGTCTGACTATAGGGCTCAACGTTAACAGAGGCGTTGGTCATAATGCTGCAGTACGCCCACAGAAAGGCAGGGGGCAGATGTGAGCTGACAGCTGCTTTGTAGCTACACTGCTGCCGTAGAAACAGACTAAGAGCGTCTTTCTCCATTGAGGGGAGAAACTCAAATAAGCTAAAGGAAAATAAGGAAAACTTTTCCACCAGATCATAGAGATCTTTGTGGAGAAGGATCAACACATGGACTCACAAAGTAAGGACAAACACTTCTTTCAATGTTTGTTTTTTATAAATAAGATTGCAGTAAGTGGGTAAAAATGTAAATAAAATAATTTATCTTATTTTTTATGTTCATTTTACAGACAACATTTAGTAACACTGATTTAAAGCTCCAGAATTTGAAGTTGGAAAAATACCAGAAATGGGGTCAAATGTGTGCTGAACACATCCGTAATATACATTAATTTGTTTACAGTACATGTGAATAATTTAGACACAATAGGAGTGTTCTATCCATGTCTGTAAAATAAATATTCTCTGTAGGACAAATATTTTCTTGTGTGTATTTTATAAGCTGTTATAGCTGCTGTTGGATAAATGGTGAAATATTCAGTTCAGCAAAACACACAATTAATAACAATAACATAATAGTTCATAAAATAGCAGTTCATATCAGGCAGATTTGTTAAACAGCCGTACCGACCCGAAATGTATTGAACCGAGCCCTAAGAAACTCTGAATGGAACCGAAATGAGATTATAGCGTATCGTTACACCCCTACTGATTAGGCACCTCCCCCTCACTGGACGCGCCACAAGCGGGGACAACATGGTGGCATTCGAGCTAGGCTAGCGGCTAACCCGTTCAAGCCAGCCATCCCCTCCATCATTCTGGCAAATGTTCGCTCTCTGGACAACAAGCTGGACCACATTCGTCTACTGCGCTCCACTCAGAGGTGGGCTAAGGACTGCTGTGTTTTTGTGTTCACTGAAACTTGGCTGAATAACAGCATCACGGATGCTATGCAATTCGACCAGCTAACATGCTACCAAGCGGACAGGCTGCTCGCGGGAAAAAAGCGAGGCGGCGGTCTCTGTGTTTACATCAACAACTCTTATTACTGCAACGCTGTTGTGGTCGCCACACAATGCTCAGATCTGCTGGAGTTCATGATCATAAAGTGTCGACCGTTCTACCTTCCGAGGGAATATACTACAATACTGCTTGTTGCAGTATATTTCACCCCCAGCGCCAACAACGACAGCAGGAAGGAAGCACTGCATGACCTGCACCTACAGATCAGCGAGCAGCAGACTGCACACCCAGACGCATTTCTCACCATGGCTGGGGATTTTAATCACACAGACCCCAAAAGTGTGTTCCCAAAACTTTATCAACACATTAACTTACCAACACATGGAGACAATATACTGGGCTGTGTTTACACCTCACAGAGAGGAGCCTACAAAGCCCTCCCCTCCCCCACCTTGGATCTTCAGACCACATCACTGTGATGCTAATGCCTGCACACAGACCCCTAGGAAAAGTGGCCAGACCGGTTAGGAAAAGCATACGGGTGTGGCCAGAGGGGTCCTCAGAGGCTCTCCAGGACTGTTTCAGCTCCACAGACTGGAACATGTTCAAGCAGGCCGCAACAAGCAACAACACCACAGACCTCCAGGAGTACTCAGAGACTGTTACTGCCTACATCGCCAAGTGTGTTGATGATGTCACAGTAAACAAGACCATCACAGTCCGGGCAAATCAGAAGCCGTGGCTAACAGGAGAGGTCTACAGACTCCTGAAGGTCCGTAATGCTGCCTTCAGAGCTGGAGACGAGGTGGCCCTGAGGACAGCTAGTGCCAACCTGACCCGCGGCATCAGAGAAGCCAAAAGACAATATTCCAGGAGGATCGCCCATCACTTCAGCGACAGCAGAGACACCCAGAGCCTGTGGCGTGGACTACTGACCATCACAGACTACAAACCTCCCCCACAGACATGTGACAGCTCCATCTCCCTGCTGAATGATCTGAACTCCTTCTACGCTCGCTTTGAGGCAGTGAACAGCACGACGGCCCAGAAAACTCCACCCTCTCCTGGTGATCAGGTGTTGTCTCTGTCTTCAGACAGCGTGAGGAGATCCCTCAGCAGGATCAATGCACGGAAAGCCCCAGGACCAGACAACACCCCCGGTTGGGTGCTGAGAGACTGTGGGGGGGAACTGGCTGATGTCTTCACAGACATTTTCAACATCTCTCTGAGTCAGGCTGTCAGGCCCGCATGCTCTTCTAACCCAAAAGAAGACTCCAATTCTGCAGTTCTGTAACCCCATCAATGGTTCTTTTCTTGTCTTCTTCTCACTGCTGGACACTTGGCAGCACTTCCTCCCAAACAGCAGAGACCCTCAGAGTGGATGAAAATGATTGTCAGTAAATCTGGACTGAACTTGGACTTAGACATCAGAGAAGATGTGCTCCCAATTTGGAGTCTGTGCTATGCTTTTTTTTAATGTTTACTTTTTAAACCACAAATCAGTAAAGGAGAAACAAAATTCCTTCACCATTTTTGGATTTTCTTTCTTATGACTTTTTGCACATAAAACCCTGGTCACAAGTTATTGTAGGCCACTGTTCACTGGAGATCAGAAAAATTGTTACCGATACCTGAGATCACAGAAAGGTTTAAAAACTGAGGAAAAATGTATGTTGGCGACACCAAATATGTGCAGCCAAGATGGACAATAAGCGTGTTTGAGATCACCCAGGTAGATGAAACGCTGCACATATCACCTGGTGTGGGACGGATGTTTTTGCTTCAACATCACCTGTCAATCATCAGTAAAATATCACAGAAAGGGGCGGGAACAAAATGGCCCCAACCTGAGCCAACGCAGCTGTAAATTTAGCACTTCACTGACTGAATGCTGCCCAAGTTCCCTATGTTCCATCAGCATGTGAAATGTGCCACCAGAGGGGATAACCCATTAGATAATGTTTACTGCAACATAAAACATGGCTACAGAGCTATACAGCTCCCACACCTGGGCATGTCAGACCACATGTCCCTGCTCCTAGCTCCAGCATATACCCCCCTCAGGAAACGGGCTCCTACCAAAAGAAAGACTATGAAAACTTGGCCTGAAGGTGCCTCCCACCAGGATTGCTTTGAAAGAACAAATTGGGAGATTTTTGACCACCCAGACCTGGAGGAGCACACAGCAGCAGTCCTGTGATATATCAACCATTGCACAGACACTGTTACTGTGGAAAAGCACATCTGAGTGTATCCAAACCAAAAATCCTGGATGACCAGAGAGGTCCGGCGACTGCTGCGGGAGAGGAACACAGCCTTCAGGTCCGGTGACAGGAACCTGTACAGCTCTGCCAGAGCTAACCTCTTCTTTGCCCGCTTCGAGGTGGAGCCACCAGAGACAGCTGCATTACAGGCATCAGCCAACAACGGCCCCTCCCTCAGGGTGGAGGAACATGAGGTGAGGCGAAAGCTGAGGTCTGTGAACCTGAGGAAGGCTGTCGGACTTGATGGCATCACTGGATAGGTGCTGAAGGAACTGCATGGACCAGCTGGCGGGGGTCTTTACTAAGATCTTCAATGGGTCCTTACATCAGTCCATCATCCCACCCTGCCTCAAATCCTCAACTATTGTCCCTCTGCCCAAAACATCCACAATCAAAGGCCTTAAGGACTAGAGACCCGTCGCCCTGACCCCGGAAAAACCACATACGTAACCACATTACCTCATGCCTTCCAGCTACCAGTTTGCATACAGGGCAAACAGGTCCACAGAAGATGCCATCACCACCACTCTCCACACTGCTTTGTCCCATCTGGAGCAACCGGGGAGTTACGTGAGGCTGCTGGTTGTGGATTTCAGTTCCGCCTGAACGGAGCTGGCCTTCTTCACCAGCTTCTCCAGTCGCTTCCTTTCTGCAGCCGAGATGCTGCTACACCAGCAGACCGCTCCATAAAAGATGGCTGATGCCACTACAGAGTCATAAAAAGTCTTTAGGAGTGATCCCTGCACTCCAAAAGACCTCAGTCTCCTCAGCAGATAAAGTCTGCTCTGTCCTTTTTTGTACAGTGCTTCTGTATTGTGTGACCAGTCCATTTTGTTGTTGAGGTGATACCTCAACACCCAAGTACTTGTATGAATCCACTCTCTCAATGTCCCTTCCTTGGATGTTCACTGGTGCTAATGTAGAGTGAGTGTGCCTGTGAAAGTCTAACACCAGCTCCTTGGTTTTCCCTGCATTAATCTGGAGGTAGTTCTGCTGGCACCAGTCCACAAAGTTCTGAATCAGTTCTCTATACTCTCTGTCATTGTCATCCGTGATTAGTCCGACAACGGCAGAGTCATCTGAGAACTGCAGGTGACCAGATGCTGAGCTGGACATGAAGTCTGTCCCGTTTAAAAACCCATTTTTATGCTCTGGCTTTTAACCCAATATGAGACCACTGTTTTTCTAACTGTTTACTGTTTTCTATAGTTTTATCTCCCTCTGTGTTTTCCCCCCCCTTAACATGTTTTAATGTTTTTTTTTACTGTTGTGTTCAGCACTTTGTCTCAACTACTGTTGTATGAAAGTGCTATATAAATAAAGTTGAGTTGAGTTGAGTTGTAGACAGTGAACAGGAACGGAGCCAGAACTGTTCCCTGCGGTGCTCCTGTGTTACAATCATGTCAGACTCACAGTGGCGGGACCTGACATACTGCAGTCGGTTTGAGAGGTAGTCCAGCATCCATGCAGACAGATGCTGGTCCACGCCCATGTGCACCAACTTGTCCCTCAGCAGCAGCGGTTGAATGGTGTTGAAAGCGCTGGAGAAGTCGAAAACATGACTCTAACAGAGCTCCCAGTCTGGTCCAGGTGTGACAGAGCTCTGTCCAGGAGGAAGATGACAGCATCCTCAACTCTGATGCCGGGCTGGTAGGCCAACTGCACCGGGTCCATCGACTGGCTGACCATGGGCCGGGATGTCTTTGGAACCCCCATCTTTAAAGGTTGCCTGTTTCCAGTTTTTGAATCCCTCTTCAGAAGTAAACACGGACTCACCTGAGGCAGGGAGACCAAAGTGCCGGCAAGCATAACAAAATGCTGAGTCTTTACTCTGAGAATAGTCAAGCCATTTATGTGCATTGCACCAATCTTTAGAAAGACACCTTCTGTCACCTTGATAGGTTCGTGGGAAGCATTTTAGGTGTGGCTGTTTGGGGCGTTCGGCTCTGGACTGGGAGATATCTATAATGAACAAAAGTAAAATCAGTTGTTCTGTAATAACAATAACAAAAATAATACCCTTTCCTTGTAATTATTATTTATACCTGTAATATATCTGTAGACATTTCTATTAAACATGAATCAGTTTCCTTAAGGCAAGGCAAGGCAAGGCAAGTTTATTTGTATAGCACAATTCGTACACAAAGTAATTCAAGGTGCTTCACAAAACAGAAAAATGCATTAAAATCACAATACATCATTGAAATAATCAACGTAAAATTTACTTTAAAAGAAAAGAAAAAATTTGAAAAATGATTTAAAAATAAAGGAAGGAAAAGAAAGAAAAGGGCAGATAGGACCTTTCAGTCATATACACGGCTAAACAGAAATGTTTTCAGTCTAGATTTGAACATGAACACAGAAGAGGCCTGTCTTACGCCTTCAGGGAGGCTGTTCCAGATTTTAGCTGCAGAATATTGAAACGCTGATTCCCCTTGTTTAGTTCTGACTCTGGGAATCAACAGGAGGCCGGCCCCTGAGGTCCTCAGAGTACGAGATGGTTCATATGGCACTAACATGTCAGAGATGGACTTTGGTGCTCGGCCATGGAGAGACTTGTACACAAGCAGAGCTGCTTTGAAGTCTATTCTTTGAGGTACAGGGAGCCAGTGCAGAGACCTGAGCACAGGGCTAATGTGATCATACTTCCTGGTTTTGGTCATGACTCGAGCAGCAGCATTCTGGATGTACTGAAGCTGTTTTACAGCTCGTTTGGAGAGGCCGGTGAGCAGGCCGTTACAGTAGTCTAACCTACTGGTGACAAATGCATGAATAAGTAACTCCACGTCTGGCTTTGACACTATGTTTTTGATTTTGGCAATGTTTTTCAGATAGTAAAATGCCGCTGATGTTACTGACTTGATATGGCTGTTAAAGTTCAGGTCAGAGTCCATGATTACCCCTAGATTTCTGACTTGATTTGAGGGTTTAAGAGACAGAGAATGAAGGTAGCTGCTGACTCTTTCTCTTTGTTTCTGTGGGCCAAAAACAATAACTTCGGTCTTGTTTGAGTTTAGCTGGAGAAAGTTGTGCTGCATCCACGCACTGATCTGTTGGAGGCAGTGGTTGAGTGAATCCACTGGCCCATATTCACCTGCTGTCAGTGAAACATAGATCTGAGTATCATCTGCATAGTTGTGATAAGATATGTTATTACTGCCCTAGTGGCAGCATGTGGAGGTTGAACAGAAGGGGTCCCAGGATCGATCCCTGGGGCACACCACAAGTCAAGGCCATGTAGTCTGAGACACAACTCCCAATTTCAACAAAATATTTCCTGTCTTCTAGATAAGACTTGAGCCAATTTAGGGCAGATCCAGAGATGCCAACCCAGTCTTGGAGTGTGTGCAAAAGGATCCCATGATCAACAGTATCAAAGGCAGCACTCAGGTCTAGCAGGATTAAGACAGAGACTTTGCCATCATCAGTGTTCAGGCGGATGTCGTTGGTTACCTTGATAAGAGCAGTTTCTGTGCTATGATGGGGTCTAAAACCTGACTGGAAAACATCAAATGAATTGTTTAATAAGAGAAAATCAGTGAGCTGTTGGTAGACAACTTTTTCAAGGACTTTTCCTAAAAATGGCAGATTAGAGATAGGTCTGTAATTATTCAGTACAGTGGGATCAAGACCGCTCTTCTTCAAGAGAGGTTTAATGACTGCAGTTTTTAACTTCACCTGTCAGTGCAGGAATAGGTCGAGCCCCTGCTTTTGCTGAAATCTGCCTTTCATCACTGGATGCTGACTGTCCCTCACCAGTCTCATTTTTTCCCCTCAATGTCTTCTCTTGTTAATGCTGGCTGTGGATCCTGATCATGCTGCTCTGTTTCATCTTCCTCCTTCCTTTTCCTCCTCACTATTCCTCTGTTGCTCCCCTACCATCTCATTCCCTCATTCTGCTGTCCTTTTCTTCTTAAAATAAGAATAAATGTTTGTGGATTTTCTCTTCATCCTCTGAAAATTGACAACATACAAAAACATCAACTAATGACTTTAGGTAACTGTCAAAAAAGATTAAAAACACATTAAAAGGCTGCAGTAACACAACAACCAGTCCTGAAATCGTGCCTGGGAGGTGCATGTGATGGGGGACATCCTTTTACTACAATAAAATGTAATCGCAAACCCACCACCGCTCTTATTGTGAGAGCGTATTTGCACCAAGTATTCGTGCACAATACAGACCAGGTGATCTAAAGTCTGTGGTGGAGTGTGCCGCACACACCTGGGCTTTCAGTGGAGCTACGTCTGAATCCCTCATGAAGCATTTTTCTGCCTCTAAATAAACTGAATAAACAAAACAGTAAACATATGTGTTATGCAAGTATGTTGTCTCTCCAGAAATATCTTTATTGTCATTGTACATGTACAACGAAATTACAGAGCAATTTTTCTGGTGGAATAAAAAGTCAAAGTAAGAATAAAGAATAAAAAAACTAAACTGCGAAATAAGACAATATAAGAAAGATATGTTAAAAATATACAAAAAATATAAAAGAACGTTGCACCTTCTCCAGGTAGTGCACGCTTCCCTAATAAATTAACTTTATTTAGCAGCGTTTAAGGCCACAATGGCTCTTGGATAGAAGCTGTTTTTTAATCTGTTTCTCCTTGTTTTAATTGTTCTGTATCTTCTGCCTGAAGGCAGCAGTTCAAACTGGGAATGTCCGGGGTGTGATTGATCCAATAGAATGTTCTGAGCCTTTTTTAGGCAGTGGGAACTGTACAGTTCTTCCAGGGATGGGAGAGGGCAGCCGATGATCCTCTGGGCTCTCGTGGCGACTCTCTGGAGAGCTGTCCTAGCTGCAGCTGTGCAACTGGCAAACCAGGCACAGACACAGTACGTTAAAATGCTCTCTATTGAGCAGCGGTAGAAGGACACCAGCAGTTTCTCACTCAGTTTGTTTTTCTTTAAAAGCCTGAGAAAGTAGAGTCTCTGCTGGGCCTTCTTCACCAGAGCAGTGGTGTTGGCGCTCCAGGTCAGGTCCTGCTCAATGGTGACGCCCAGGAGCTTGAAAGCAGCCACCCTCTCCACACAGTCCCCACCAATAGACAGTGGCTGAATGACAGTTTTTTTCCTCCTGTAGTCCACCACCAGTTCCTTGGTCTCTGTTGTGTTGAGGGTGAGATTGTTTTCTTCACACCAGACACAGAGCCGCTCCACCTCGTCCTGGTAAGCAGACTCATCATTCCCAGAGATGAGCCCCACTACTGTGGTGTCGTCTGCAAACTTAATGATGGTATTGCTGGGGAGGGTGGAGGTGCAGTCCTGTGTGTAGAGGGTGTAGAGCAGGGGGCTCAGCACACAGCCCTGTGGGGAGCCGGTACTGAGGGTGAGAGACATATGGGACCCTACTCTAACCCTCTGGGGGCGGGCTGTCAGGAAGTCCAAAATCCAGAGGCATGTGGAGGTGGGGAGTCCGAGGGCCTCCAGTTTGGAAACAAGTCTGTGAGGAAGGGTGGTGTTAAAGGCAGAACTGAAATCCACAACCAGCAGCCTCACGTAGTTCCCCGGCTGCTCCAGATGGGACAAAGCAGTGTGGAGAGTGGTGGTGATGGCCACCACTCTGTAATTGTGCTGGCAATTAAAGCCAGCACAAAACATTGAAAATAACCACTTAAATCTGGAATAATATTTATTATATTTATCATTTCACTGGTAAAAAAATCTGATTATTTGAAGACATAAATCGTTATACAGACTGTTTTTAAGGAAATTCTCTCTTTCCTTAAAAACAGTCCATCGCCCTGTCATGTAGATTATGGTCTTCACTTCAAAGCCAGTGCTGTTAGTCTGTCTCCTGAATCTCTCCTGCCGCGAGCCCCCTCCCCCCAACTTTATATTTCCCCGCTGCTGCATCAGCCCTCCCATTTCCCTTATTCGGCCTATAGCTGAATCCCATTGGTCCAAACCCCCTAACGACAGGCTGAGCGACCGAACTGAGGGCCAATCAGCATCTCTGCTTGATGCATTCAATGAACTCCGGAACTTAGATCGCGACCCAACAGCCACCCTGTCCAACTCAGTCCAATACAATAACAATTTTATTAAAAAGAAATCCTCAGACTTATTGTACTTTAAAAGCGTTGAAATGACATAAAATGTATACATTCACTTGTAATTTTAGTTTAAACATTGTATGGCTCTCACAAAATTAAATTTAAAAGTATGTGGCGTTTATGGCTCTCTTGGCAGAAAAGGTTCCCGACCACTGAGCTAGACCCTGCCTGGCAACAAAGGTTTGCTGAAATGCGATTGGTTAAATGCTCCAATGTGAAAATACTGTATGTCTGTCTGGTAGCAGCATAACCATCATAAACACAATTAAATAAACTAAAGTACAGTAAACAGGTTGTTAGAAGACACCACAGAATATTTTAACAGATGTGAAAAAGAAAGGTAGGGTTGTCGAATGAGTGTGTGTGCTGCTGGCTGCGGTCGTCTGACTGAGCTCCGCGGCGGGGGGCAGAAAAGGGAGGGAAAGTGTGTGGAGCGCATTCTCGCGCTGTCAGTCGCCGCTTTTGGAGTAAAGGAAAAAGTAATAAAGGAAGTTCCTTCTAAAGAACCAAAACTGGTCATTTTGTTTAACGACTCTGGAGGCTCTGATGGTTCTATCCCCGAAGGAAGATCAGCCTTACTGTTTACGGTTTTCTGAATCGTCTTGAGCTATAGATGTCTGCTCGTGCAAGGGCAGCAGGGAGGGGAGGGGGGGGGCTAGTTAGGTGATCAAAGCGACTTGCCGCCTGCTGGCTGTGTATTTAAGATGAAATGCTTAACTGATGCTGCCACAGTTTACAGTGGCTGGTGGGGTGGCCACTGGGGTGGCCGGGTGTCGGTCAGGGGTGGCCACGCCCAACCCCTGACCACCCCCTGGTGGCGCCACTGATCCCACATTTGGTAACTGTGAACTACTTTTCGAAATTATTTCAGATAAATCTATTATAAAAATGTCGAAGCCAAAAACTAGACAAACAGACAGAGAAGGGCCAAACCCTGGCCTAGCAGCTGCTGGCGCTAATTCAGCCCTGGAAGACATCACAGCTCTGCTGGAGCGACATAAAGAGGCTCCCTCCACTGAGTTTAAGTCCTCGTTTGAAACTTTCCCTACAAAACTGGCCAACATAGAGGCTATCGTTGTCCACGGTGATCGTATTACGTCATTGGAGGACAACGCTGGAGCATTGAAAAACGTCTTACAGACGTGGAGAAGCAGTGTAGCGCGCTGCAAAAAGACAATGACCTGCTCCGATCAAAGGTGGCGGACCTGGACCGTTCGACGAGAGAGGGCTGGCTTGACACCAGCGGACCTGGAGGGGCGCAGCAGGCGCTCCCACATTCGCCTCGTTGGCCTACCTGAGAACATGGAAGGCCCTCGTCCAAGTGTGTTCTTCTCACAGCTCCTCAGTCAAGTGTTTGGTCCGGACATTCTCCCCACCCCTCCAGAGATTGACCGAGCTCATTGGGTCCCTGTGTCCAAGCCGCTGCGGGGAGCCAAACCGCGGCCTGTGATTCTCTGTTTACACCGTTCCAGGTGAAGGATTTGATTATCCGCGAGGCCCGTAAGAGGAAAGACTTATCCTACAGAACACGCGATCCGCTTCTACGATGACTACAGTCCAGACGTGCTGAAGCTGCGTAATGAGTACCGCGCTGCCATGGCTGAGCTGGATGAGAGAGGATTCAGACCATCCTTACTCTTCCCAGCCAAACTCTGCATCACTTTGCCGGACGGAGAGAAGAAGTGGTTTGCATCTGCAGCAGCGGCTGAAAAGTTTGTACAGGACACACGCAACGTCTCCTAAACAGAGGTGAAATCGTTCTGCATGATTTGGACAAATATAAATGTGTGCCTAATCTGAGCATTTTACTGATTGGCTCTTTAAAGTGTGATTTGAGTTGATGTTAAAAAAAAAAAAAGCTAAGCTGCAAACAGGCAGTGTTTTCTTTTTCTTGTATCACAGGTCTGTGGTTGAATAAGGTTATTGTTTTGAAACTGAATTGCTCTCATATTTCTGTAGCCCCATTGTGGTAGCAGGGAGTTAGGATTAAGGACGTATTAAAATATGCTGATAAATATATCAGAGGGTTGGTTGTTACCTTTTGTAACAACTGTTTTTCCTTTTTGTTGTGTTTATCATTTTTTGTTACTATTTTTTCTGTGCTACTTTTCCTGTAAAGTTTATTAATATCAGAGTATTGGGGCCAGAATCACCTCACTCAAACATGGGAAATGCTGGGTCCTAATGCCCCACCAGCCTTACGGTTTGTTAGTTGGAATGTGAAGGGATTGAATTCTCCAATTAAAAGGTAATCAGTCATTTAAAACAGCTGAACACAAAGATTGCATTCTTGCAGGAAACTCATCTGAAAGCAGCTGATCACTTGAAGATGCGGTTTGGGTGGGTTGGGCAACTTTATCACTCATCATTTAACAGTAAAGCCAGAGGTGTGGCTGTTCTTGTCCATAAATCAGTTCCATTTTCTGTTACTGAGGTAATATCAGACCCACATGGCCGCTACATTATAGTTTCAGGCAGAGTTTGTGGTAAGAGTCTCACATTAGTGAATGTCTACGGTCCAAACTTTGACAGTGAGGAATTTTTTAAGAGACTTTTTCTTTCTATCCCTAATTTAAACTACAGTCAGCTTGTAATGGGAGGTGATATTAACTGTTGCCTTAACCCAACTCTGGATCGTTCCTCATCTAAGCCCTATTCTGTGTCCAAATCCTCTAAAGCCATACAACTGTTCATGTCACAATATGGTGTCACAGATGTCTGGCTTCATTTTAATCCAAATGTTAAGCATTTCTCTTTTTTCTCGCCGGTGCACAGATCTTTTTCTAGAATAGATTTTTTCCTCATTGATAATAATTTGCTCTCTGCTGTCAATTCCTGCGAATACACCCCCATAGTAATATCAGACCATTCACCTGTTACGCTTGATATTTCCCCCCCAGGCAACTCTTTGTCACGGTCTCCATGGCATATAAACCTTTACATTTTTACTAACAATACACCAGATGCATCTGCAATTTCAATTTGGGAAGCATGTAAAGCATTTCTGAGAGGGGAAATAATATCATACAGTGCCTATAAAAATAAGATAGCCTCACAAAAGAGCCGTGATCTTTATTCTGTCATATCCAAACTGCAAAATAAGTGTGCAGAATCCCCCAGTGCTGATCTATCTAAGGAATTGCTTATAAAAAAGACAGAATTTGACTCGATAGCCACCGACGAGGCAGTGCAGTTAGTACTCAGGACCCGTTATAGCTATTATGAGTTCGGGGATAAGCCTAATAAAATACTCTCACACCAGATTAGACAGTCAACAGCAGCTCAAAATATTACCGAACTCTGTACCTCTGATGGACTCATACTTAATCCTCAAACTATCAATGATACATTTAGGGATTTTTATTCTGCTCTACACACTTCTGAATGTTTTCCTGATGAAAAACGTTATGAAGATTTCTTTTCACATCTTAATATTCCGACAGTTGAAGCAGATGTAGCTGCTCAATTGGATCAGCCTTTCACTGCTGAAGAACTAAAGAACGCTGTCATGTCTATGCAGAGTGGGAAAAGCCCCGGACCGGATGGGTTCCCATCTGAATTTTTAAATGTTTTTGTGGATAAATTATCCCCTCTAATGCTAAACATGTTACAGGCTTCAGCTGATATTGGTGCTTTACCGGCAACTTTGCGACAGGCCACAATCTCTCTTATCCTAAAGAAGGATAAAGATCCCAGATGCTGCAGCAGTTCTAGGCCTATATCTCTGCTGTGTGCAGATGTTAAAATTTTAGCAAAACTGCTAGCAAAACGCTTGGAGCAGATAATGCTCACATTAATCAGTCCTGACCAAACTGGCTTTATTAAAACCAGACATTCATATCACAACATTAGGCGGCTTATGAATATTTTATACTGCACCTCTTCAACTGACTCCCCTGAAATGGTCATCTCTATGGATGCTGAAAAGGCTTTTGATCAGGTCCAGTGGCCTTACCTGTTTTATTCTCTGAGACGCTTTGGCTTTAAATTTCCGTCATGGATCAGATTACTGTACATGTAGCATGTCTATTATGGACTAGAGTCAGAAGAACAGGGACGGCTCAGGGAGAGAGGAGGCAGAGACTGGAGACTGTAGGTTTGCTATAAACAGTACCATGTATTTTTAGACACACATAAACATACACCAATATTACAAAAGAGAATATTCCAAATTATTCCAGGAGATCCTTTACAGAGATTATATACAGATGGACGGTTCAGTGAGTGATCCGTCGTATCCGACTCAATATCATCAGCTCAAGTATTGTCCATGCGACCCAGACAGAAATAGTTGAATCCGGCGGTTAGTGTTCAGTGATGGGAAGTGATTGAAAGTCTTTGTGTCTCTGGGTTGTAGGACGAATGCAGGTGCATTGATTAAATGAGTCATTAGGCTACAGGAGCCTCCTACCAGCCTGGGCTGAACGACAGGGAGGAGGTAATTCCTTCTTGGTTTCTGGTTCGGGCTTAGCTCGCCATCAATCCCTATGGCCTGGATAAAGAACATGACCCACAGGGTTCTATCATTAAACTGTGTGCACACACAAACTCCAAGTTAAATACCAAAATATCAATAGAACCATAATTGTATTGCAGTTTGGTAAATGAATCTCATTTTAAAG
>CM074489.1:2309447-2325640 GCA_037389245.1 Oryzias sinensis | reverse complement strand
CAGAGACACAAAGACTTTCAATCACTTCCCATCACTGAACACTAACCTCCGGATTCAACCATTTCTGTCTGGGTCGCATGGACAATACATGAGCTGATGATATTGAGTCGGATACGACGGATCACTCACTGAACCGTCCATCTTTATATAATCTCTGTAAAGGATCTCCTGGAATAATTTGAATATTCTCTTTTGTAATATTGGTGTATGTTTATGTGTTTGTCTAAAAATACATGGTACCGTTTATAGCAAACCTACAGTCTCCAGTCTCTGCCTCCTCTCTCCCTGAGCCGTCCCTGTTCTTCTGACTCTAGTCCATAATAGACATGCTACATGTACAGTAATCTGATCCATGACAGAAATTCAAAGCCAAAGCGTCTCAGAGAATAAAACAGGTAAGGCCACTGGACCTGATCAAAAGCCTTTTCAGCATCCATAGAGATGACCATTTCAGGGGAGTCAGTTGAAGAGATGCAGTATAAAATATTCATAAGCCGCCTAATGTTGTGATATGAATGTCTGGTTTTTAATAAAGCCAGTTTGGTCAGGACTGATTAATGTGGGCATTATCGGCTCTAAGCGTTTTGCTAACAGTTTTGCTAAAATTTTAACATCCGCACACAGCAGAGATATAGGCCTATAACTGCTGCAGCATCTGGGATCTTTATCCTTCTTTAGGATAAGAGATTGTGGCCTGTCGCAAAGTTGCCGGTAAGGCACCAATATCAGCTGAAGTCTGTAAGATATTTAGCATTAGAGGGGATAATTTATCCAAAAAAACCTTAAAAAATTCAGATGGAAACCCATCCGGTCCGGGGCTTTTCCCACTCTGCATAGAAATGACAGCATTCTTTAGTTCTTCAGCAGTGAAAGGCTTATCCAATTGAGCAGCTACATCTGCTTCAACTGTCGGAATATTAAGATTTGAAAATAAAGCTTCATAACGTTTCTCATCAGGAAAACATTCAGAGGTGTATAGAGCAGAATAAAAATCCCTAAATGTATCTTTGATAGTTTGAGGATTAAGTGTGTTAAGAGTGTTAAGAGTCCATCAGAGGTAGAGAGTTTGGTAATATTTTGAGCTGCTGTTGACTGTCTAATCTGGTGTGAGAGTATTTTATTAGGCTTATCCCCAAACTCATAATAGCTTTAATGGGTCCTGAGTATTAATTGGACTGCCTCGTGTCTCCTGGCCATCGAGTCAAATTCTGCCTTTTTTTTTTTTTTTTTTTTTAACTTGTCCTGTCCAACAGCCGGGCAGACAGATGAGAGCTGAGGGCCTCTTGTGTTGGACATATTTTACTTTAACAAGAGGGGTTATTGATCTTCAGACAAACCAAAGGTATGTCTGGATAAACCCCTTTTGTAATTGAGGCCAAACTTTATTAATTTCAATCATGTCTGAAAATCTTTGGTGTTGGACCGGACGGAAAAGGAAAGAGGGGAAGAAGAGAGAGGGACGATAGAGAGAGGGGGGGTAGGGGGTGATAATAGGAGGGGAAGGGGGATAAGACCATGAAGCAGCATAAAGCAACAAGTTTACTGGTTGTTAATCACCATGGTAAGGCTCAAATGCAGTACAAAAAGGGCGGAGCCTGTCCACACACACACTCAAATGTTATAAACACACCTGCTAGCTGCAAAAATGTCCACATGTCAACATGTACACAAAACAGATAGTGTTCACACGCATACTTATGCCTTAAAACCAACTAGTGTGAAATATTTCAGTCATTCAGTCATGCAAACTGTTAGTGCAAAGGTGAGCTAACACCTGTGCTCAGGTGAGTGTTTAAAAAAAAATTCTGCCTTTTTTATAAGCAATTCCTTAGATAGATCAGCACTGGGGGATTCTGCACATTTATTTTGCAGTTCCGATATGACAGAATAAAGATCACGCCTCTTTTGTGAGGCAATCTTATTTTTATAGGCACTGTATGATATTATTTCCCCTCTCAGAAATGCTTTACATGCTTCCCAAATTGAAATTGCAGATGCATCTGGTGTATTATTAGTAAAAATGTAAAGGTCTATACGTTCACTAATAAACTGAACAAAGTCTGTGTCTTTGAGAAGCAGTGGGTTAAAGCGCCATGGAGACCGTGACAAAGAGTTGCCTGGGTGGATAATATCAAGGGTAACAAGGATCTGATATTACTATGGGGGTGTATTCACAAGAGTTGACGTCAGAGAGCAAATTATTATCAATGAGGAAAAAATCTATTCTAGAGAAAGAGCTGTGCACCGGCGAGAAAAAAGATAAATGCTTAACATTTGGATTAAAATGAAGCCAGACATCTGTGACACCATATTGTGACATGAACAGTTGTATGGCTTTAGAGGATTTGGACACAGAATAGGGCTTAGATGAGGAACGATCCAGTGTTGGGTTAAGGCAACAGTTAAAATCACCTCCCATTACAAGCTGGCTGTAGTTCAAATTAGGGATAGAAAGAAAAAGTCTCTTAAAAAATTCCTCACTGTCAAAGTTTCGACCGTAGACATTCTCTAATGTGAGACTCTTACCACAAACTCTGCCTGAAACTATAATGTAGCGGCCATTGGGGTCTGATATTACCTCAGTAACAGAAAATGGAACTGATTTATGGACAAGAACAGCCAAACCTTGGGTTTACTGTTAAATGATGAGTGATAAAGTTGCCCAACCCACCCAAATCCCATCTTCAAGTGATCAGCTGCTTTCAGATGAGTTTCCTGCAAGAATGCAATCTTTGTGTTCAGCTGTTTTAAATGACTGATTACCTTTTAATTGGAGAATTCAATCCCTTCACATTCCAACTAACAAACCGTAAGGCTGGTGGGGCATTAGGACCCAGCAGATCCCATGATTGAGTGAGGCGCTTCTGGCTCCAATACTCTGATATTAATAAACATTACAGGAAAAGTAGCACAGAAGAAATAGTAACAAAAAAAATGATAAAAACACAACAAAAAGGAAAAATAGTTGTTACAAAAGGTAACAACCAACCCTCTGATATATTTATCAGCATATTTTAATACGTCCTTAATCCTAACTCCCTGCTACCACAATGGGGCTACAGAAATATGAGAGCAATTCAGTTTCAAAACAATAACCTTATTCAACCACAGACCTGTGATTCAAGAAAAAGAAAACACTGCCTGTTTGCAGCTTAGCTTTTTTTTAACATCAACTCAAATCACACTTTGGAGCCGATCAGTGAAATGTTCAGATTAGGCACACATTTATATTTGTCCAAATAATGCAGAACGTTATCACCTCTGTTTAGGAGACGTTGCGTGTGTCCTGTACAAACTTTTCAGCTGCTGCTGCCGATGCAAACCACTTTTTCTCTCCGTCCGGCAAGGTGATGTGGAGTTTGGCTGGGAAAAGTAAGGATGGTCTGAATCCTCTCTCATCCAGCTCAGCCATGGCAGCGCGGTACTCATTACACAGCTTCAGCACGTCTGGACTGTAGTCATCGTAGAAGCGGATCGCGTTTTCCTTGTAGGATAAGTCCTTCCTCTTACGGGCCTCGCGGATAATCAAATCCTTCACCTGGAACGGTGTAGACAGAGAATCACCGGCCGCGGTTTGGCTCCCCGCAGCGGTTTGGCCCCAGGGACCCAATGAGCTCGGTCAATCTCTGGAGGGGTGGGGAGAATGTCCGGACCAAACACTTGACTGAGGAGCTGTGAGAAGAACGCACTTGGACGAGGGCCTTCCATGTTCTAAGGTAGGCCAACGAGGCGAATGTTGGAGCGCCTGCTGCGCCCCTCCAGGTCCGCTGGTGTCAAGCCAGCCCTCTCTCGTCGAACGGTCCAGGTCCGCCACCTTTGATCGGAGCAGGTCATTATCTTTTTGCAGCGCGCTACACTGCTTCTCCACGTCTGTAAGACGTTTTTCAATGCTCCAGCGTTGTCCTCCAATGACGTAATACGATCACCGTGGACAACGATAGCCTCTACGTTGGCCAGTTTTGTAGGGAAAGTTTCAAACGAGGACTTAAACTCAGGGGAGAGGGCCTCTTTATGTCGCTCCAGCAGAGCTGTGATGTCTTCCAGGGCTGAATTAGTCCAGCAGCTGCTAGGCCAGGGTTGGGCCCTTCTCTGTCTGTTTGTCTAGTTTTCGGCTTCGACATTTTTATAATAGATTTATCTGAAATAATTTCGAAAAGTAGTTCACAGTTACCAAATGTGGGATCAGTGGCCCCACCAGGACCCCAGTGGCCACCCCACCAGCCACTGTAAACTGTGGCAGCATCAGTTAAGCATTTCATCCTAAATACACAGCCAGCAGGCGGCAAGTCGCTTTGATCACCTAACTAGGCTCCCCCCCTCCCTGCTGCCCGTGCGCGAGCAGACATCTATAGCTCAAGACGATTCAGAAAATGGTAACCAGTAAGGCTGATCTTCCTTCGGGGTTCAATTCCGCGTTAGAACCATCAGAGCCTCCAGAGTCGTTAAACAAAATGACCAGTTTTGGTTCTTTAAAAGGAACTTCCTTTATCACTTTTTCCTTTACTCCAAAAGCGGCGACTGACAGCGCGAGAATGCGCTCCACACACTTTCCCTCCCTTTTCTGCCCCCCGCCGCGGAGCTCAGTCAGACGCAGCCAGCAGCACACACACTCATTCGACAACCCTACCTTTCTTTTTCACATCTGTTAAAATATTCTGTGGTGTCTTTTAACAACCTGTTTACTGTACTTTAGTTTCTTTTATTGTGTTTATGATGGTTATGCTGCTACCAGACAGACATACAGTATTTTCACATTGGAGCATTTAACCAATCGCATTTCAGCTGACCTTTGTTGCCAGGCAGGGTCTAGCTCAGGGGTCGGGAACCTTTTCTGCCAAGAGAGCCATAAACGCCACATACTTTTAAATTTAATTTCATGAGAGCCATACAATATGTTTAAAACTAAAAATACAAGTGAATGTATACATTTTATGTAATTTCAACACTTTTAAAGTACAATAAGTCTGAGGATTTCTTTTTAATAAAATTGTTATTGTATTGCACTGAGTTGGACTGGGTGGCTGTTGGGGCGCATTCTAAGTTCCGGAGTTCATTGAACGCATCAAGCAGAGATGCTGATTGGCCCTCAGTTCGGTCACTCAGCCTGTCGTTAGGGGGTTTGGACCAATGGGATTCAGCTATAGGCCGAATAAGGGAAATGGGAGGGCTGATGCAGCAGCGGGGAAATATAAAGTTGGGGGGAGGGGGCTCGCAGCAGGAGAGATTCAGGAGACAGACTAACAGCACTGGCTTTGAAGTGAAGACCATAATCTACATGACAGGGCGATGGACTGTTTTTAAGGAAAGAGAGAAGGACGATTTATGTCTTCAAATAATCAGATTTTTTTACCAGTGAAATGATAAATATAATAAATATTATTCCAGATTTATGTGGTTATTTTCAATGTTTTGTGCTGGCTTTAATTGCCAGCACAATTACAGAGTGGTGGCCATCACCACCACTCTCCACACTGCTTTGTCCCATCTGGAGCAGCCGGGGAGCTACGTGAGGCTGCTGGTTGTGGATTTCAGTTCCGCCTTTAACACCATCCTCCCTCACAGACTTGTTTCCAAACTGGAGGCCCTCGGACTCCCCACCTCCACATGCCTCTGGATTTTGGACTTCTTGACAGCCCGCCCCCAGAGGGTTAGAGTAGGGTCCCACATGTCGACAGCTCTCACCCTCAGTACCGACTCCCCACAGGGCTGTGTGCTGAGCCCCCTGCTCTACACCCTCTACACACAAGACTGCACCTCCACCCACCCCAGCAATACCATCATTAAGTTTGCAGACGACACCACAGTAGTGGGGCTCATCTCTGGGAATGATGAGTCTGCTTACCGGGACGAGGTGGAGCGGCTCTGTGTCTGGTGTGAAAAAAACAATCTAATCCTCAACACAGCAAAGACCAAGGAACTGGTGATGGACTACAGGAGGAACAAAACAGACATTCAGCCACTGTCTATTGGTGGGGATTGTGTGGAGAGGGTGGCTGCTTTCAAGCTCCTGGGCGTCACCATTGAGCAGGACCTGACCTGGAGCGCCAACACCACTGCTCTGGTGAAGAAGGCCCAGCAGAGACTGTATCTTCTCAGGCTTTTAAAGAAAAACAAACTGAGTGAGAAACTGCTGGTGTCCTTCTACCGCTGCTCAATAGAGAGCATTTTAACGTACTGTGTCTGTGCCTGGTCTGCCAGTCGCACAGCGGCGGCTAAGACAGCTCTCCAGAGAGTCGCCACGAGAGCCCAGAGGATCATTGGGTGCCCTCTCCCATCCCTGGAAGAACTGTACAGTTCCCGCTGCCTAAAAAAGGCTCAGAACATTTTGCTGGATCCATCACACCCCGGACATTCTCAGTTTGAACTGCTGCCTTCAGGCAGAAGACACAGAACAATTAAAACAAGGACAAACAGATTAAAAAACAGCTTCTATCCGAGAGCCATCGTGGCCTTAAACGCTGCTAAATAAAGTTAATTTATTAGGGAAGCGTGCAATAACTGGAGAAGGTGTAACCTCCTTTTTATATTTTTTGTATATTTTTAACATATCTTTCTCATATTGTCTTATTTCGCAGTTTATTTTTTTATTTTTTATTCTTACTCTGACTTTTTATTCCACCGGAAAAAGTGCACTGTAATTTCGTTGTACATGTACAATGACAATAAAGATATTTCTGGAGAGACAACATACTTGCATAACACATATGTTTACTGTTTACTGTTTAATATGTTTACTGTTTTGTTTATTCAGTTTATTTAGAGGCAGAAAAATGGTTCATGAGGGATTCAGACGTAGCTCCACTGAAAGCCCAGGTGTGTGCGGCACACTCCACCACAGACTTTAGATCACCTGGTCTGTATTGTGCACGAATACTTGGTGCAAATACGCTCTCACAATGACAGCGGTGGTGGGTTTGCGATTACATTTGATTGTAGTAAAAGGATGTCCCCCATCACATGCACCTCCCAGGCACGATTTCAGGACTGGTTGTTGTGTTACCGCAGCCTTTTAATGTGTTTTTAACCTTTTTTGACAGTTACCTAAAGTCATTAGTTGATGTTTTTGTATGTTGTCAATTTTCAGAGGATGAAGAGAAAATCCACAAACATTTATTCTTATTTTAAGAAGAAAAGGACAGCAGAAGGAGGGAATGAGATGGTAGGGGGGCAACAGAGGAATAGTGAGGAGGAAAAGGAAGGAGGAAGATGAAACAGAGCAGCATGATCAGGATCCACAGCCAGCATTAACAAGAGAAGACATTGAGGGGAAAAATGAGACTGGTGAGGGACAGTCAGCATCCAGTGATGAAAGGCAGATTTCAGCAGAAGCAGGGGCTCCACCTATTCCTGCACCGACAGGTGAAGTTATTAAGGAAACTGTTTCATGTTTAATAGAAATGTCTACAGATATATTACAGGTATAAATAATAATTACTAGGAAAGGGTATTATTTTTGTTATTATTATTACAGAACAACTGATTTTACTTTTGTTCATTATAGATATCTCCCAGTCCAGAGCCGAACACCCCAAACAGCCACACCTAAAATGCTTCCCACGAACCTATCAAGGTGACAGAAGGTGTCTTTCTAAAGATTGCTACAATGCACATAAATGGCTTGACTATTCTCAGAGTAAAGACTCAGCATTTTGTTATGCTTGCCGGCACTTTGGTCTCCCTGCCTCAGGTGAGTCCGTGTTTACTTCTGAAGAGGGATCCAAAAACTGGAAACAGGCAACCTTTAAAGATGGGGGTTCCGAAGACATCCCGGCCGACTGACTTCAAGGACTACAGACCGGTGGCGCTGACCTCTCATCTGATGAAGACGATGGAGAGGCTGGTGCTCACACATCTTCATCCCATGGTCAGCCAGTCGATGGACCCGCTGCAGTTCGCCTACCAGCCCGGCATCGGAGTTGAGGATGCTGTCATCTTCCTCCTGGACAGAGCTCTGTCACACCTGGACCAGACTGGAAGCTCTGTGAGAGTCATGTTTTTCAACTTCTCCAGCGCTTTCAACACCATTCAACCGCTGCTGCTGAGGGACAAGTTGGTGCACATGGGCGTGGACCAGCATCTGTCTGCATGGATGCTGGACTACCTCTCAAACCGACTGCAGTACGTGAGGTCTCGCCACTGTGAGTCTGACATGATTGTCTGCAACACAGGAGCACCGCAGGGAACAGTTCTGGCTCCGTTCCTGTTCACTGTCTACACCGCAGACTTCATGTCCAGCTCAGCATCTTGTCACCTGCAGAAGTTCTCGGATGACTCTGCCGTTGTCGGACTAATCATGGATGACGTAACAGAGAGTATAGAGAACTGATTCGGAACTTTGTGGACTGGTGCCAGCGGAACTACCTCCAGATTAATGCAGGGAAAACCAAGGAGCTGGTGGTGAACTTTCACAGGCACACTCACTCTACAATAGCACCGGTGAACATCCAAGGAAGGGACATAGAGAGAGTGGATTCATACAAGTACTTGGGTGTTCACCTCAACAATAAACTGGACTGGTCACACAATACAGAAGCACTGTACATAAAAGGACAGAGCAGACTTTATCTGCTGAGGAGACTGAGGTCTTTTGGAGTGCAGGGATCACTCCTAAAGACTTTTTATGACTCTGTAGTGGCATCAGCCATCTTTTATGGATTGGTCTGCTGGTGTAGCAGCACCTCGGCTGCAGAAAAGAAGCGGCTGGAGAAGCTGGTGAAGAAGGCCAGCTCCGTTCAGGCGGAACTGAAATCCACAACCAGCAGCCTCACGTTGTTCCCCGGTTGCTCCAGATGGGACAAAGCAGTGTGGAGAGTGGTGGTGATGGCATCTTCTGTGGACCTGTTTGCCCTGTATGCAAACTGGTAGCTGGAAGGCATGAGGTATTGTGGTTACGTATGTGGTTTTTCCGGGGTCAGGGCGACGGGTCTATGGTCCTTTAGGCCTTTGATTGTGGATATTTTGGGCAGAGGGACAATAGTTGAGGATTTGAGGCAGGGTGGGACGATGGACTGATGTAAGGACCCATTGAAAATCTTAGTAAAGACCCCCGCCAGCTGGTCCATGCAGTTCCTTCAGCACCTGTCCAGTGATGCCATCAGGTCCGACAGCCTTCCTCAGGTTCACAGACCTCAGCTTTTGCCTCACCTCATGTTCCTCTACCCTGAGGGAGGGGCCGTTGTTGGCTGATGCCAGTAATGCAGCCGTCTCTGGTGGCTCCACGTCTAAGGGGGTAAATAAGAGGTTAAGCTCCTCTGCCAGTGAAGGGTTCCCATCAACAGCAGCGAGGTTTGGTCTGTAGTTGGTTAGATGTTGGATCCCTTGCCAAACCTGCCGTGTGTTGTTTGTGCTGAGGTTGTCCTCAATCATCACCTTGTAGTCTATTTTGGCCTGTCGGATGCCTCTCTTCAGGTTTGCTCTGGCAGAGCTGTACAGGTTCCTGTCACCAGACCTGAAGGCTGTGTTCCTCTCCCGCAGCAGTCGCTGGACCTCTCTGGTCATCCAGGGTTTTTGGTTTGGATACACTCGGATGTGCTTGTCCACAGTAACAGTGTCTGTGCAATGGTTGATATAGCACAGGACTGCTGTTGTGTGCTCTTCCGGGTCTGGGTGGTCAAAAATCTCCCAATTTGATCTCTCAAAGCAGTCCTGCAGCTGGTGGGAGGCACCTTTGGGCCAAGTTTTGATAGTCTTTCTTTTGGTAGAAGCCCGTTTCCTGAGGGGGGTATATGCTGGGGCTAGGAGCAGGGACATGTGGTCTGACATGCCCAGGTGTGGGAGCTGTATAGCTCTGTAGCCATGTTTTATGTTGCAGTAAACCTTATCTAATGGGTTATCCCCTCTGGTGGCACATTTCACATGCTGATAGAACACAGGGAACTTGGGCAGCATTCAGTCAGTGAAGTGCTAAATTTACAGCTGCGTTGGCTCAGGTTGGGGCCTTTTTGTTCCCGCCCCTTTCTGGTGATATTTTACTGATGATTGACAGGTGATGTTGAAGCAAAAACATCCGTCCCACACCAGGTGATCTGTGCAGCGTTTCATCTACCTGGGTGATCTCAAACACGCTGCACCTATTTGATGTCGCCAACATACATTTTTCCTCAGTTTTTAAACCTTTCTGTGATCTCAGGTATCGGTAACAATTTTTCTGATCTCCAGTGAACCGCGCCCTACAATAACTTGTGACCAGGGTTTAAATGTACAAAAAGTCATAAGAAAGAAAATCCAAAAATGGTGAAGGAATTTTGTTTCTCCTTTACTGATTTGTGGTTTAAAAAGTAAACATTAAAAAAAAGCTTTCAACACAGACTCCAAATTGGGAGCACATTCTCTGACGTCTCCACCTTAAATTTCAATAAGCCCAAGTTCAGTCCAGATTTCCTGTCAATCATCTTCATCTACTCTGAGGGTCTCAGCTGTTTGGGAGGAAGTGCTGCCAAGTGTCCAGCAGTAAGAAGAAGACAGGAGAAGAACCGTTGATGGAGGCTACTGAACTGCAGAATTGGAGTCTTCTTTTGGGTTAGAAGAGCATGCGGGCCTGCCAGCCTGACTCAGGGAGATGTTGAAAATGTCTGTGAAGACATCAGCCAGTCCCCCCCCACAGTCTCTCAGCACCCAACCGGAGGTGTTGTCTGGTCCTGGGGCTTTCCGTGCATTGATCCTGCTGAGGGATCTCCTCACGCTGTCTGAAGACAGAGACAACACCTGGTCACCAGGAGAGGGTGGAGTTTTCTGGGCCGTCGTGCTGTTCACTGCCTCAAAGCGAGCGTAGAAGGAGTTCAGATCATTCAGCAGGGAGATGGAGCTGTCACATGCCTGTGGGGGAGGTTTGTAGTCTGTGATGGTCCGAAATCCTCGCCACAGGCTCTGGGTGTCTCTGCTGTCGCTGAAGTGATGGGCGATCCTCCTGGAATATTGTCTCTTGGCTTCTCTGATGCCGCGGGTCAGGTTGGCCCCAGCTGTCCTCAGGGCCACCTCGTCTCCAGCTCTGAAGGCAGCATTACGGACCTTCAGGAGTCTGTAGACCTCTCTTGTTAGCCACTGCTTCTGATTTGCCCGGACTGTGATGGTCTTGTTTACTGTGACATCATCAACACACTTGGCGATGTAGGCAGTGACAGTCTCTGAGTACTCCTGGAGGTCTGTGGTGTCGTTGTTTGTTGCGGCCTGCTTGAACATGTTCCAGTCTGTGGAGCTGAAACAGTCCTGGAGAGCCTCTGAGGACCCCTCTGGCCACACCCGTATGCTTTTCCTAACCGGTCTGGCCACTTTTCCTAGGGGTCTGTGTGCAGGCATTAGCATCACAGTGATGTGGTCTGAAGATTCAAGGTGGGGGAGGGGGAGGGCTTTGTAGGCTCCTCTCTGTGAGGTGTAAACACAGTCCAGTATATTGTCTCCACGTGTTGGAAAGTTCATGTGTTGATAAAGTTTTGGGAACACACTTTTGGGGTCTGCGTGATTAAAACCCCCAGCCATGATGAGAAATGCGTCTAGGTGTGCAGTCTGCTGCTCGCTGATCTGTAGGTGCAGGTCATGCAGTGCCTCCTTCCTGCTGTCGTTGTTGGTGCTGGGGGTGAAATATACTGCAACAAGCAGTATAGCTGTATATTCCCTCGGAATAATCATGAACTCCAGCAGATCTGAGCATTGTGTGGCGACCACAACAGCGTTGCGGCAATAAGAGTTGTTGATGTAAACACAGAGACCGCCGCCTCGCTTTTTCCGCGCGAACAGCCTGTCCGCTCGGTAGCATGTTAGCTGGTCGAGTTGAATAGCATTGTCTGTGATGCTGTTATTCAGCCAAGTTTTAGTGAACACAAAAACCCAGCAGTCCTTAACCCACCTCTGAGTGGACCGCAGTAGACGAATGTGGTCCAGCTTGTTGTCCAGAGAACGAACATTTGCCAGAATGATGGAGGGGATAGCTGGCTAGGACGGGTTGGCCACCAGACCAGCTTGAATGCCACCATGTAGTCCCATTATCTGTTTTCTCGCGCCCCGCTTGTGGCGCGTCCAGTGTGGGGGAGGTGCCTAATCAGTAGGGGTGTAACGATACGCTAAAATCTAATTTCTGCTCGATTCAGAGTTTCTTAGGGCTCGGTTCGATACGTTTCGGTTCGGTACGGCTGTTTAACAAATCTGCCTGATATGAACTGCTATTTTATGAGCTATTATGTTGTTGTTGTTTATTTTGTGTTTTGCTGAACTGAATATTTCACCATTCATCCAACAGCAGCTATAACAGCTTATAAAATACACACAAGAAAATATTTGTCCTACAGAGAATATTTATTTTACAGACATTTAAAAAAACTATTGTCTAAATTATTCACATGTACTGTAAACAAATTAATGTATATTACGGATGTGTTCAGCACACATTTGACCCTCAGTAACTATTTCTGGTATTTTTCCAACTTCAAATTCTGGAGCTTTAATCAGTGTTACTAAATGTTGTCTGTAAAAATGATCATAAAAAATAATATAAATTATTGTACTTATTGTACTACATTTTAACCACTTACTCCAATCTTATTTTTAAAAAACAAACTTTGAAAACGTGTTTGGCCTTACTTTGTGAGTCCATGTATTGATCCTTCTCCCCTAAAAGCTCTATGATCTGGTGGAAAGGTTTCCTTATTTTCCTTTAGTTTATTTGAGTTTCTCCCCTCAATGGAGAAAGACGTTCTTAGTCTGTTTCTACGGCAGCAGTGTAGCTACAAAGCAGCTGTCAGCTCACGTCTGCCCCCTGTCTTTTCTGTGGGCGTACTGCAGCGTTTTGACCAACGTCTCTGTTAACGTTGAGCCCTATAGTCAGACATGAGGCACAGCGCTCCAGAGCCTCATGCGCTCCGTCTGTGATCGCGAGACACTGAAATTCAGCGATTCTAACCCCCAAGAAAACTGTGAATAACTGAGCTACGCTAACTGAACGCGCGCTCACACACACACACACACACTCCTACAGGTGTGCGAATGCAGAAACCATTGAGAGTCTCGGCGGAATACCGCGAGTAACATTAGTTCTGCCTTGGGGCAATGTTAATACATGGGGGGGTAAACAAACCGAAAAACCGAAACGGTACGAACGTGAACCGAACCGAAAGTGCCACATCGAAACGGTTCGATCCAACTACGTGTACCGTTACACCCAAAGTTCGCCAAAGTCCGTGGGGTTCCACTGCAAGTTTGTAGTACGCTAGGTGTCAAGCAGAAACCCACGGCTGTATGTCTGAAGAGCTTCTGAACTGTGGAACTGAAACTTACAAAGACAAAAACATTGTGACTTACAAAAACAAAGAAGCGCCGTTTTGACTGGAGAGAGAGAAGCCGCTGCGTCACCATCTTTTGATCAGCGTATAAAACTGAACTGCTCTGGAAACAGTGAAACATTGCCATTTGCTGCTCTGTTTATTTCTGTTTTCAACTTGTAATTGTATCTACCCAGAAAACCACCACGCTCTCTAGTGTTGAATTTTAGAACAACGCCTCAGTCCACTCTTCAGAACAATCATAATTATGTTTAGATCTCGGTGGTGAGAGCTAGACTGCAGGAAAGTAAAAACACATTTATTTGTTTTGTGGATTTAGAAAAAGCATTTGACCGAATAAATGAAGATCTTCTAGGTCAGGGGTCGGGAACCTTTTTGGCCGAGAGAGCCATAAATGCCACATATTTTTAAAAGTAATTTCAAAAGAGCCATACAATAATGTAGTGTTCCTTTCCCACACTGAGGCACGGAGATGTAACCCTTTTTTAAGGTTCTTTATTCTGGTTACTATAGACCGCAACAAACGCCGAACAATTGATTCAGCAACTCCTTATTCTCTCCAGCAAGACGAGAGCGCTTCTCCCAACTTTATATTCCCCCCGTCCCAGTCCAGCCCTCCTATTCCCTTATTCGGCCCATAGCTGAACCCCATTGGTCCAAACTACTTAACAACATGCTGAGCGACAGAACTGAGGGCCAATCAGATCTCTGCTTAATGCGTTCAATGAACTCCAGAACTTTTAACGCGGCCCAACAGAATCATATCAATGAGTAACATCAGGGCTCCAGACTGCGACCAATTGCTCGCATTTTGCGACCAAAATTTGAGAGTTTGCGACTGAATTTTACACCCAGTCGCACATGTGCGACCAGTAAATTTGCCTCCCCCACCCTCCGTATTTTTTTATACATTAAATGTGGAAGGGGCACGTGAATGATCAATGAAATAATCTGAGACGCGAGCGCACACGCACGCAGGCAGACACACACTCGCGCACACACTCATGAAACGCGAGCACACACTCGCGTGATGCCCGTCTGTAAGGCAGCCACTGCGACCTGCGGCTAGTGTACCAGTGCCAGAGTGTACAGCAGGGGTCTCAAACTCGCGGCCCGCGGGCTATTTGCGGCCCCCAAGATGATATTTTGCGGCCCCCGCCTTAAATGAAAATTTAATGTTAGTGCAGCCCGCCAGTTTTAATGAATGACACTTTTTCATTGTCGTGCACGGAGATGACCAACCAATCACAGTGGGGTAAATGACTCTTGGGGGCGGGACAATTACAGGGCTTGGAAGCAGGACACCTGACAGCCCCCTCCCTCCCCACACCACATGAAGGAGTTCCTTACTTTCCTTTCTAGAACGTATCTATTCGCTCGTAATTTTCTAAATACATGCAGTCAGTGCTGAACTTTTCTCTGGGTCTCACAGAACAGGAGGAAGGTTTAGGGTTTTGGTTACGGTTACGGCGGCGCATCAAACGGTTTATGCACGGCAGCACACACACAATTCCCGCGGGAGTCGGGTCAGCTGAGGAGAATAAATGTCCCCCACGCACGTGCGTGACAGCTAAGGGGGCTTGAACATTAAACACGCTCGAGCAAAAACATTAGTTTTAGACACACTACGTGGGGAAAATGCAACGATAGACGTGTTTGAGATGAACCGGCACCTCGCCGGGATCGTTGGGGAGGCCGGGGGGGGGGGGGGGGGGGCTGTGAGATAAAGGCGAATCTGCAGCGAGACTGCAGGACAAAAGGAAGTTGGGGTTGTCCTAAACATTCAATTTAGTTTTAATATTCCTCTCTCCCTTAGTGTGATCTGTGTTATTATATATTTATTTTATGATTATTTTAATGTTTTGTAATGCATGTAGCCTTTTTTAATGAATTGGTATTTTAAATTATTTTAATTAATCACTCAACTACAAAAACCCTCAGGACACATGTCCCATAATGCATTGTTTTGTAGTCTGTTGGGCAGCTTTCAGTCAGTTCAGTTTCCAGCTGTGTCCGGGTAGGTTTGCACCTTGCTCCCACCCCTTTCTCGCAATATTTTTGTGATGATTGACAGTTGATGTTGGAGCAAAAACAAAAATATGTCTCACACCACGTGATCTGCGCAGCGTTGAGTCCATCTGGGTGATCTCAAACACACTTATTGTGCATCTTGGCTGCACCTATTTGGTGTCACAAAGATAAATTTCCATCCGTTTTCTTTACTATTTGTACTTTCATGACAGTGATGGTGATGTCAGTTTACCTGTTGTTGCATTTTCAAAAGTGAAGAATAAAATGTGACACTGAATTAGAAACAGCACATTGTAATTTCTGCATCTATTATTAAAGTATTTATTAGTAATACAGTGGAAATTAGTAGATTTGGTTAGCATGTTGATTTACGGTATGCGCCCCTAAATTTTCTGGTTGTGCCCCTAAAACTTTCAGTTAGGGGCCACAGGGCTCCTAGTGAAAAAAGTTAGTCTGGAGCCCTGAACATCTGCATATAGTTTGGTTAACTAATCTGCATTTACCATGTTGATTTCTAAAAGTTACTACATAATTAAGCAATTCATCTTTGTCATGTGCTTTGATATTGCAAGATTCTTAATTCTGTCTGATAAAGTTATGAACCAGATAATGATAAATCATGTAATAAAATGATTACGGCTAGAGTTGTGCCGATGGACGATACCATCGTGATGGGTGACTGACATCCCGATGGAGAGACACCATCGTTACATGTACAAAATATCTTGATGGGATCAATGGGCGGATTAGAATCCAACCGTGTACATGGGCCCAGAAAAATGTTTTCAGAATATAAAAACGTTCACTAAGGTCACACTTTCCGTCGGAATAAATCATTCGCACATGCGCAGTAGGGTTTGAAAACCGGAAAAGGATATAAATTCCGCCGAG
>CM074489.1:2278324-2308947 GCA_037389245.1 Oryzias sinensis | reverse complement strand
ATTCAGGCAGGTGGGACCCATCCTGATGACAGACTGACAGAGGACTTTTTTACTGTTTGCTCATTTCTTTTGGATTTGGACCCAAAAACATGATCATGAATGAAAATGTAATAGATTAGAAATGACTTGAAATGAAGTTAAACAGATGAAGAATTGAAATGTCATCGATCATCATGAATTATTCAGGACTAAATAGTTACAATCTAATAGATTTAAAGCTTCAATTTAAAAAATGTCAGATTCAATTGTGTTTCCTTATCTTGAATCTGAAATTATTCATTCTTTTTTATTTAATGCATTTTTAAATGACCACATTGCAGAAAAACAGCTGAAAAAATCTTTAGTTTTCCTCTGAAAGCATTTCCTGACATCTCTAAACTATAGAGTAGCCTTGAAAAACATGAGGATCCACGGGGCCCAAAATGTCTGAATTTGGCCCGTTCTATTGTTGGTCTTGCCTCATGTGGGAGGTTGGTGCCAGTGTTTGGCAGCGGAGCCGCCATCAGTGTGTGAATGTGTGTGTGAATGTGTGTGTGCATGGGTGAATGGGACTGTGACTGTAAAGCGCTTTGGGCCTTTGAAAGAGGGTAGAAAGCGCTATATAAGTATATGCCATTTACCTGCTGTCCATAAAACAATAAAACTGAGTTTGTCATTATGAACATAAACTCCTATAATGTGCTAAACAGAATTCAATTCTGTTGGATAAAGTGAAATGGAACTATTGGTTGTGGTGTATGTATCCGCTCGGACGGAAATTAAGGGAACACAGAATAAACCACGGACGTGAGAACACCCCATGGTCTGGTTTATGTCGGTCAAATGTTAAGCCAAAGCAGCTAACATAACATGGTGTCAGAAGTGAAGAAGTGACAACAAGACAGTCATGAGTGAGCAAGATGCAAACAGGAGGAGCGGGGACGGAGCAGCGGCCGTGCCTCAGCTAGCAGCGCCAGGCAAGTTCGACTTCGCAAAAGTTGCGGAGTGGCCAAGATGGCTGAAGCGGTTCGAGCGATACAGAATAGCTTCGGGACTCGACAAACAGTCGCAAGAGTTCCAGCTTCATGTACGCAGCCGGCGACGATGCGGAAGACATCCTGAATGTGTTGCCCCTCACAGATGCACAGAAAAAGTCATACGATGACGTATCTGCAGCGTTCACAGCGCACTGCGTGAGGAAGAGGAACGTCATTTTTGAAAGAGCGCGCTTCAACAGGAGGAATCAAGAGCCGGGTGAGAGTGCGGAGTCTTTTATTACAGCGGTGCACGCGCTGGCGGAGTACTGTGAGTTTGGAGCATTGAGAGAGCAGCTAATACGGGATTGTATAGTTGTGGGAATAAGAGATGCTATACTTTCAGAGAGCCTGCAGTTAGATGCAGATTTAACGCTGGAGAAAGCCATGACGCGTGTGAGGCAAAGTGAAGAGATAAAGAAACAGCAGCCGGTTCTCAGGGGGGCGGAGCTACCAGGACAGGTGGAGGCTATACAAAAACGAAACTTAAAGTCATTTAAAGCAGCAACAAGCAAACATGACATGAAAACAGTTGAGTGTAGCAGATGTGGACAGTTAAAAAGACACACACGGTTTGAATGTCCTGCCCGGGATGCAGAATGCAGGAAATGTCACAAAAAAGGACATTATGCAAAGAAGTGCAGATCCACCGGGGGAATCCACAATATAATTGAACAACAACAGCAAAGAAACAGTGAAGACGATGAACAAGATTTTGCATTTCTAGGTGAAATGGAGAACAAAGAGGTTGATGAGTGGAGCAACATTGTGCATCTCAACCAGGAAAAGACTTTGTTTGAGTTAGACACGGGTGCCAGTGTCACGGCTATCCCGAGCAGCATTTACTCCCCACAGAAGCATGGGACATTGCAACCACCATGCAAAGTGTTGTATGGTCCAGGCAAGCAGAAACTGGATGTAAGGGGACGTTTCAAAGGGGAGCTGACTTTTGACAAAAGAACAACTATGCAAGATGTGTATGTGGTTAATGGACTGTATAAACCATTGCTTGGCCTTCCCGCAATAACTGCTCTAGAGCTCATCAAGCGAGTGAGTGCAGTGCAGACACAACCAGTGGACTTTAAGGCTATGTACCCCACAGTGTTCTCTGGTCTAGGGAAGTTAGAGTTGGAGCCAGGAGCGGTCCCATACGCCCTGTCAACTCCACGTCGAGTGCAGCTACCCCTGCGAGATGGAACTGAAGCGGATGGAAAAAGCGGGTGTAATTTCCAGAGTGACACAACCCACACATTGGTGTGCAGGCTTGGTTGTGGCACCAAAAGCCAAACCAGGGAAAATAAGGTTGTGTGTGGACATGACACAACTGAATAAGTGGGTGCGACGAGAGAGACACATCCTCCCAGCTGTGGACCACACACTAGCTATGCTGTCTGGAGCAAAGTTGTTCACGAAATTGGATGCAACCTCAGGCTCCTGGCAGATCCCGTTGGCGAAAGAAAGCAGACTGTTAACAACGTTCATCACACCCTTTGGCAGATACGCGTTTAACCGCCTGCCTTTTGGGATATTATCAGCTCCTGAGCATTTCCAGCGCAGGATGTCACAGATGCTGGAGGGGTGCGAGAGGGTGGTGTGCCATGCAGATGATGTCGTTGTCGTGGGAGAGGACATGCAGCAGCACGATGAGAGGCTTCACAAAGTGCTGCAGAGATTTGAAGCAGAGGGACTGACACTGAACGAAAAGTGTGAGTTCTCTAAAGATAAAATCTATTTTGTAGGTCACTGTGTTACGGCTGATGGGGTGTCCCCAGACCCAAACAAAGTCAAGGCTATAATGGAGATGCCTGAACCGCAAGATGTAGAGGGAGTAAGGAGAGTTATGGGCATGGCCAACTACTTGGGAAAGTTTCTTCCTCACCTGGCATCATTTTCAAAGCCATTAAGAGACCTGCTTTGTGAAAAGAACGAATGGCATTGGGGAAACGCTCAGAAAGAGGCTTTTCAGAAACTAAAGACTGAACTGAGTTCACCACGGGTGCTCGCCTCATACTCATTCGACGCCAAGACGTGTGTGGCAGCAGATGCATCTTCATACGGGCTCGGCGCCGTCCTGACTCAGGAACAAAAAGATGGAAACTGGAGGCCAGTAGTGTTCATTTCCAGAGGGTTGAGGCTCAAATAGAGAAGGAGGCTCTGGCGGCGACGTGGGCTTGTGAAAGACTAGCACCTTACATCCATGGACTAAGAGTCAGGTTGGAGACCGATCATAAGCCTCTTGTACCTTTGTTGAGCACCAAGGCTTTAGATGAGTTACCACCAAGAGTGTTGAGGTTTAGATCGAGACTTATGAAGTTCACGTTTGACATCGTGCATGTTCCGGGAAAGTGTTTAATAACGGCAGACACACTGTCTAGGGCACCGGTAAACCACACGTTCACACCAGAAAAATTAAACAACGAAGCAGAGGTCAAAGTCTTTGTGGACTCTGTAGTTCAGGGCACTCCTGCTACAGAACCTAGACTAAGAGAGATTCAACAACAACAACACTCCGACCCTGTTTGTGCAAAAGTTATCCAGTGCTGTAAAACAGGCTGGCCCGAAAGGCACATGCTGCCACGGGAGCTGAGTGAGTATTGGTCAGAAAAAGACCATCTCAATCTGGCGGGTGAGTTGTTGCTGAGAGGACAGAGACTGGACTGATATTCCACAAAACATGAGGAAAGAGATCCTGAATCAGATTCATGATGGACATCAGGGCATAGTCAAATGCAGGGCTAGAGCTCGTCAGTCTGTGTGGTGGCCAGGTTTGTCGGTGCACATCAGTAAGCTTGTGGAAAATTGTAACACATGTTCACAACATAAAGCAGAACATCGAGAACCACTACTGACCACACCAGTACCGGAGTGGCCCTGGCAGCGGGTTGGTACGGATATGTTCTTTTGGAATAAGGACACTTATATTCTGGTGGTGGACTATTTCTCAAGGTACATAGAAGTGGCTAAACTGAATGTGACATCTGCCGCGACAGTCATAGCTGCCATGAAGGAGACATTCAGTCGCCATGGGATCCCAGAGACAGTGGTGTCAGACAACGGACCGCAGTACGCCAGCGAAAAGATCAAGGACTTCGCTATGGATACGGGTTTGTTCACATCACCAGCAGTCCAAGATACCCGCAGGCGAACGGAGAAGCTGAAAGAGCAGTAGCTACAGTTAAAGGACTGTGGAAAGGAGGAGGTGAGAAGACAAAAGCACTTCTCTCTTATCTGGCTACACCGCTCAGTGCGGCTACTCCCCTGCACAGCTGCTGATGGGCAGACAGCTGAAGACAACGCTGCCACAGCAGCCTGTGACTCTTCTACCAGGGTGGCCAAATATGAAACAATTCAAAACCAAACAGAGAAGGTACAAAGCAAACCAGCAACGCCAGTACGATCGGCGTCACCGGGTCCGTCCTCTGACGGTTCTTCAAACAGGTCAAACTGTATGGTGGCCAAGAGAGAAGAAAGAAGGGACAGTGGTACAACATGCAACTACACCTAGGTCGTACATTATTGACACTGATGAAGGTCAGATTAGGCGCAACCGCACACATGTGAGACCTTTACGTTCTCCGGAAAGGTCAGAGTTAACTGTGTCCACACAGCAGACTGGAGTGGAAGAAAATGCAGGTCGAGAATCTAGCATACCTAGTCACAACACACAGGATACGGTTAAGCCACCTTATGTAACATCTTCAGGACGAGTGTCCCGTCCGTCTTGTTCTCAAGACATCATTGCCATGGGTGGTCATCTGGTCTCCTGCCTTCCTGAATAGCAGTTCCTCACGGATCCATTCAGTCACTCCACGAGCCACTGCTGAACCTACAGTCTCGCTACGAGCCTTTATCCAGCCTCCCGTTTCGCCACAACTCCACGCCTCACCGGACAAAAACAAACTTTATTAACTACCTCATAACCCACCTGTGTTTTCCTTCCGGGTTCCAGCGTCTAGGTCTGTCTCGCCTAGCTTGCAATGACAGAAATATTTACATTTTACTCAACTTTATAGAGCTCAAATTTTTGCCAAGAAATTTGCAAAATATTTTTTACCCAAATTAAAGAACACATCCAAAAGATAGAAGACAATGATAAAAATAGTTTAGAAGAAGTTGTAACTATATCAGAAATTAAAATTGCTTTGAAAAAAATGAGTAATGGCAAATCACCAGGAATAGATGGAATAACTGCAGAATTTTTTAAGTTTTTCTGGCAGGACATTAAGGATTCAATGATTAATGCTTTCAATGATTGTATCCAGGAAGGTTGCCTAACTCCATCTATGAAAACTGGACTGATAACCTTACTCCCCAAACCAAATAAGGACTTAACAAACTTAAACAACTCGAAGCCAATCACACTTCTGTGTAATGATTAACTATTGGCACTAGGGATGGGTATCGTTAAGGTTGTAACGGTACTACTACTCTTATTGATACTGCTTATCGATCCAGTATTTTAACAATACTCTTATCAATACTTTTTGAGGACAATAAATAAATAAATAAATAAATAATAAATTAAGAACATAAAGTATTTTATTTCCTCATTATGCAACATTGTTTTTTTAACAAAACATTTTACTTTGTTCTTTTTTTCAACTTGAAAAGTAAAATTTATTAAAAAAGAAGTTAAAAATTCAGTGTATTCTACACAGACACAGCAAAATACGGTCATCATAGCAGCAGGTTGACACTATAGTCGGGGCGCTCTAGCACAGATTTGATTAATTGCTTGCCTTGGCTGTCTGAACAACAGCCCGCCCCTGTGCACACAAAGAGCCAGACAGACCTGTCCTCTTCAGCAAGAAGAACTCTTCTAGGGCCGGCGTTTGGGGGTGGGGGCCTGGACTTGCTCCAGGGGGGCGGCACATTCTGGCTCCTCTCTCTCTTTGTGGGGTGGGTGGTGCTGGGCCTGGGGTGTCGGTGCCTCCGGGGATGGGGCCCCTGGGCTGGGTGGACCTGGCCCCTATGCTGGGGGGGAGGCGCTGGGGGACAGCTGTTTGACCACCGGGGGACAGTCTCCCAGCTTTCCCCCAATTTACCCCCTCCCTTATATAACCTCATATTAGGGTGAGGGGGTGGGGGGTTTAGCCTGCGATGCACCTTGGGGGGGGGAGCTACTTGGCAGTGGCCCCCCTCCCATGGTTGCCGTATGGTTTTATTTTATTTGCACCTTAGACATGTAGGGCCCTTGGTAGGGGGGGTGAGGGGACATCACTATGAGTAATCAGGAGATGTCCCCTCAGTGCCCTACCCGCCAATTTTAACTGCACCCCCCTTAGTACACACACCCCTCCCCCCTCAATATATACATTCCAACATAAACACACACACTCCCTCTCAAACTCACAAACTCCATTCGAGCCGGATGACAACATATCTGCGTCCTTGGGGGAGGACCACGCCGATTGAAGTCTGTGCACAGCCCGTGAGACTAGGTCTCCGGAGGAAAGTCCGTCGTAGTGAATTCTACGCCGGCCAATCCACTGGGTGATCCCTGGGTCCAGATTTACGTTATTCGTTAACCAGTCAGACCACAACAACAAGGCAAGTAAAGCGCTTATTTAGGGGTTCGAGTCCCCGAAGTGGCCCAGAATTCTGAGGGACAGGTTCATGTCCTGTTGCCTAAAACACGTGTGGGTTTGGAGTCCCGGAAAAGTCCAGAATTCTGTATAAAGGTGTTGGTTCAAGTCCTGCAGCCTAAAACGCGCAAGAGGGTTCCAGTCCCTAAAAGGCGTTGAAAAAGAAAAAATAAGGGAAAAAAAAGTTTTTTTTTTGGTGTGAATGGAGTGAACTTGTTCGAAGCAGCGGGCAGCTGGAAACCTTGCGGTGTTAACACAAGGCTGCTTGTTGAAGTAAAACAAGATTTCATCTCATTAGGCTTTAGGTGAAAAGGACCTAGAGTCAAAAAAACGGGTTTTGCTCCTGGGAGGACCCTAAACGTGTGACCGGATCAGACAACAGGTCTGACCTAGAAGCTTGTTGCATGGGGAGTGAAATTCAGTCCTGAGAGAAATTCTCTGTTGGTTCTGATCACACTCTGTGACTAAGGTAAATAAATTAGAAACAAAAACAAAAAAAAAAATGGGGAATTCAAATGAAAAAGTTGAATTAACATGCAATTAAAAATATATGGAAAGAGCTCACCCAGGCTCAACTACATTCTTGACAAAATGGGATAAAAACTACGATTTTAAGGGGAATGTACTGAATTAGTTTAAGGGTTACAAATTAAAAACAGAATAAAAATAAAAAAGGAGAAAAAATAGTGAACAATTAATTTGTGCAAAACTGTGCTTAAATGAAGCAGCGAAAAATAAAAAATGGCATTTAGAAAATTAAAGCTAGAGAAACATGTCTGATTGCTAAAAAAGAGGAGGATAAATCAGTTGTGAGACTCAGACCATTGCAACAGCAGGCTGCAGACCGAGCAGGGGCAGGATGAAAGGGGGGGGGGGCAGAATCCAGCTGATTTTTCACCTTCTCTCTACCAGGGGACAACTGCTCCTCTGTTGACGGGTATTTACCCATCAGTGACCAGTGACTGATTTAAATAAACCAGAAAAAGAAAAAATGACGTTAAGAGGAAAAGGGAAAAAAACTTGAATGGAGTAAAACTATGGAGGTTGGTTTGGAAGAAGCTGGAGAGTCATCTGAACCCAATGATTGAAGTGTCCAATCCCAGAGCTGGAGAAGATGGCCAGAGGCCTACACTTCTTTTATTTAGCACCTGGACATTAGAGGATGTTCGGAAGGCAGTGACTGGAGTTATCTCTCACAGGGAAACTCCACAGGATTTTCATGAGCAAATGATGGAAGTTTAGAGAGCTTATCACCTGAATGGCATTGAATGTCAGCAAGCATGTATGACTGCTATGAAAACAGACTGGGCAAAAGTAAAGGGAAATTGGAATCCTATGGATAATGATGATCCACCCAGACCTCTTCCGTATAACAGTCTAGAGTTAATTCAAAGTCTTACACTTTTAGGACAAAGAATTAAAGAAGCCTTTCCAATGAGACCTGATTATGGAAAGATTGGTCAAACTCCGCAAAAAGATGGAGAGTTAGTGTCTGATTTTAGAGTCAGATTTGAAGAAGTTTTTAAGCTAACAGTGGACTCAGAGATGATGATAATGATGATGATCCCTATAGACAGCAGCTGAAACAAGCTTTACTGCAAGCTATGAGACCAGAGATTGCAGACTAGATAAGGACACTTTACATAGATCTGCCTACAGGAGCGCTACAACAGTTTATGAATTTTGCTATTCATGCAGAAAAAGTGATGGTGAATAAAAATAAATTTAGGAATCAAAGTGTGAATACATTTTGGCAGAAAGAAAGTAGTGATGTGTTTTTTGGAAGGAATATGAACAGAAGAAGAAATTGTGGACGTGGCCAAGTGTGGACGTGGCCAAGTTCGTGGAAAAGGAAATTTTAGAGGAAGGTTTAGAGGAAGTGGCAACAGAGGGTCAGAGCAGGTTGATGATGGATGTTGGATTTGGGGACAGAGAGATCATTGGGAGAGAGATTGTCATGAAAGGAAAAAACAGATCGACTAGATGGTAGAAGAAATGACAAGATAAAAGATTAATCTGAACCAGAAATTCAACCAATTAGTAATGAATTTTTAGATCTCACTGAAGTTTGTCTTATGGAAAAGCCAGCAATAACTTTTTATGTTCAGGGACAACCGTTTGTTTTTCTTTGTGATTCAGGGGCTTGTAGAACTGTAATAAGAAGTCATTACAATGATTTTCCTAAATCAAATAAAACAATACAAATGAGATCTGCAGATGGTCAAATTGAGACTAAACACTTGAGTAAACCAGTTTGTTTTGAAAATCCTGACACTAATGAAACAACAAGCATTCCTGTGATTTTAGCACCAAACTGTCCTTGTGATCTTTTAGGGAGAGATGTCATGATAAGATTGAAGGTAGGAATTTAGGGGGGGGATGCAAGCACAATGTTGTCCAGATACAGACATCTGTGTGCTAGAAGGCAGAGGTGAACCACATTATTAGATTTTAGATCTGATGAAAACTGATCTTGGACAGAAGCAAAAAACTTGATGTTTTAAAAGAAATGCAACACAGTGCACCAACACAATAAAAAGATCTATGGTTGAAAAAGGAAGCAAAGTTGGAACAAGGTCTTTATGTCAGCACAGTAGGAAAACCTATTTTGCCAAGATCCATGTACAAATAGGCAGCAATTTTGAGTCATGGGCTTTGCCATGATTCAACAGGGAGGATGATGAGTTTATTAGAGAAATATTACACAACTTATGGATTTATTCTCTATAAAAAATCTTTTGTAAACATTGTGTTACATGAATGCGTCATAATCCCCAAGGCAATGTTAGACCTAAGAGAGGAAAATTTCCTGAACCACCTTTTCCTTTCCATACAATCCATATGGATTTTGTTGAATTAAATAAAAGAAAAGGATTGAAATATTGTTTAGTGATTATTGATGCATTTTCCAAATGGGTTGAAATTTTTCCATGTGCAACACAAGATGCTAATACAGTAGCTAAAGCTATTTGTAAAAGAATAATCCCAACTTTTGGCATACCCCAAGTGATAAGAAGTGATAATGGTACACATTTTGTAAATCAAGTGATAGACAAAATGGCTCAATATCTTTGAATTGATCTAAAGAGACATTGTAGTTATCACCCACAAAGTGCAGGATTAGTTTAGAGAACTAATGGCACTATCAAATCAAAGTTAAAGAAATGCATGGAAGAGACAAACAGACAGTGGCCTGACTGCATAGACTTAGTTCAACTAAGCATGCGTATCACACGCACAGCAGGTCAACCTTTAACGCCTTTTGAAATGTTGTATGGACGTTCTTATAGGTTACCAGACCTTGATCCTACACAGCAACATTCTCCAGATGATGATGCAAATTTAGTGGATTATTTGAGGAAAATGTTTACCACTAAAGATGTGCAAAGGACAAATCAAGTGCCAGATTCCTTTTTATCTCCACAGGACACTTCACCAGTGCAGGTTGGTGACTGGATGTTTGTGAAGGCCATAAAAAGGAAGTGTTGGTCCAGCCCACGGTGGGAGGGGCCATCCCAAGTCTTGCTGACTACACCAACAGCTGTCAGGATTGCTGAAACAGCTGAAACAGCTGTCACACTGCAAGAAAAAGCATCTGGGTGAGGCTAATTCCAACTGCTTGGTGGGGAAGTCTGACTACAAAGGGAGGCAGCTGTATAGAAGCTGCTTGTCTCAACGTCAGTGAAACCGGGAGATCCACCTAGTCTTAGGAAAGAAAGCACACCAGATCTCTCTTGCACTACACGGATCCTACACCGTTAGAGGACTTGAGGAGGTGATGTGCTAGTAACCCCTCCCTCCCAAAGATAGGTACATATCCACCATGGCGTGTCCAACTGGGCTAAGAGACAGTTTATTTTGTTTACTGTTCCTGCTATTCCTGACAGGAGCCACCACATGGATTTGGTTCTTTTGGAATCGTTATCCACCTGCAAGAAGAACCACCAACGAGGAAAGACTAAACATTTCTCGACGATGGCTGAGTATTGATGAACATGATGTTTTGAATAGTCCAAAAATGAACATAACTCACCTGTATATGACAAATTCTTGGTATAGGTATGTTATGTTACTGGCTAAGGAAAGGAATAGATCTGATTACTATGTTTGTTCTGTAATTCCAGCTTCATCCCTACATCCTAATTTACAGGCAAAGCAATTTTCTGAGTGGAAAAGCGACTGTGTTATTAAATATAGTACCAGAGGGTATATTAGTACTGGAGCCGTCACCACTTCAAATGGTACTCTTGTAAGACCGAGTTGCAAGAGTTTGTATCAGTTTAAAAAACTGAAATTGAAAAAATCATTAGCTCCAAACGCTAGTGTGGAACCAGGAACTGTGTTTCCACATTGCGTAACTAACAATGACACAGAGTTTTTAGGAACTTTGCCGACAAAGATGTGTCATGAACTTCTTGTTCCCTTCACAGTCCAGATAATCAATGACAGAGTTTCCCATGGTTATGCAGTTCCCTGCCCTGGAGGACGTTGTGTTGGATCTAATCCAGATTTAATTCCAGGTAGCAATGGTACTTACGTGGTTGATCAAATGTTTTGGTTATGTGGGCAGGCCCTCTACCTCAGTCTGCCTAGAGACTGGAGTGGGATTTGTGTTTCTGTAAAGGTCACAGATCACACTTTCATAGTTTCTGCAGTCCATGAGCCTCACCTGCGCCACAGACGTAACCTTATTGATGTCAAGCCACATGATTCCATTTGGGGATCAGATGTTCCTGAAGACCATAAACTCTGGAATACGTGGCAAAAGGTAATTATGGCATTGTTTCCCTGGGTAGGAACTGCTAAAAACGCTCTCAGAAGTGAGACCATTGATTATCGATTAGGTTTATTTCTGAACGCTACAATTAAAGCATTTAAAGGCTATCATGAAGAAATGTCAAGCATGAGACTTATGGTTCTAAAGAATAAATTGGTTTTGGACTTATTGGTTGCTCAGGAGGGAGGTGTTTGTAAAATGTTAAATGATACCTGTTGTACATTTATTCCTGACAACACCAATGAAGGTCACAGCATAAACATGATGATAAATTAATCACAACTTTATATTTTAGTTACAAAAACAACAAAAAAATCAAAGGAAGAAAATCAAAATTGGCATAAAAAATCAAATTTGTTTAGACAAAGAATGTCAAAGTAATGTTTTAATTGGCAATTGATGTGTATATTTCTTCTTTATAAATATTATTTGCACCTTCAATTTGCATTAGGATGAAAAACATGGCAGTGTAAAAGAAAAGGAAAAAAGGAAATAAATAGGCAATTTCAAATTCAACACAGTTACTCAAAAATATGTTTTAAAAATATGTTTTAAAGGATAATTGATAAATTTCAAGCATTGCAGTCAAAGCATTAAAGAATTCACAGAGATTTATTAAACTCATTACAGAAATGATTAAATAAGTAAAATATATTTTGTACTTCATCAACGTCGTTATGCTTTTTATGTTCACTTGAGCTCACATTGTGAATTTTCTTGCAGTTACAAACCCTGAAGAAGTCCTGCACCGTTACCAAACTCTGCTGAAAGAACTTTGACAGACAAAAAGCACGACCCTCAGGCCAATAATGTGTTTTTTGGAATGATCCTTTGTACTGTTTTGTACTTAAAACATGTTTCATTGTGATGACACTTTGTATGCTGCAGACATGTATCATATTAAAGATTGTTGTTTTCACTGCTGTCTTGTTTCTCTTTAAATTTGCCTCATGTTACAAGAAGTAGGAATATATTTTTACAATGCAGTTATTTGACCTTTACAAACAAGTTAGCATTGTCTGATTTGGTGAGGTCAGAAGACCAAATTTGTCTGTACACTGTACAGGATGGTAATTCCTGATTATACCCAGCATTTTCTACTGAACGTACCATGTAATAGAGTGGAAATAGGGCTGACTTTCTTTTACAGTACAGTTTCATTGTACTTAAGGGGTGAGTACCAAGTAATATTCAAGTGAACATACCCAGTTTTAGTAATAAAAGTACCATGTAGTTGAGTGGAAATAGGGCTAAACTTTCTTTTACAGTCCAGTTTCAGTGTACTTAAGGGGTAGTTTCTGTGGTAAATTCATGGTAAATACCATGAAACATGCAGCGAGTGCAGACCTAAATATCAAGGTACTTTATTTGTACTTACCTTGTTCATACATGTGGTAAGTACCATAAAAGACACCTTTGCACAAAATGTAAATACCCAGTAAGAATATTATAAATACTCAGTATGTACCACATAGGTGTGAACCAAAAAGTACCAAATAAATACACAGTAAGTACCATGTAAGTACAGAGTAGACACAAAAAAGTACCATGTAAGTACCCAGTAAATTCCATAGAAAGTACCATGTAACTACCCAGTAGTTACACAATAAGTACCATGTAAATACCACTTAAGTACATTTTAAGTACTGTACTGTAAAAGAAAGCGTTACCCGTTTCTCAACTCTGAAACTATGTCTGACTGAGTGTGTATGTATGTATGGAGTGTACGCACTCCACACACTCACACGCCCCCCCCACCTCCTGCAAAGTACGAGCTCAGACACACTGGTTTTAGCACACACACACACCCACACTCATCCCACAACAAGTTAGCCCAAGCATCTGCAATCCAATCACAAATTGTGGCGTAACTCGCCCGGCTCTGCCTCCCAGTCTTAGAAAGATTTGTTAATTTGCAGTTTAAATCACAGAAATTACCGGCACTTTTGTGCTATTGGGGGTGTGTCTTCTTTCACGTCCTCCCTTCCCCCCTTACCATCCTTATGCTGTCCTCTCCTATGTCCTCTTTACCAAAGTCACACAACAACACATTACATGCACCGCACCATAGGGCACTCTGAACCTTTTGGAGAAAATTTAAGACTTCTAAGCGCCTTCTGGTCGTGAAAATACGGTTGTCATTTGTGAGGATTCTTGGATTTTTGTCATGTTGTTGTCATGTCAGTGACGCTAAAATGAACCATTCTGGTTTATGTTTTGGTCATATTGTCCAGGCTAATCTGGTGTGATGGCTGCCTACGCTGCCACCCCATCAGGGCAGTAACCTACTGCACCACACCCTATCATCATCATCAGAAGTCGGGAACCTATGGATCGCCAGCTATATCTGGCTCTGTTGAAGGCCACCTCTGGCTCACAGACAAATCTTTAATCATTTAAACAAAAAAAAGTTTCATTAGACCAGTCCTTCTCAGGCATGATGCGATGCCAGTTTGTAAATTATGGTGTCAATTCAGCGCCTAATGTATTGCGCATCAAAACCCCAAATCTGTAACGGCCTGAAACCTGTAAATTGCCATCCCGGCAGATGCACCCCCCCCCCGTCTTTGAAAAGGGGAGGGGTAGTGGGCGCAGGCAGCAAGGTGAGAAGCGCTCTGATTAGAACACACTGCCCGTCACATACCACACTGCACTGCACACCACCTGCATCGACTTACGTTTTAAGCAGCCTCTTCCAATGAAAATTCCAGAATTTTGGGCTTCCTCATCTGAAACCCTCATGATTGCAGGTCGCTACGCCAGTTCTTAAGTCCAGGCTTGCAGGCCACGTACAAATTAGGCCTTTATTGATCACACGCTGAAATTTGAACCAGTTGAACTTTTTCGGACGTAATCGTGGCGATGCTGCACTGGGGTTTGGTAGTGACTGTGGGTAGCGTCCGCTTCAAAACACAGAAGTGCCAACCGTAGCTAACATGTTTACAAAGGAGAAATAAAGTGTTGATTTGTGCCCGGATGGATTAATATGACACGGAGATGGACATTTATAGAAACAGAGCAGTGAAAAGAAAAGGCCTGGAGCAAGAATGGAGAGAACACCACTGCTTGGACGCGCATTTAGAAAACCTCAAGTCATGTACTTTTCGGTGATTCACTGACAGATTTTTTTGAAATATATTGTTTTTTTGTGGTTATTTATCTTTGCTGCCTGTGATCTACCCTCATTTCCTTAAAGATCAACCAGACATTCGTGGTCGACGTAATGAGCACCGCTGGATCATGTGAATTTGTGTTTCCAGTGGTGTCCAGGCAAAATTAAGGCTTAAGTTATTCCCACACATTTACATCCAAGAGGCACATTGAGGCATTAGCGGCACAGTTTAAGTTCATCCACGGCTAAATGTTGTTAACACGTATTAGCCTCATGCTAACCATTCTTCTGGGTCCTAGAATAAAGCACTGGCCGCACAGTTTTAGAAAATAAGGAGCGAACAGTCAATAATAAGCATAACGATAATAAAATCATGTTCAGAAGATCATCTCACTCTATGCTGCAGCTTTCTTTGTTTACAACAGAACTCAATAGTTCTTCTACGGTAGTTTCCAGTATTTTAGATCGTTCTATGCAGGTTAATGTGATTTATTGCTGCAGAAATTGAACTGGATGTAAACGTTTGTTCTAACTGCATAAAGTTTCCCTGGTTCCATGTACACAGTTCAATTCTAATCTGATCTTTGGTCCGGTCAAAGACATTCTGCAAATGTAACTATAGTTTCTGTTTTGATGTAAATAATACAACTGTGTGTGTCAGAAGTATGTGCAGTAGTTTTGCGCTCCACATAGCAGTTCACTGTTGCAGGGAATTAGGCGGGTGGTGACCAGTGATACTTGATGAGGACGGCTGTCATCCAGAGACATTTACACATCGTCCAGTCAGAGCTGCTCGGCCGGCCATCCGACTGTGGCTGCCCAGCTGTTGCCCGATTTTGTAATGGCGTCTTTCCCGCCTGACCGACTGACGCCGGACTGCCCAACTACTACGGGGTTAAATGTGTTGCGCTCCTCTGCGCTCTGTGTTTCCTGTTTCTGCTCAGTGGATGAAAACACCAGCCTCATCTTCCTCAGCCCGTTCACAGCTGCAGCAAGTCAATGATCAGGGTGTCGATCGTGTTATCAATAAACCCTGGAGACGATCACAGTCACAGCCAAATCCAAGCAACATTAGTCTGAACTAAACACACCATTGTGGAAACGACTGGAGACAGAATGGCTTTGAAAGAGAACAAGAACCAACTTCTTCCTGGAAACCATTTTGAACTGTCCTTCACTCTTTCTCACTTGTTTTTCTCTTCAAGTTGCTCATAATTGGTCAATAGCTGTTCGTGCTGAGCGGGGGAGGGGCAGTGAAAGCTGAATGGAATAGAGCACCAAGTGCAACAAAAGACTAGAAGAGACAACATCAAGACAAAATCCTACAGAGACACTGGAAAAAGAAGCTAAATCCAGAGAAACATCACTTTAACTGATTATGTGAAAAGAGAATTTAGAGTCTGCAAGAAAACAACTTCATCCAGAACCAACCTGGAGCTGAGAACTGAAAGAATCTTCTCCTGAACAGAGCAGATCATTACTGACTGAAGAAACCAGATCAGCTTCTCAAAGATGAGACACTTGGTGTTTCTGAATGTCAACCTTTACTGTGACCATAAATCACACACAGTAGGCGGGACTCAATGCTTTTAACTCCGCCCACATAGAGGCACGCCTCCCTCTGCAGACGGCAGCCAGGAGCTTCTGGGACTGCCGCCGTCTACATTCATAACCACGCCAAAGACTTTCAGAAAAATGAGACTGCAGCAGCTAATCTAGAAGATTCTGGTGATGCCTCTCCATCACACAGTTTTCTCTGTGACTGTAGGTGGAATGTTTCCTTACAGTGAAACTGTTGTGAAACTGAGTTTATTGTGGCGGAAGAGATCAACACTTCCACCAGACCATTTACCCCCACTACCCCCACCTTGCCCCTCCCCTCCCTGATTCATGGGAGAGTGGACAGTCATTAAAGAGCCACATATTTGCACTAAACATATCATAGATCATATTTATGACAGTGTTACTTTGGTTTACTTTTCCACTAATGACTTTACTATTTTATCACTGCCTTTATGTTTTCTAATATACGTTTGTGTTGCTGTTGTTCTTACATTTCTGGTACATTTTAGCCCTTTTAAATTTGACACTATTGTTACTGTTTGCTTCTTCTTATTGTATTATGCCATTATTAATATACATGTTCTATATTTGATCGTTGTTCAATTCAAATTATTGTAACTACTTAATAAACATGGTTATTTGCTCAAAGTCTCTGTCCTGTTTTATTATACAATTAATTTACACACATATTTGTATTTTCAAGATTATTCTATATTCAGATTTCAAGAAAAAAGTATCGGTTTCAACATCCGGGATATTAACCCTGTAAATATTTAGTATCAGATTACTACCCAAATTCCCAGAACCCAGTAAATGAAGCTCTGACCAAAGATCAGTTTTTATAATGTTCTGTACCAGTGACGATGACAAATGAACATCATCTGTTTATCTAAATGTAAATGTCAAATCTAAATGTGAACAATAAATGTTTCATTTCAACAATAAAGTCCATTTTCTGACTCCTAGACTCTGGTTCCCATGGAAACTGATCCACACAGAGGAACACCCTCAGGAGTCTAGTTAACCATTGGAGAGAACAGAAGACAGAGATTGTGACACTCTGGACCACTGATCTCTGACAGAAGTGTTGCTGTGGGGCAGCGTGCTGACACTAAACTCATTCAATCCTTTATCAAATATTGTTAATCTTATAACTTCAACTTGAACCTGTTAGACTCTGGTCCTTGAAAATATTGTCTGACATTAAACTGATATGCAGCTACAGATCTGCCTCTGCAGGTTTATTCAATTCTTTCATTTCTGCACCAAAACTCTCCTTTCTCTGATTTTCATTTCTAGTCTGACTCACACTTATGTCTGTGTGTCTATGTGTATTAGCACGTGCACGCTCACATGCTCTGCTGTGTCAGATTTGAACTTTGACCTCGGTCAGCTTTCAGGCAGGTTTGATTTCTGTTTCAGTTCTTGTTTGTTTTCTGACTCTTTCAATTCATAAATCTGTCAAATGTTTCAATAGCTGAACCTTTTGTTGCCATGGAAACATCTTTGTTTTAAAGAAAATCTAAGCAGCTGTTTTCTTCCACTGCAGACTCTTCAAAGAATCAAAGATGTTCAATTTGTGGAAAATCCAGAAAATCTTTGAATCCAAACCTTTCAGATTCAGTGAAGAACTACAAATGTAGAAATGAACCAACCAGCAGCTTCAATGTTCTGACCTCAGAGTCTGCAGCCTGCAGTTTGGACTCTCTAGTCCAGAACACAGAACCACAATGGATGAATCCTCCAGGCTGTTTCTGCTCAGGCCCAGTTCTGTCAGGTGGGACGGGTTGGACTTCAAAGCTGACTCCACAATTTCACAGTCAGTCTCTGAGAGTCCACATCCTGAAAGTCTGTGAAGAGAAAGAAAGACAGAAACAGGTGATCTATGATGAATTCAGGCTGTGATGAAGTTCCAGTTGGACATTTCTCTCTTCATCAGAGCTTCATCTTAATCATGAAACAGTCCTCCTCATCAGTCTCTCTCAGACCTTCATCTTTCTTTCATCTGCAGCTGGAGGAGAGAAGGTGGAGCTCCATGGAGCTTCATGCTGCCCTCAGTCTGTCAGTGATCTAAGGTCTGAACCCCAAAGTTCACAGTAGAACATCTGGATCACAGAGACTGACAGCTGTCACTCTGACCATGACAATTATGATGATGATGATGATGGTTGAATGTTGACAGTTTTACAAATGTTGGTTCTGATCCAGTTTTCTGAGAGTTTTCTGTTTTCATTTCCAAAATGATATTTTCTTGTTTTCAGCTCTGAAGCTGTAAACAACAACAGTTCATCTTCCTGTTCTGTTGCAGAACTTTCAATCCAGTTTCCTCCTCAGGTCCATGTCTCCAGTCATGAACAGAACCACAACAGCACCAACCTTCAGGCAGAACTTTCCAGAAGGTCTTCTTGGTAGAAAGAGGCTAAAGTGACAGTTAGCTGTGATGCTAAGCTTCATCGTTCAGAGTCAGAGTCAGAGTCCTCCTCGACTGTGACAAAGATGTCCATCCAAACATGTCAGGCACCGTATTTTCACGACTATAAGGCGCGCTTAAAAGTCTTACATTTTCTCCAAACTGTAGGGGGCACCCTATGAGGCGGTGCACCTAATGTGTAGTTGTGGGACTTCAGCAGAGGAGTAGAAGAAGACGGCACGAGAACCAACTCAGTTTTTCTACCACTGCTTTTTTCCACAATGATTGTGTATGTGTATGTGTGTGTGCTGAAATGTGTTTGTGCTGAAATGTGTGTGTGTGGAAATGTGTGTGTGCTGAAATGTGTGAGTGCTGAAATGTTGGTGCTGCGTTCCTGCGTGCCGTATTCCCCGTTTGCAAAAGGAGGGGGCAGACACTCAGCCAAGTGAGAGTGTGAGCACACATTCAGTTTTTGTTCCTCAGTTAGGGAGAACAGTAATTAAAAAAAAAGGTTTTCCTCCAAAAAAACAGAGACTGGTTCTATTTATAACCCGCTCCGGGGGCTCTGAGGGTTTAAACAGAGAAGTGACCATTGAAGGAAGATCCGCCGTCAGCCTGAAAGGGATCTCCCCCGCAGTCAGAGACATCACGGCAGGAAGGGTTCAACGCTAGCATGCATTTTACCGGTATGTTGTGAAGGAATTTATATTTTGTGGTCCTCATTTTATTAGGTTTTATGTCTTGCTTGTATTTCATTGAAGTTTATCTGTAAGGTTTAGTGTGTGTTGTTCTCGTCCTTAGAACTTTGAAGGGACATCCTGCCATTGCATATGTAAGGAGGTTTCATGACTGCAGCTGCAAGCTCACCCCCCTGAAGGGGAAACAGAGACTTTGATGTTCTGAGGCCATTTGGAGGTCTTGGCTGTGATGGTGTCAAAGACCATAAATTAATCTTCTCTGTGACTGATTCAATGTATGGGAACCTCTGAAGGAGCTAACTCACATGTGGAGAACATAGTGTTGAGACCGACTGCCTGCGGTGAAAGATCCTGCCGATTGTAATGGACCGCACGGGGATTCATTTGGTGGCCGGACCATGTCTGTCTGTGAAGTGACTCCCCGGACATTTGGAGCGGGAAATGGATGCTGTGATTCCAAATATGGACTGAAGGAAGTGGGCAGGCTTTTCTGCCTGCCAATCCGAGCGTCCAGAGGAGGAGTTTGGCAGCCATGTTGTTTTCCGGAGGAGGGGGCTGAATCCACAGGTTAAAACACCTGGACGGAGAGGATTCCTTTGTCTCTCAACAGAATGGCAAGTTAAGACGCTGTTAACTTGGCGCTTTGCCAGCTATGGAAAATTTTTGAGAACCCGGACGTTCGTTTTGCTTTTTGTTTTACTATGTTTTGGAAATATTGTTAGGGAAATATATTTTGTTTATCTTTAATCTGATCGAATCCAGTGGTAATCTTTTTCCTCGACTATTTGAACACGCAAAGAAAGAATCTACAAACCGAATAGATTCTTTTTCCTTTAGTTGTGTTATTGTGCCTTAACACCCGATGCACGTATTGTATGTGCCAAATACCGAAAGATTACCCATAACTGAGACTGCGCCCTATAACCCGGTGCGCCCTATGGTCGTGAACATACGGTGTGTGAAAAAACACAACTGTGTTTGAAATAGAAGAACCTAAGAAATCAAGTTTCTGCTTCAGTTTCTTCTTTTAGTCATCAAACTGTTTCACTCACAGATCAATGATTTATCTAGAAAGAAGATGATGAACAGAAGAAAGAGCATTTTAGAAATGTGCTTCTAAAATGACTGACATTGTCGAAATGAAGACATCCTTTCATTCTGGACTGTCATCTTTGTATTCAAACCTTTCAGAAGGTTCTGGATTGGATTTCATTTGGACAAATATGATCCTTTTTTGTTCTTTAGCTAAAAGATCATATGAGTGTTAAAATCAAACTGATTTTCTTCTTTCATGTTTTTATTTCTAATCATTTACAAACTTTCATTCTTTGTAAATCAATCTGAACACTGATCTGATCATCACAATCACTTCTGGACTCACCTGAACTTTCTGCAGTTCCTCACAGCTGGGATCAGTCTCCGTTTACCCTCATCTGATGTCTTGTACTTGTCCAGGTCCAGCTCATCCAGAACCTCCTCTGACATCTGCAGAGTGTAGGCCAGAGCTGAGCAGTGGATCTCTGAGAGTTTCTTCTCTGATTTGTTCTCTGACTTCAGGAACTCTTGGATCTCCTGATGAACTGAGAGGTCCTTCATCTCCATCAGACAGTGATAGATGTTGATGCTTCTGTCAGGAGAAACTCCTCTGATGTTGATACTTCTGTCAGGAGAAACTCCTTCAATGTTGATCTTCTTCAGGTTGTTGATGGCTCTCTGGATGGTTTCTGGATTCTTCTCTGTCTGACCCAGCAGGCCTCCTAAGAGATCCTGGTTGGACTCCACAGAGAGACCATGAAGGAAGCGAACCAGCAGGTCCAGGTGTCCAGTTTTACTCTGCAGGGATTTCTCCATGACTCTACTCAGAAACTCATCCAGTGATGGGTTCTTCATTTTGTTCTCCAGGAAGTCCTTAATGACCTCTAACTTCCTGTTGGAGTAACAGTGGAACATGTAGACTGCAGCCAGAAACTCCTGAACGCTCAGATGAACAAAGATGTAGACCGGTTTCTGGAAGATCCCACACTCTCTTCTGAAGATCTCAGTACAAACTCCAGAGAACACTGAGGCCTCTGTGACATCCAGATCACACTGCTGCAGGTCTTCTTGGTAGAACATGATGTTTCCTTTCTCCAGATGTTCAAATCCCAGCCTCCCCAGCTTAAGAAGAACTTCCCTGTCACTGTCTGTCAGCTCTTGTGGACTTGTCTGCTGTTCCTGCTGGTACTTGTTCTTCTTCCTCTTTGTCTGGACCATCAGGAAGTGGGAGTACATGTCAGTCAGGGTGGTGGGCAGCTCTCCTCTCTGCTCTGTGGTCAGCAGGTTCTCCAGAACCACAGCAGTGACCCAGCAGAAGACTGGAACTTCACACATGATGTAGAGGGACATGGAGCCCTTGATTTGGGAGATGATTCTGCTGGACAGCTCTTCATCTGGGAACCTCCTCCTGAAGTACTCCTCCTTCTGAGCATCATTGAAGCCTCGTACTTCTGTCAGTCTGTCCACACATGAAAGAGGGATCTGATTGGCTGCTGCAGGTCTGGAAGTGATCCAGACCAGAGCTGAGGGCAGCAGACGCCCCTGGATGAGGTTAGTGAGCAGCACGTTGACTGAGGACTTGTGTGTGACATCAGACACCAGCGGACTGTTGTTGAAGTCCAGAGAAAGTCTGCTTTCATCCAGACCATCAAAGATGAACAGAAGTTTACAGACAGACAGCTGTTCTGCTGGGATCTTCTGGAGTGTTGGATGGAACAGCTGGATCAGAGTGAGAAGACTGTGCTGCTCATCTCTGATCAAGTTCATCTCCCTGAAAGACAGAGGAACCACAGCACTGATGTCTTGGTTCTCCAAGCCCTCGGCCCAGTCCAGAGTGAACTTCTGCACTGAGAAGCTTTTTCCAGCTCCAGCAACTCCGCTGGTCAGAACCACTCTGATGGATCTGTGTTGGTCAGGGAGGACTTTGAAGATGTCTGGGTTCTTGATTGCAGTGTCATGGAGCTGGTTGGTCTTGGTGGTGGTCTCCAGCTGCATCACCTCATGTTGGGTGTGAGCCTCTGGTCTCAGTCCCTCTGTGATGTAGAGCTCAGTGTAGACCCTGTTGAAGAGGGTTTCTCTTCCTGCTTCTTCAGTTCCTTCAGCCACATGTTCATTTCTGCTCCTCAGACTGATCTGATGTTCTCCAAACATCTCCTGCAGACCAACATCTGCTGAAAGAGCAGAGAAGAAAGCTCCTTCATGAGTGTTCCACATGTTTCCAGAAGAATCCATCAGCAGATGATCAGGCTCTGACTCACCAGCTCTGGGTCTTTCTGCAGACTGGGGTCCGCTCCTATTCTTCTCTCTGTGGACACTAAGGAGAAATATATTTAAAAATCTGTCATTTGGATCCAAACAGAAAATATGTCAGATTTGCTTCAAGATCCTATTTCAAATGTGTTAGACTTTGGTGAAATGTCATATTTTAGGGGTTGAAAAGAAACAGCTAGTTTGAATTAAATCAGGGTTCACCAAGCATGTTCCTCGTGGGCTACCGCCCTGCTTGTTTTGCAGTTGACCCTGATTCAATAATTGCTGCTCACATGGATCAGGTGTGTTTAGTCAATCTGAATCTGGGCTGAATCAATCATTACAGTAATGTGCTGTCTCATTCTCCCATACAGTATTCCAGTAATGTTCAGTTTACAGCCTTGTTGGGTCTGCTTTGCTGTTTTGAGCATACACTTTTGCAGGTTGAATTGCCAACAGCCTGTTTATCCGTCTGGCTTCATTGTCTCTTTAGGCGGCTGCTCAAAGCTAGGAGCGTTTGTTTGGCAGTTTCCAGTGCTTCAGGTGGCATCTGGCTGTATCTCTTAGGTATTTGCTTTCTCATTGCAACTTTTTGTCACATTCCTCCGAGCTGCCTTGATTTTGGCCTCCAACCGTTGCTTCCACGGTGGGTACTGTTTTCTCCCATGGTTGCTCTTACAGCCAAGCATCTCAAGGATCACTGCTGCTGAAGTGTTAAGCAGTTCGTTGGTTTCTGTGATTGTTGTAGCAGGGATTAACCTTAATGCCTCATTCACAGTTTCCATGGGACTTCCAGGTGGTACATCACTTAACCATTGTAGCTGGTGTCGGGGTTGCCTGGTGTTCATTCTAGACATGATCTTGTCTTTCAGGTCAGTTGCATATCGAGTCCAGGCAACATCACCAGGAGATGACAAGCTTGCCTGTGTGGACTCAGCACATGCTGGTTGTAACAGATCTAAGTGAGATGCATCTTCATGAACAAAACTATACCTAACCCTTACATCGAAAATGTGCAATTTGTAAGTTCCACATGACCACGCTCCAAATGACCACCGATACTGGAGGTCCACATCTGGGGTGATGGAGGAAAATTCAGACAATGACTCTTTCCATGGAAGAGAAGTATGAGACCACATGGAGATCAACAGGTACACATTGCTGAGACTACTTAACACCACCTACAAGTCCAGCAGCAGCAGAGATGTCAGCCATGAGAACTATGGTTCTGCAAAATTGACGAGAGCTCAAACTCCTAACTGCATCATTAAGAGGCATGTGCAAAATGGTTGGAGACACCTGCTGCACTTTCATCACGGACGACACCAGCGATGGACAGGACCTTTCTACTGCACTGCACGACTTAACGGAGCTACAAGCCTACGTGAGGTCTGCAACTTCTGGTGGCAGTCCCACTACTGATATCTGGTTTGTTAATAATCTTGAAGGCCCATGGACACAGTTCAATTCTAAACTGATCTTTGATCAGATTAAAGACATTTACACATGTACATTCAGGTACTGCAGGTCTCATTCAAATGTCAGTTTTATTGGGTAATCCAGACTGTGCTGAATGTGAGCAAATGTGTTTCCAGGTGAAACCAGAGCAGATATAGTCCATCTGAAGGTCTAAATGATGCGTTAGCTGTGCTTGGAGCTCAGAGCTCAGAGAAAAGTTCAGCTGTTTGCTTCATCCTCACAGACTGAGCTTTGTGTCCTCCAGAGTTGTCCAACTCTTTTCTTTCCTCTCAGACCTAAAGCGCTCACAGCAGATGGTTGACCTTCCTGGATGGATCAGCTGATGTTCACGATGAGAACATTGTTGTTCCTGCTGAGAGCTGAACTCTGCTTTGTTCACTAGAAACTGCTTCTTACTGTGAGTCTGAAGGTCCTGGTTCAGTTCTGAAGGCTGGAGGAATCCCTTTGGACTGGTCACTCTTCATGGAGCCACAGCTGGAGGCTGCAGACTGGACTCTCTGTGTGACCTGTTGACCTGTGCAAACACCAAACCATCAGAGTGTTGGAGGATCTGCTTCTTCATGAACAGCTGATGGACTTTGACATGAACACAGACTGAGCTGTTTAGTCTGGAATAACATGACATGTTTGGATCAACAGTTTCCAGGTTTCAGCATTTTCTATCAGTCAATCCAGACTTTTTTCTAGAAAAGCTGATTCCAATTCTCCATGTAGAAATGGAGAAATTCTGAGAGCAGAAAGTCAAACTAGAACAATGTGACTTTTGGAAAGCATGAAAATCTGAATCCTAGGAGTCTGCAGTGATTCTTCTCATTAGACTGGAGCTGCTGTCAGTCAGAGTCAGCAGTCAACATGTTTTCTTCTCCAACATCTCTGATGTCTCTCAGAAACTCTCAGAAGACTCAACTGAAAAGATCTCATCACACACATGATGCTCCAAGTGAAGCTGATCAGAGATATCCAGAACTGAACCAGACCTCAAGTCCTACATCTGGTAACTGTTGATCATCTGAACTAGAATCCAGCCTCCAAAAACTCTGACAAACACTCACTGTTCCACTGCTGGATGGATGTCCTTCAAGTCTGGATTCCAGTTCTTTGACCAGTCACTCCTGAAGGACCCACAGCCGGATCCAGCTCCAGATCCAGGTCCAGGTTGATTCCTGTGTAGAATGAAGGTTGCTGGTGTGAGTGCTGAGCTCTGACATGGAGAAGATCATGGACATTTGGAGATGTTCATCCCACCTCTGAGCTTTGCTCTGGTTGTCATGGTTACCACCTCTGCTTTTAGAAGGAGGGGCTCCCTCCTGTGGCTCCATTAAACCCCTGAGTACTAGGACTGCCCTAAAAAAACATGAGAAATGAGAAAATGAAAAAAAAAGTCGCAATTTCTACAAAGCAAAGTCATAGAATTATGAGAAAAAAAGTCTGAATTTACCAAAGAAACAGCCATGCTTTAATAAATGATAGTTGATTAGTTAACCCAAGCATAATGCCTTTGGACCTCTGCAGCTACACAGCAGATAGCTTAAACACTGCTGCCAGAAATCCCATTCCTGTGGGTCAAGAATCTTCTTCTGAAGACGTCCAATGTCCTGAAATTCTCTTTAATGTCCTTCAACTTATCGTAAAACAATGTCGACTCACTAAAAGTCTTAGTATTTCCTTGTTTGTTAAAACCATTCTGAATGAAAGACTGTTTCCTAGACTTTTCTTAGTGACAAGACTATTGCTTTATTAATGGAAAATCATCCCCTAGGGGAGCGGCGAGTTGCAGCAGAACCGCGCTCAGGAGGCAATAGCGGCAAAGGTCTTGCCCAAGGGCCCCGATTGGGTGATGTTCATTGCTTGCCCTTGATATGGTAATTGCCCCCAGTACCATTGTTCATTCCCCTCCGGGAATCAAACCCTAGTTTCCTGCGTGGTAGCTTCTCACATGACCAACCCATTCATTCATTCATTTTCCTTACTGTTTTTCCCTTTCGGGGTCACTGGAGCCTATCCCGGCCACTTGTAGGGAGAAGGCAGGGGACAACCTGGACAGGTCGCCAGTCTGTCGCAGGGTAGAATGTCCACAATCACACACCCATTCACTCTCACACCTATGGACAATTTAGAGTAACCAATTAACCTATGAAGCATGTTTTTGGACTGTGGGAGGAAGCCGGAGATAACCCACGCATGCACGGGTAGAACATGCAAACTCCACACAGAAAGGCCCCCCGTTGATGTAGTTTTTCACATCCCCCAGCTGGGACTTGAACCGGGGGCCTTCTTGCTGTGAGGCAAGCGCCTCACAGCATCATAATTGTACAACTTTATTCTGATCAATGTAATTATTTATTTGAACTCTTAAAGTTCAAATGACTGAACTACAAAAACTAGACAGACAGCTCTGTGCTAAAAAGAGTTAAGACAAACCCATGAGGATCACAACAACTAAAGTTTAGGGTTTAGGGTTAGACTAACAGCAGATTGAACACAATCATTTATGATGATGTGAAGAAATAGAATTTATATTTGGTGAAGAAAAGCAAAAAATCTTTGTTTTCATCAACTAACGCCTCATGGGGCCTGTTTCAGAAAGGAGGTTAAGTGTAAACTCTGAGTGCGTTAACCCTGAAATCAGGGAAACCCTGGGTTTTCCGTTTCAGAATGGGAGGTTTGTTAAACTTTTTTCTCTCGTCTTTCCGACGTGGTCAGAAGCGCAGGGGAGATTTCCTTCAGGGCCGAAGGGAATTCTCCTTCGGGGTTCACTTCCCGTTGGAAACCCTCAACCTCCAGAGCGGATTAAGAATGACTCCAAAACAGTTATTCTGGGATTGACACCTTCTCTTTATTTAACTAAGTGCTCCGTCCTCCGAACACACAATATATACCACACACACACCTCCCCTCCTTGCTCACCCCCCCCCCCCTGCAATCGCCCCTCCCCTTGTCTCTCGTGGATCGCACCCCGCTCAGCACACACACGCTGCAACACTACCCTTGTATTGATCAAGTGGTATAGGTTTATATGGGATTAAGAAAGTAAGCAGTGCTAGCAAATTGTGTTTCCAAAAAGTAATTGTTACATTAATCTAATTCAATGTCCCTGATTTCATTTTCACGTAGATGCAATCCTGCAGGAATTAAAAGAACATGGCAGCAGCTAAAAGGGAAAAAAAAATCGAGTCTTCTCAAAATCCTCGTACGAGGTAAATATAATTTTCTACGAATTAATGCAGCCTCCTCGTCTATTGGGTCCTCCAAAAAAGGACAAGCCATTCTTGTCACTTAGACCATCTCTGTGTGACGGACATGTGGGCAAAGAAGGTTAAAGCGAAAAATACCGCTTCGTCTTTAAAAAGGGGAGGGGACCGGCAGAAACTTTGAGTTTGGAGAATAAAACCTGCTCCCGACCAGGTTAAGTTCACAGCATAAGTAACCATGGATACTGACTCTGAGTAGAAGTTACCTCTCTTTCAGAAACGGGTTTGACTTACTCTGCTTTCACTGGTTTAACAAACCTCCCATTCTGAAACGGAAAACCCAGGGTTTCCCTGATTTCAGGGTTAATGCACTCAGAGTTTACACTTAACCTCCTTTCTGAAACAGGCCCCAGATATGAGTTGGCGTTATTATGCTCGACTTGGTAACCCTGGGTTAACGCACGGTACATAAAGACATTCTCAATAGATCGCCGATTTCTGGAGTCACCATGGAAACGCGTGGAGAAAAAAAAAAGAAAGCGCGACACTTGAGACGGAAGTGAGACGGAGTCTGAGATTTTAACGACGGCGGATAAAAATTATAAGTCCATCAAAAAAGTAACACGGCTGAAAAATAATTTAAATAATTTAGTTAAATTAATTCAAACTCAATAATTGTTTATACAACTCAAATTTACGTATTTATCTAACTAAATGTCACATTACTTCATTATTTTTTTTTTCCATCTTAATTACTTATATTTCTTGAACTTTCATATGTTTAAGTTTGAGCCGGCAGATATGCTCATTTTTATAACAATAAAAAGAACAGAAAAAAAACACGGAGTGCAAAAGTTCATCACAGAAAATTCCATCGCTGTCATAACATACTTGGGTGGTAGGGGTGCTATATAAACTCATCATCCTTTCCTTTACTCTCACTCATGGTGCAGAGACGTAAGCATAGTAGGACAAAATAGCTCGGCAAAACACGGTGAAACACAGTAAAACAGCTATACAACTAAACACATTTTGTAAAAAAAAAACACACTTAAACCCAAATCCATCCAGACAGGCAAAGGGAATGATATCCCAGAATCCCTTGCGGTGCAGATCTAACAGCAGCATCAAAGTTACACCTACTTAATTGAATTAATTTGAACGAAAGGAAAATAATTGTCTGAGAACTACGTGTTATTTTTAAGGTGACCTAACAAAAAAATGATTTATCTTAACTGAAGCAAATAATTAAGTTAGATCAAAGTAAAAAAGTTCATCTTTCCAACATCCATATGTGGTCTTATCACCCTCTCATGGTGGAGAATGTGTTATCTGAGCTTTTTCATCCACTAAATCATCTTCAAATGGACATGCCATGCTGCTTCACCTCTCTGTAAACAAACTAAGCTTCAACTAAACCTGCTCCAGACCAGGTTATGTTCAGAGCATGAGTTGCCATGGTAACTTGACCTACCCTGAAACATACCTCCATTTCTGGAACCGAAAGCTGAGGTTATCAACTTCCTTAGCCTCAAACTTATCGTGGGAGCTAGCATAACCTTCTTTCTGGAATACCCCCCAGGTCTCTCTGCTACAAACATTTCTATTCTAGGATGTTTGTCTGATGGAATCTGAGAGTTCCTGAACATGGAATGAGGAAATGTGACTCTACTGTGTTCCAGCCTACAGTTACCTGGAACTGTAATCTATTACTTTAGTAATGAGTTCTCAAACAGACTTGATGGAGGAGAACAGGAAGGTTTGGAGTCAGAAATGAAAAAACCCAACAAGCATCAGCTGATTGTTGTTGAGGTGATGAAGAAGAGTCCTCCATGTTGTTGATCGAACAATGATGAAACTTTGGAAACAGCAGAGTGATGAGAGTTTGCAGAGAAAGAAGAAGATCTTCTCCAAACATTCAGAAACAAACAGTCAAGTTAGTGAAGACAAAGTTCCAGAAACAAACTCACTTCAGTTTCTGCAAAGAGATGAAGAGGAAGAAGAGTCACCCTCACCGTGTCAACGCAGCTGCAGCACAGATCACTGACTCACAACCAGGAAGAGTCCACCTGGATGGAGGCGGGGCAGCACAGGTGGGCGGGGCAGCAGGTGGAGCAGCTGAAGTGGAACTTTAATGTCAGATTCAGACTGTGAGCCTTCCTGGAATCAAACCCTCAACCTCCCTGTTGTCTACGTAGTAAACACCCACTGCTCCACAGTCAGAGGATCAGGATCTGATCAGGTTTTGTCCTGACATGAAAAAGGCGGGGCTTCTTGTTGGAGGTGAAATGACTGACAGGAGCTGCAGGATGTTTGTTTCCCGAACTAAAGACCTAGAACAGGGGGGTATTCCAGGGGCCTGTTTCAGAAAGGAGGTTAAGTGTAAACTCTGAATGCGTTAATCCTGAAATCAGGGAAACCCTGGATTTTCCGTTTCAGAATGGGAGGTTTGTTAAACCAGAGTAAACAGAGTAAGTCAAACCCGTTTCTGAAAGAGAGGTAACTTATACTCGGAGTCGGTGTCCATGGTTACTTATGCTGTGAACCTAACCTGGTCGGGAGCAGGTTTTATTCTCCAAACTCAAGGTTTCTGCCGGTCCCCTCCCCTTTTTAAAGACGAAGCGGTATTTGTCACTTTAACCTTCTTTGCCCACATTTCCGTCACACAGAGACGGTCTAAGTGACAAGAATGGCTTGTCCTTTTTTGGAGGACCCAATAGACGAGGAAGCTGCATTAATTCGTAGAGAATTACATTTACGTCGTACGAGGATTTTGAGACATAGACTCGATTTTTTTTCATTTCCCCATACGTTTTTGTTTGAGCGTTACCGTTTTTCGTTGCAGTCAATTACATATATACAATGAAAACAACATTAGGTATTGCTATGTAGATGTTTCACATGTCAAATATTGTCAACAAAGCCTACATCCATGACATGCTCAAATTTGACCTGATTGAATTATGTTTTTATACTTCATTTTTAGCTGCTGCCATGTTCTTTTAATTCCTGCAGGATTGCATCTACATGAAAATGAAATCAGGGACATTGAATTAAATTAATGTAACAATTACTTTTTGGAAACACAATTTGTTAGCACTGCTTACTTTCTTAATCCCATAAAAACATATACCACTTGATCAATACAAGGGTAGACAAAAGTTCACTTTTAAAAACACAATTGCAAGTATTAATATTAAACTGACCAACGTTTGCAAGAGGGGAAGGTTAACAAAAAAGTCCTCTAAACATTACCGACGTTAAATGCATTTTCCCCCAGATTGGTTCTGTACACTATGCAGCATTTCATGCATTTACACCAGGAATGACACTTCAAAAGTACACTTAAATATCGCCATTTTTTATTTCACACCTTACGCTATTTAAAAAGTTATTACAGCCAATATTTTATAACAATGATTTAAATGCAAACTTAGGCATTAACTTGAGCAGCTATGTTTTTCCACGCTAACTGTCTCTGTTTTGCAGATGCAGCGGTGTTGCTTTTCT
>CM074489.1:2229037-2277824 GCA_037389245.1 Oryzias sinensis | reverse complement strand
AATTGTGGGCAGGATTTCCATCCAATAAATATGAGTAACCCCACCTCAAAGAAAATTCTTCCATGTAACGAAATATAATCGAGTTAGTCGAACTCAATTTTATCAAGAAAGTCAAGGGAAAAAAACACGCAAGAGCAGTCTGAAGCCAGCCTTGAACTCAGAACCTCTGTATGTTAAACCCACTAACTAATCCACTGAGCTAACACTTCTGTGACAACAGGATGCTGCCGTTATAAAGAAGTAGATTCATTATTTACATAAGTGAGGCTCGTGTATCGTCTTATTGGGAGAAGCCCAGTTGAAACTATTTCATGCCACAGTTTCGTTTTTTACGTGAACGAAAACTGAACGAAAGTTTACACTTTTGAAAAGTCGAAGGATTTGAAGGACCAAAAGTCATACCAGGCATTAGACGAAGGAGTTGAACATTTTAATAGTTGAATGGTTAAAATAGGTGATAAATTGTAACCGTAAGACGGCAAAAAGCATAAAGAGAAACAGGAAAACAGCATTCAACAGCAAGCCCCTTACTTGAACTCTATTATTTTGGATTAATGGAGTTATAGGGGAAACTATTAATACATTTTCTGTTAGGTCAATTAAATGTAGATACATTCTTTCAAAATAAATATTTTTAAATAAAACAAACAGAATTTTATTGTTACATGAAAGAATCATTAAAAACATTGCACCATTCAAATTTTCCTCCCTCTGTTCTCTTTCTTCCTCATACAATTACCAATGACACAAAATGTGCTCCACTGATTCTTCCCCTTTTCTGCAATCACAACTGCACTGAGGAAGGTGAAACAAATGCAGGAGCTCAACGTGGGCGGGGTTAACATTCCACAGCAGAAGGGCTCAATGTGGGCGGGGTTAACATTCCACAGCATGTTCACATTCCTCTGCGTTCCCGCATTCCACTATGTTGACCAATTCTGCAGGCTGCAGCCAGGGCTTACTCTCCAAAGCTGTTTAGCTGTGATTTGGCCCCAACAATAATCGGATCACAGCAGGTTTTTGCTGCCCGAGTGACTCCTGCAGCTGTTTCTGATAAGCTGTTTTCCTGTTTTCGTGCGGTTTCTCACGTCATAGGTCTGCCTATCTCGGGGCCTGCGGGCTGTGGTGAACCAGGCCGCGTTGCTGCTGCCGGGACTCCCGGCGTTGCGTGTGCCCCATAAGGACTCAGTTGACTGTCGTCCGTCCGCGCTACAGCGTGGAGCTGAAGCTCAAAGGGCTTCTTCTGTGTTTCTTTGATGAAGGTGACATACCTATGTGGTGTAGCTGCAGCTGTGGTTTCCAGATGACATCCAGCAGTCTGCGCTGACGACAGAGCTCCTGCTCGTACTGGACGATGGTTCCTTCACAGAGTCTGCAGATTTCTTCAGCAGCAGCAGCTAGTCGCTCGCTGATCAACTCTCTCAGAGACTGAAGGGAAGACATGGTTCCTGCTCCGATCTTCAGCTCCAACTCCCACAAACACCGCCGTCCTCTTCACTGCAGCTCCGATCGATCATCTGCTAGTCTCACAATCACAGCAATCCACGTTGTCTTTCCGTTCAACACTTCTTCACTCATTTACGACACTTTGGAAAATGCTGAGAGTTCCACACGAACCACGTATCGTCCTTTCTGTCCAAAAACCTCACAAACGTCCCAACAAAACACCACCGACCTCTCAACACAAGCTAACGTTGCTAGCCTGCTAACAAGCTAACGCTGCTAGCGCCTCGTGCTCTTTACTTCCGGGTCACGTGCAGAAACTTTATTTAAAAAGAAACGTATAAACTGCTTAACTGGCCCTCAATATGGTTCAAAAAGATATGAATATATTTTTAAAAAAGTTTTAATTCAAAGTTTGAACACACCTTCTCATTCAAAGAGTTTTTTTATTTTCATGACTATGAAAAAACAATGAATGAACACATGTGGAATTCTATACATAACAAAAAAGTGTGAAACAACTGAGAATATGTCATATTGTAGGTTCTTCATAGTAGCCACCTTTTGCTTTGATTACTGCTTTGCACACTTTTGGCATTCTTTTGATGAGCTTCAAAAATGTTGAGAAATGCAGAAATGTGTGCTGCAGATGCCATGTTTGCCACTAGAGGGCAGCACAGCAGCTTCAGTCTTTGTCATTGTTGCTGTGTGAGCCTGAAGGAGCTTCAAAGTAAGCTGCAGCTTGGTTCAGTCAGTCCTGAAGCTGCACCGTCAGCTGCAGAGCTTCAGAGCTGCTTCCTTCTCAGACTTTCCACTTTCTTTGGCTCTCTGGCTCTGATGCTGCTGCTGCTGGTTTTTCTGACAGCAGACTGACAGCTGATGGAACTGAAGCACTTTCTACATTCTAGTTCCAAATGTTCTACAGAATCCATCAGAGGTTGAAAGTCTTCCTCAGTACTCGAGTACTTTAGTTCAGCAGCTCCTCTTTTCCTCTAAGGTGAAGCTTCGTGTGGACGACTTCTTCTTCTCTCCTCTTTTCTGGAGCTTGGGCTCCATGCAGTCTGATCAGCTCTGATTTGGGCTTCAGTTGATGTTTGTGATCAGGAACTCTGGATTCTTCTTAGAAGGAGACGTTCTGCCTCTTTAGCAGAGAGCAGAACGTCTCAGTGCAGCGCGCTGCAAAAAGACCATGATCTGCTCCGATCAAAGGTGGCGGACCTGGAGGGGCGCAGCAGGCGCTCCAACATTCGCCTTGTTGGCTTACCTGAGAACATGGAAGGCCCTCGTCCAAGTGTGTTCTTCTCACAGCTCCTCAGTGACGTTTTTGGTCCGGACATTCTCCCTACACCTCCAGAGATTGACCGAGTTCATCGAGTACCTGTGGCCAAGCCGCTGCGGGGAGCCAAACCGCGGCCTGTGATTCTCTGTCTACACCGTTTCCAGGTGAAGGATTTAATTATCCGCGAGGCCCGTAAGAGGAAGGACTTATCCTACAAGGAACACGCGATCCGTTTCTACAATGACTACAGTCCAGACGGTTTGAAGCTCCGTAATGAGTACAGCGCTGCCATGGCTGAGCTGTATGAGAGAGGATTCCGACCATCCTTACTTTTCCCAGCCAAACTGCGCATCACCTTGCCGGACGGAGAGAAAAAGTGGTTTGCATCGGCGGCAGCGGCTGAAAAGTTTGTACAGGACACACGCAACGTCTCCTAAACAGAGGTGATAACGTTTTGCATTATTTGGACAAATATAAATGTGTGCCTAATCTGAGCATTTTACTGATTGGCTCCAAAGTGTGATTTGAGTTGATGTTATATAAAAAAAAAAGCTAAGCTGCAAACAGGCAGTGTTTTATTTTTCTTATATCACAGGTCTGTGGTTGAATAAGGTTATTTTCTTGAAACTGAATTGCTCTTATATTTTTGTAGCCCCATTTTGGTAGCAGGGAGTTAGGATTAAGGAAGTATTAAAATATGCTGATAATTATATCAGAGGGTTGGTTGTTACCTTTTGTAACAACTGTTTTTTCTTTTTCAGTTTTGTTGTGTTTTTGTCATTTTTGTTATTATTTTTTCTGTGCTACTTCTCCTGTAAAGTTTATTAATATCAGAGTATTGGGGCCAGAATCATTTCACTCAAACATAGGATATGCTGGGTCCTAATGCCCCACCTGCTCCTGGAGGAGCCTTACGGTTTGTTAGTTGGAATGTGAAGGGATTGAATTCTCTAATTAAAACAAAGAAGGTCATCAGTCATTTAAAACAGCTGAACACAAAGATTGCATTCTTGCAGGAAACTCATCTGAAAGCAGCTGATCACTTGAAGATGCGATTTGGGTGGGTTGGGCAACTTTATCACTCATCATTTAACAGTAAAGCCAGAGGTGTGGCTGTTCTTGTCCATAAATCAGTTCCATTTTCTGTTTCTGAGGTAATATCAGACCCCAATGGCCGTTACATTATAGTTTCAGGCAGAATTTGTGGTAAGAGCCTTACATTAGTAAATGTCTATGGTCCAAACTTTGACAGTGAGGAATTTTTCAAGAAACTTTTTCTTTCTATTCCTAATTTAAACAACAGTCAGCTTGTAATGGGAGGTGATTTTAACTGTTGCCTTAACCCAACACTGGATCGTTCCTCATCTAAGCCCTATTCTGTGTCCAAATCCTCTAAAGCCATACAACTGTTCATGTCACAATATGGTGTCACAGATGTCTGGCGTCATTTTAATCCAAATGTTAAGCATTTCTCCTTTTTCTCGCCGGTGCACAGTTCTTTCTCTAGAATAGATTTTTTCCTCATTGATAATAATTTGCTCTCTGCTGTCAATTACTGCGAATACACCCCCATAGTAATATCAGACCATTCACCTGTTACGCTTGATATTTCTCCCCCAGGCAACTCTTTGTCACGGTCTCCATGGCGCTTTAACCCACTGTTTCTCAAAGAGACAGACTTTGTTCAGTTTATTAGTGAACGTATAGACCTTTACATTTTTACTAACAATACACCAGATGCATCTGCAATTTCAATTTGGGAAGCATGTAAAGCATTTCTGAAAGGGGAAATAATATCATACAGTGCCTATAAAAATAAGATAGCCTCACAAAAGAGCCGTGATCTTTATTCTGTCATATCGGAACTGAAAAATAAATGTGTAGAATCCCCCAGTGCTGATCTAAGGAATTGCTTATAAAAAAGGCAGAATTTGACTCGATAGCCACCGACGAGGCAGTGCAATTAATACTCAGGACCCGTTATAGCTATTATGAGTTCGGGGATAAGCCTAATAAAATACTCTCACACCAGATTAGACAGTCAACAGCAGCTCAAAATATTACCGAACTCTCTACCTCTGATGGACTCATACTTAATCCTCAAACTATCAATGATACATTTAGGGATTTGTATTCTGCTCTAACTTCTGAATGTTTTCCTGATGAAAAACGTTATGAAGATTTCTTTTCACATCTTAATATTCCGACAGTTGAAACAGATGTAGCTGCTCAATTGGATAAACCTTTCACTGCTGAAGAACTAAAGAATGCTGTCATGTCTATGCAGAGTGGGAAAAGCCCCGGACCGGATGGGTTCCCATCTGAATTTTTTAAGGTTTTTTTGGATAAATTATCCCCTCTAATGCTAAACATGTTACAGACTTCAGCTGATATTGGTGCTTTACCGGCAACTTTGCGACAGGCCACAATCTCGCTTATCCTAAAGAAGGATAAAGATCCCAGATGCTGCAGCAGTTATAGGCCTATATCTCTGCTGTGTGCGGATGTTAAAATTTTAGCAAAACTGCTAGCAAAACGCTTAGAGCCGATAATGCCCACATTAATTAGTCCTGACCAAACTGGCTTTATTAAAACCAGACATTCATATCACAACATTAGGCGGCTTATGAATATTTTATAATGCACCTCTTCAACTGGCACCCCTGAAATGGTCATCTCTATGGATGCTGAAAAGGCTTTTGATCGGGTTGAGTGGTCTTACTTGTTTTATACTCTGAGACGCTTTGGCTTTGGCTCTAAATTCCTGTCATGGATCAAATTACTGTACACATCGCCTATGGCACGTGTTCGCACTAATAATGACTACTCAGAATACTTCCCCTTGGGCCGTGGAACTAGACAGGGCTGTCCTCTTTCTCCTCTTTTATTTGCGCTAGCCATTGAACCACTTGCGGCGGCCATTAGAACTAGCTCTATGTGTGGTATCTTGAGGGGCGGTGTAGATCATAAAGTAGCCTTATATGCAGATGACCTTTTATTATTTATTTCAGATCCAACTGTTTCCATGCCATCAGTTTTAGCTCTGCTGCGGGAGTTTGGTCAGATCTCTGGTTACAAATTAAACCTAAATAAAAGTGAACTTTTTCCCATCAATCCGGAGGCCATGGCCTACCCCCCCTCAGACTTACCTTTTAAAATCTCTCCATCTGTCATTAGGTATCTAGGCGTTCAAGTGACTAAGGAATTTTCTGATCTTTTCAAAACCAACTTTATCCCATTACTGGATCAAATTAATTGTGACTTACAGCGCTGGTCTATGCTGCCATTATCCCTTGCAGGCAGAATAAGCTGCATTAAAATGAATGTGCTGCCTAAATTTCTTTATTTTTTTCAATGCCTACCAGTATTTATCCCAAATCAATTTTTCAGGTCCCTTGACAACTCTATTGCCCAATTTCTATGGGGAAAAAAGCCTCCAAGGATGAGAAAAACCATATTACAGAAAAGCAAAGATAATGGTGGCCTCTCCTTACCAAACTTTTTATTTTATTATTGGGCTGCAAATATCCGAACAATATTATTTTGGTGTCATAGTCACATTGTTAAGCCAGTCTGGTCACTAATAGAGGAATCATCTTGTACTTTTGCCTCTGCTACTTTATTCTCTCTTCTGTGTCTGCCTGTTAAATTTTCTCTCACATCTTATACCGATAACATCATAGTTAAGCATTGTTTAAAGATATGGACTCAACTTAAACAGCACCTTGGAATTCAAAAAATCTCTCTTATGTCCCCACTCCATCTTAACCCTCTGTTTCCTCCATCATCTACAGATAAGACTTTTGCCCTGTGGAGAAGTCGTGGCTTAGTTTCAGCAAAAGACTTTTACAGAGATGGAACTTTAGCTCCGTTTGAGTTATTAGCTAAAAACTTTAATCTGCCCAACACTCATTTCTTTAGGTATCTGCAGGCTCGTCATTTTATCTGTCGTCATTTCCCTGACCCTTCCAGTACCCCAACAGCCACTATGATTGACACTCTCATGGGGATCAACCCCTCTCTGAAGGGTACAATATCAAAAATTTATAGCCTTTTACTATCCACCCTTGCTTCGTCATCTGACCATCTACGTGCGACTTGGTCAGAAGAGCTTCATGTAGACATAAATGATGATCAGTGGAGATCTGTGCTAGGGCGAATTCACTCCTCATCAATATGCGCCCGGCACTGTATCATTCAATGTAAGGTGGTTCATAGAGCTCATTGGTCTAGAAGCAGACTTGCCAGAGTTTTTCCAGGCACTGATCCTAACTGTGTAAAATGTAATCTAGGCCCTGCAAATCTTACTCATATGTTTTTGACATGCCCGTTGCTTTCTGACTTCTGGGACTCTGTATTTGATTCTTTATCCTCTGTCTGTAACGTCAAAGTACACCGTTCCCCAATGACAGCCCTTTTTGGTATACTTCCGGACAATCACTCTCTCCCTCCTTGGTTAGAGGACCTTATTGCCTTTCTGACATTACTTGCCCGTCGGACTATCTTGATGCACTGGAAAGACCTTCGCCCACCTACTCACTCAAAGTGGAAAAAAGACTCTCTTTCTTTTATTAAGCTGGAAAAAATCAGACATTGTTTAAATGGTACTACATGTAGATTCTCTTAAATTTGGTCACCTTTCTTGGAGCATGTGATGTCCTTGACCTTGGAAACGACCCAGTGAAATTTCGGGTACATTAATAGTTGTGAGTTGTGCAGTGTCTCTGCTGTTTCCAGATTGGTAGCACAGTATATTGTTTTATTGTTTGTAAGATTTTGTTTATTCATTTGTGTACTTTTTTATTTATTTATTTTGTTTTATTTTATTTTATTTGTAATTGTGGTTTTGAATTGTTTGTTTGTTTGTTTGTGTTTTCTTATTTTGAAAAATTTATAAATAAATCACACATAAAAAAAAGAGAGCAGAACGTTGATCTGATCTGTTGGAAGCCACTCCATCCTGAAGCTGCACTGCTGAGTTCATGTCCAGCAGGGGGCAGCACTCCTTCAATCCAGCTGAAGGAAACCTTGATGTTCTGCAGAATCTGCAGCCGTTCAGACACGCCCTGTTACTGAGGAACACAGACGTCCTTCAGGAATGTGGTTCTGCTGCAGAACATTCTTCCAGAATAACGCAGAGAAAAAGTCCCACAGATCATCTGGAAGATCCACATTCTTTCAGTTTTCCATCAGCTTTGGGATCAAATCTTCCTCCAACTGCTGTTCTGACTTGTTCCCACTCTGACTTCAATCTGCTCCTTTCTCAGCTTCTGCTTCAGTTTTAGGATCTTGTGGATTTGAATTGTTGTGATTCTAGCAGACATGGAAAGAAAAGCTTCTCAGCTTCACTGTCAGCCATTTTCCTGAGCTGCATGTGAACAAACTCTCTGTTCCTCTGAGTCTGACTGAGGATCAGAAGTAGCTGTTTCCAGGAAATAGTCAGGCCCCTCCCTTCAGCTCCATCAGAGTTTCTGCTTCAGTGTCAGTAGATGACAGATGAGGGGAGTTCATGCACGTCTGGAAGCACAAGGTCACATGACCTCACCTTTTTCAGTCACTGAGATCAACAATCTGTCAATCATCTTGAAGCTCCGCCCCTCCTCTTAGCTGCTGTCGGATGGTGTCAGGTTTCTTCTTGAACCTGTTCTCTGTCTTTAGTTCAGGAAACAAACATCCTGCAGCTCCTGACAGTCATTTCACCTCCAACAAGAAGCCCTCTCCCCCTTTTCACGTCCACCGTGTTTATGAGCGTTAGATAAAAACCTGATCAGATCCTGACGTTCTGACTGTGGGGCAGTGGGTGTTCACTATGTAGACAACAGGCAGGTTGAGGGTTGATTCCAGGAAGGCTCACAGTCTGAATCTGACATTTTGGCCGCCTTTACACTGCAGGTCTTGATGCCCATATCCGATTTTCTGACTATATCCGATTTCTTTGACGACCCGCTTACATCATCTTTTAAAAGTGACCCGTATCGGATTTTTGCATTTACACTATACAATGCTGAAACTATCAAACGTAGACGTTCTGAGGACTACGTAGCAGTATTTCCGCCCTCCGCGGACCTCCTTCTGACTTTTGTGACTGCGGTTGTCATGGAGGCAAGGCGGTGACGGAAGGAGGCGTTGCTTTGGGCGCTCCTGAGGAGATGCACGGAGGGAGTAAAAAATGAGGGCTGCTCGGCTCTCTCTGAGTTTTGAATGAGGAAATGTTTGCAGACGTGCTGTCCGAACAGTTTGATCCAAGTGTTGAACCTTTCCTGCGCGATGACTTCTCTTTTCCCACCGTGGTCAGAAACACACGGGAGATTTCCTCGGGGTTCTCTTTTCCGTTCTGAACCCTCAGCCTCCAGAGTGGGTTAAGAAAGACTCCAAAACTTTTGGGGGAGACACTTTATTTTTAATTTACGGTTCTCCGACACTCCCCCGCTCCGCGCCCCCCCCCCCCTCCTTACACACACACACACAAGCACGCGTGCGCGCGCTCACACACACGCATGGTCCCCATCATACACGCCCCCAAAGAAATAAACGGCTTCTAGCCTGGTCCAGAGCAACGGTGTCCCGCTTCATTAGTTACCGTTTGCGTCCGGCCCGGACATAACAGCAGTTTCCGACTACGGTCTGAAGCCTGAGGCTGAAAGGTAACACACTGACAGCAAAATCAGCACAAAAGCACCTTAATAAGTCATGTGATCTCAGTTGGTGGTGTCCTGAGATGACGTCACTGACGTACGACTTGCATTTACTGGGGAATATCCGATCTGTCTGCTTACATGGCACACGCAAATGCACGTATCCAATTTGTTTCCGATTTATTTCCACATATGAGAGAGGCCTGTATCCGATCTGAGAAAAACGGAATCCATGCGCTTTTGTCCTGCTTACACATTCACCGGTCATATCCGATCTGTGCCACGTGAGAGGAAAAAATCGGAATTGGGTCACTTGAACAATGCAGTGTAAAGGCAGCCTAAAATTCCACTTCAGCTGCTGCACCTGCTGCCCCGCCCACCTGTGCTGCCCCGCCCACCTGTGATGCCCCGCCCATCTGTGCTGCCCCGCCTCCTTCCAGGTGGACTCTTCCTGGTTGAGTGATCTGTGCTGCAGCTGCGTTGACACGGTGAGGGAGACTCTTCTTCCTCTTCATCTCTTTGCAGAAACTGAAGTGAGTTTGTTTCTGGAACTTTGTCTTCACTAACTTGACTGTTTGTTTCTGAATGTTTGGAGAAGATCTTCTTCTTTCTCTGCAAATTCTCCTCCCTCTTTTATTTCCAAAGCTTCATCATTGTTGGATCAACAACATGGAGGACTCTCCTTTATCAACTCAACAACAATCAGCTGATGCTTGTTGGGTTTTTCATTTCTGACTCCAAACCTTCCTGTTGTCCTCCATCTAAGCCTGTGTGTGAATTCATTACTAAAGTAATAGATTACAGTTCCAGGTAACTATGCGCTGGAACAGTCATATTTCCTCATTACATGTTCAGGAACTCTCAGATTCCATCAGACAAACATCCTAGAATAGAAATGTTTGTAACAGAGAGACCATGAGGCGTTAGTTGATGTAAACAAAGATTTTCTGCTTTTCTTCAACTATAAATTCTATTTTTCATCTCCTCTTAAATGATTGTGTTGAATCTGCTGTTAGTCTGCACTGACCCTAAACTTAAGTTGTTGTGATCCTCATGGGTGTGTCTTAACTCTTTTTAGCAGAGAGCTGTCTGTCTAGTTTTTCTAGTTCAGTCATTTGAACTTTGAGAGTTCAAATAAATAAATACCTTTATCAGAATAAACTTGTACAATTATGAGAAAAAACTTGTGGGATTGTTGGTAAGAGTTAGGGCTCAGATTAATTAATTAATAGATTAATTAATCTCAGATTTTATTTTTTTTAATTCGATTTCCGTTTTTTTCCTGTCCCCCCCACACTTAAGGAAAGCAATAAGTACAAACGGCAGACAAGTTCAAGCAAATGTTGCTTTTATTTAATCAAACCCAAGACAAATGTAACCCCCGTTTCTGGGATGAATAATAAATAAATGAACACGCTCTTGTAATCAAAGTTAAGTATAAGATTTTTCTTCTTACTCCCTTTTTGGACTTGTGTTTAAATAATTGTGTCTTGTTTTATTTAATTTGTCTTGTTTTTGTCTAATTTCGTTTTTCTACACTTATTTTCACTTATTCAAAATAAAAAGGTTACTTACTCAAAGTCCCAGCTGTGTTTTGAGTCACACTTTGTAGTCTAGACCAAAATGAGACAAACATTCACCTTGAGAGTAGCACCATTTTCTAAAGGATTAACAATACAGCTCATACATGGGGTCTAAGGTTTTAATTAAATTAAGAAACCCCGTCTTCTCCAAGGAAAAGATGAAGCAGCGGGAGTCGCGGTCAACAACCCCCCCCTCGTGGCCGCCTCCTCTGAAAACAAAATCCTACGGCGGCCGCATTGCAAATGAATATATCGGTACAAGTAATAATGACAACGCAGTATTCTTTATTAACAAATAACAGTAACAACTAACTAATGAACTAACTATACAGGCGAAGTACAATGAATGTTTGTGTCAGGGCGCATGCGTGTTAAAAAAGGACTGAGCGCGTGCCACGCGAGTGCGCGTGAGAGTCTTTGACTCCGATGGGCTTTAGGCAGCGTGGGGGGGGGGATCTCTTCCTCCACGTCTGTGGCAGTAAACCCAGACCAGTTCCAAACAGAGGATTTTATTCCTTTCTTGGGAACAAACGTCCCACTGTCACCGGTAGCCATGCTGTCGCTAGATGCTTCGTGTGTCGATTGCCGCGTGTCGCCGTGTGAAAGTAACACTACGGAAGCTCTGCGGAGCCAAAAATGCGCCACATAAAAACTTGATTTAGTTATTTTTGAAATCACCCATAACAAAAAATTTGAATTAATTCATTTGATAGATTTATCGCCCAGGCCTAGTAAGAGTCAATATTATACAACAATAAAGTTAGAGTAAGAGTTATAGTTGTAGCTGCACGGTGGCGCGGTGGTTAGCGCTCTTGCCTCACAGCAAGAAGGCCCCCGGTTCAAGTCCCGGCTGGGGGACGTGAAAAATCAACATCAATGGGGGACCTTTCTGTGTGGAGTTTGCATGTTCTCCCCGTGTATGATTTGGTTCTCTCCGGGGTCTCCGGCTTCCTCCCACCGTCCAAAAACATGCTTCATAGGTTAACTGGCAACTTTAAATTGTCCATAGGTGTGAGAGTGAATGGGTGTGTGATTGAGGACATTCTACCCTGTGACAGACTGGCGACCTATCCAGGGCGTCCCCTGCCTTCGCCCACAAGTGGCCGGGATAGGCTCTAGCAGCCCCGTGACCCCGAAATGGAAAATGAATGAATGGGTTGGTTATGTGAGAGGCTGCCACGCAGGAAACCAGGGTTTGATTCTTGGAGGGGAATGAACAATGGTACTGTGGGCAATTACCCAATCGGGGCCCTTGGGCAAGACCTTTGCCGCTATTGCCTCCTGAGCGCGGTTCTGCTGCACCCCCTTGCTCCCCCAGGGGATGATTTCGGCAGAGAACAAATTTCCTATTGTGGGGAAAATACAGTAGAATAAAATAAAAAAAATCCTTTCATGAGTCGTGAGTTGGGAATGAAAGTCTTCCATTAATAAAGCAATAGTCTTGTCGCTAAGAAAAGTCTAGGTGACAGTCTTTCATTCAGAATCGTTTTGACAAAAAACGAAATACTAAGACTTTTAGTGAGTCGACATTGTTTTATGATAAGTTGAAGGACATTAAAGAGAATTTCAGGACACTGGACGTCTTCAGAAGAAGATTCTTGACCCACAGGAATGGGATTTCTGGCAGCAGTGTTTAAGCTATCTGCTGTGTAGCTGCAGCCGTCCAAAGGCATTATGCTTGGGTTAACTGATCAACTATCATTTCATTAAAGATAGCTGTTTGATAAATTCAGGACTTTTTCTCATAATTCATGACTCTGTTTTGTAGAAATTGCGACTTTTTTCATTTTCTCATTTCTCATGTTTTTTTTTAGGGCAGTCCTAGTACTCAGTGGTTTAATGGAAACACAGGAGGGAGCCCCTCCTTCTAAAAGCAGAGGTGGTAACCATGACAACCAGTGCAAAGCTCAAAGGTGAGATGAACATCTCCAACTGTCCATGATCTTCTCCATGTCAGAGATCAGGACTCAGACCAGCAACCTCGCTTCTTTACAGGAACCAACCTGTATCTGATCCAGCTGTGGGTCATTCAGGAGTGACTGGTCAAAGAACTGGAATCCAGACTTCAAAGACATCAGCCCAGGAGTGGAAGAGTGAGTGTTTGTCAGAGTTAAAGGAGCATCTCAGAGCTCAGCACTCACACCAGCAACCTTAATCCTACACAGGAACCAACCTGACCTGGACCCGGAGTTGATCCTGCCAGGGTCCTTCAGGAGTGACTGGTCAAAGAACTGGAATCCAGACTTCAAGGACATCCATTCAGCAGTGGAACAGTGAGTTTGGAGGCTGGATTCTAGTTCAGACGATCAACAGTTTTCAGATGAAGGACTTGAGGTCTGGTTCAGTTCTGATCTCTCTCTATCAGACTCACGGAGCACCATGTGTGTGATGAGATCTTTTCACAGTTGAGTCTTCTGAGAGCCTCATATAGAGATGCTTGGAGAGAAAAATACGTTGGACTGCTGACTTGACTGACAGCAGCTCCAGTCTAAAGAGAAGAATCACTGCAGACTCCTAGGATTCAGATTTTCATGCTTTCCAAACATCACATTGTTCTAGTTTGACTTTCTGCTCTCAGAATTTCTACATTTCTACACGGAGAATTGGAATCAGCTTTTCTAGAAAAAAGTTCGATTGACTGACAGAAAATGCTGAAACCTGAAACTGTTGATCCAAATATTAATATGTTATTCCAGACTAAATGTGCCCAGTCTGTGTTCATGTCATCCATCAGCTGTTCATGAAGAAGCAGATCCTCCAACACTCTGATGGTTTGGTGTTTTCTAGAGTCAGGTCACACAGAGAGTCTCAGTCTGCAGCCTCCAGCTGTGGCTCCATGAAGAGTGACCGTCCAAATGGGGACCTCCAAACTTCAGATCTGAACCAGGACCTTCAGACTCACAGTAAGAAGCAGTTTCTAGTGAACAAAGCAGAGTTCAGCTCTCAGCAGGAACAACAATGTTTCAATAAGAACACTGCTGATCCATCCAGGAAGGTCAACCATCTGCTGTGACGCTTTAAGCCTGAGAGGAAAGAAAGAGTTGGACAACTCTGAGGACACAAAGCTCAGTCTGTGAGGGGCCGAAGAAAAACAGCTAACTTTTCTCTGAGCTCAGTCCACAGACATGAGTTTCCAAAACACAGCTAACGTGATCATTAGGGACTTCAGATGGAATAGATCTGCTCTGGTTTCACCTGGAAACACATTTGCTCACATTCAGCACAGTCTGATCACAATATGCCTGAGTCTGACATCAGAGAGGATCTGCCTCCAAGATCAGAGTTAGTCTGAACTTCCCACTGACTGCTTTGGATTGTTGTTCACTAACGCTTCTCCTTAGTGTCCACAGAGAGAGAAGAAGAGGAGCTGACCTGCCCAGAAAGATCCCAGAGCTGGTGAGTCAGAGCCTGATCATCTGCTGATGGATTCTTCTGGAAACATGTGGGACACCCAAGGAAGGAGCTTTCTTCTCTGCTCTTCAGCAGATGTTGGTCTGCAGGAGATGTTTGAGAACATCAGATCAGTCTGAGGAGCAGAAGTCAACATGCTGAAGGAACTGAAGAAGCAGGAAGAGAAACGCCCTCAAAAAGGGTCTACACTGGATTTGGCGCATCACAGGGACTGAGACCAGAGGGTCACACCCAACATGAGGTGATGCAGCTGGAGACCACCACCAAGACCAACAAGCTCCATGACACTGCAATCAAGAACCCAGACATCTTCAAAGTCTTTCCTGACCAACACAGATCCATCAGAGTGGTTCTGACCAGCCGGAGTTGCTGGAGCTGGAAAAAAGCTTCAGTGCAGGAGTTCACTTGGACTGGCCGAGGCCCTCGAGAACCAAGATATCAGTGCTGTGTCTTCTGTCCTTCAGGGAGATGAACTTGACTAGATGAGCAGCACAGTCTTCTCTCTGATCCAGCTGTTCCATCCAACACCCAGAAGATCCCAGCAGAAAACAGCGCTGTCTGTCTGCAAAACTTCTGTTCATCTTTGATGGCTCTGATGCGCATATCTTTCTGACTTCACCAACAGTCCGTGGTGTCTGATGTCACACAAGTCCTCAGTCACTGCTCACTAACCTCATCCAGGGACGTCTGCTGCCCTCAGCTCTGGTCTGGATCACTTCCAGACCTGCAGCAGCCAATCAGATCCCTCCTTCATGTGTGGACAGATTGACAGAAGTACGAGGCTTCAATGATGCTCAGAAGGAGGAGTACTTCAGGAGGAGGTTCCCAGATGAAGAGCTGTCCAGCAGAATCATCTCCCACATCAAGGGCTCCATGTCCCTCTACATCATGTGTGAAGTTCCAGTCTTCTGCTGGATCACTGCTGTGGTTCTGGAGAACCTGCTGACCACAGAGCAGAGAGGAGAGCTGCCCACGACCCTGACTGACATGTACTCCCACTTCCTGATGGTCCAGACAAAGAGGAAGAGGAACAAGTACCAGCAGGAACATCAGACAAGTCCACAAGAGCTGACAGAGACTGACAGGGAAGTTCTTCTGAAGCTGGGGAGGCTGGCATTTGAACATCTGGAGAAAGGAAACATCATGTTCTACCAAGAAGACCTGCAACAGTGTGGTCTGGATGTCACAGAGGCCTCAGTGTACTCTGGAGTTTGTACTGAGATCTTCAGAAGAGAGTGTGAGATCTTCCAGAAACCGGTCTACAGCTTTGTTCATCTGAGCGTTCAGGAGTTTCTGGCTGCAGTCTATATGCTCCACTGTTATTCCAACAGGAAGGTAGAGGTCATTGAGGACTTCCTGGAGACCAACATGGAGAACCCATCCCTGGATAAGTTTCTGAGTGGAGTCATGGAGAAATCCCTGCAGAGTCGAACTGGACACCTGGACCTGCTGGTTCGCTTCCTTCATGGTCTCTCTGTGGAGTCCAACCAGAGACTCTTAGGAGGCCTGCTGGGACAGACAGAGAGGAATCCAGAATCCATCCAGAGAGCCATCAACAACCTGAAGGAGATCAACAGTGAAGGAGTCTCTCCTGACAGAAGCATCAACATCTATCACTGTCTGATGGAAATGAAGGACCTCTCAGTTCATCAGGAGATCCAAGAGTTCCTGAAGTCAGAGAATAAATCAGAGAAGGAACTCTCAGAGATCCACTGCTCAGCTCTGGCCTACACTCTGCAGATGTCAGAGGAGGTTCTGGATAAGCTGGACCTGGACGAGTACAAGACATCATCAGATGAGAGTAAACGGAGACTGATCCCAGCTGTGAGGAACTGCAGAAAGTTCAGGTGAGTCCAGAAGTGATTGTGATGATAAATCAGATCACTGTTCAGATTGATTTACAAAGAATTAAAGATTTGAAAATGATTAGAAATAAAAAACATGAAAGAAGAAAATCAGTTTGTTTTTAACACTCATGATTTTTTAGCTAAAGAGCAAAGAAGGATCATATTTGTCCCAATGAAATCCAATCCAGAACCTTCTGAAAGGTTTTAACTCAAAGTAAATGGTAAATGGTAAATGGCGTATACTCATATAGCGCTTTCTACCTTCTTACGAAGGCCCAAAGCGCTTTACAGTCACAGTCCCATTCACCCATGCACACACACATTCACACACACATTCACTGGCGGCGGCTCCGCTGCCGAACACTGGCGCCAACCTCCCACCAGAGGCAAGGTGGGGTTCAGTGTCTTGCCCAAGGACACTTCGACACATGGGCGTGCAAGGCGGGAATCGAACCTGCAATCTTATGATCATGGGTCGACCGCCCTACCGCTGAACCACGGCCCTCCACAAGCGCACCGGGTTATAGGGCGCAGTCTCAGTTATGGGTAATCTTTCGGTGTTTGGGACATACAATACGTGCACCGGGTGTTAAGGCACAATAACACAACATACCGGTAAAACATGCATACTAACGTTGAACCCTTCCTGCTGTGATGTTTCTGACCGCGGGGGAGATCCCTTTAAGGCTGATGGTGGATCTTCCTTCAATGGTCACTACTCTGTTTGAACCCTCAGAGCCCCCGGAGCGGGTTAATAATAGAACCAGTCTCTGTTTTTTTGGGAGGAAAACCTTTTTATTTAAATTACTGTTCTCCCTAACTGAGTAAAACAAACTGAATGTGCGCTCACACACTCACTTGGCTGAGTGTCTGCCCCCTCCTTTTGCAAACGAGGGAGTATGGCACGCAGGAACTCAGCACACACATTTCAGCACACACACATACACACTCATTGTGGGAAAAAAGCAGTGGTAGAAAAACTGAGTTGGTTCTCATCATCTTCTTCTACTCCTCTGCTCAAGTCCCACAACTACACATTAGGTGTACCGCCTCATAGGGCGCCTCCTACAGTTTGGAGCAAATGTAAGACTTTTAGGTGCGCCTTATAGTTGTGAAAATACCGTACCTGACATGTTTCAACGGACATCTTCTTCATAGTCAAAGGGGACTCTGACTCTGCACAATGAAGCTTAGCATCACAGCTAACTGTCACTGCAGCCTCTTTCTACCATGAAGACCTTCTGGAAAGTTCCGCCTGAAGGTTGGTGCTGCTGTGGTTCTGTTCATGACAGGAGATGTGGACCTGAGGAGGAAACTGGATCAAAGTTCTGCAACAGAACAGGAAGAAGAACTGTTGTTGTTTACAGCTTCAGAGCTGAAAACATGAAAATATCATTTTGGAAATGGAAACAGAAAACTCTCAGAAAACTGGATCAGAATCAACATTTAAAAACTGTCAACATTCAATCATCATCCTCATCATCATCATGGTCAGAGTGACAGCTGAATTCCTCATAGATCACCTGTTTCTGTCTTTCTCTTCACAGAATTCCACATTGTGGACTCTCAGAGACTCACTGGGAAATTGTTGCCTCAGCTCTGAAGTCCAACCCGTCACACCTGACAGAACTGGACCTGAACAACAACAGCCTGAAGGATTCATCCACGATGAAGGTTCTGTGTTCTGGACTGGAGAGTCCAAACAGCAGACTGCAGACTCTGAGGTCAGAACATTAAAGCTGCTGGTTGGTTAATTTCTACATTTGTAGTTCTTCACTGAAGCTGAAAGGTTTGGATTTAAAGATTTTCTGGATTTTCCACAAATTTCCCACGTGTGGGATCATTAAAGTTTTTTTTAATTCTTTTTTTTTTTTTTAGTCTTATTTTTCAGCAAACAATACAGAGAGTACAATATCAAAACAAAACAAAAAACAAAAAAAAGATAATTAGAAGGGAAAAAAAAGAAGAAAAAAAAAAGAAAAAACCCTGCTATTTTACTATTGTGTGTTTAAATGGGCGGTTGACTTGTCTATATACTGTTGAAATAGTCAATAAATGGTTGCCATGTTTCATAAAAAAGGTTTTCTTGCTGTTTCAATGAAAATTTAAGCTTTTCTAAATTTAAGTATTGCATTATGTTTCTTATCAAATTAATATATGTTGGGGGAAATTTGCTTTTCCAATTAAGTAGGATTAGACGTCTAGCCAATAGGGTAACATAGTTCAAGACATGTTTTTGTTTACTGTTTAAGCAAATTCCAGTAGTTGGCACTCCAAATAATCCTGTTATAGGGTCCAATGCTAACTTAACCTTAAATATTAGAGACAACATTTTAAATATTTTAGTCCAATAAGGAATGATTTTGTTGCAGTCCCAGAATGTGTGGGACAGTGAGGCAGAAGCGTGTCCACAATGTTCACATCAAGGGTCCACTCCTGAGAACATTCTTGATAGTTTTTTCCTGGACAAGTGAAGTCTATGAAGAATTTTGAACTGGATTAAACCATGTCTGCTGCATATGGATGAGGAGTGAACTCGTTGCTGAGCTTTTATCCACTGTTCTTCCGTAATTGTTGTTTTCAAGTCCAAACTCCAGGCTTCTTTCAGATGATCCAATGTAGTGATACATTCAATGTTAAAAAGGTTATGATATATTATAGAAATTGAGCCCTTTTTCAATGGGTCATTAAGTAAAATCTTATCCATAACATTTTCTTCTGGTTGACTGGGAAAGGTGGGAAAGATTGCCCTAATAAGGTCGCGAATCTGTAAATATTTGAAAAAGTCTTTGTTATCAAGATTATATTTTTGTTTTAATTGGTCAAATGTAGAGAAAGTCTTATTTATGAACAAATCTGCTACTAAGTGGATCCCTTTAGAGCCCCATTGTTTAAATGTATCATGTGATAATAATTTATAAGCTTGATTGTTGGTCAATGGCATTTGTACTGAACAAAAATTCCATTTAAAATGTTTTCTTATATGGGACCAAATTTTTAGGGACTGAGATACAACTGGGTTCTGGCATTTAAATTTAGAAAGATCTGATGTACAATATAGCAGTGACTTTACTGTGTTTGGGAAAAAAGCTTGATTTTCCAACCGTTCCCAGTCAGGTCTGGTTTTTCCGTCCCAGAAGGACATACATCGAATATTACAGGACCAATAATACAGACTAAAGCTGGGTAGTCCTAATCCTCCCAAGAATTTTGGTCTTTGCAAAAAAACTTTTTTAATTCTGGGTGTTTCTTTATTCCAAATAAATGATGAGATAAGAGAATCAATTTTTTTTAAAAACTTTTTATGAATTATAATAGGGATGCATTGGAAAAGGAATAAATATTTTGGCAATACATTCATTCTTACTATATTTACAGGACCAGCTAATGAGACGGGTAGATTACCTAGACGCTTAAATTGTTTGTCTGTTTGTTGGTAAAGATTCAGAAAATTTTGTTTAAAAAGTCCAGATATATCTTTTGTTATGTTAATGCCAAGGTATCTTAAAATGTTCCAAACAACAAAAGGAAAAGGTGCCAGTATATTCAAGTTTGTATTGCTGAAATTTATGGGAAACCATATGCTCTTTAAAATGTTAATCTTATATCCTGATATGTCACTAAATTTAGAAAGGATAGTCATAATATACGGTATTGACGTGAGAGGGTCTGAAATGTACAAAAGGAGATCATCTGCGTATAAAGACACTCTATGCTCTCTATTTCCTCTCATAATCCCCTTATAGGTGATAGAAGAACGCAAGAATATGGCAAGGGCTTCAATGACCAAAGAAAATAAAAGGGGAGATAAAGGGCAGCCCTGTCTTGTCTTTAATTCTGATTCTGTACTTTAATTAAAAAAAGTTGTGTAAAGATACATAACGAAGAACCTGGCTTTCCAAAGTGTAATCTGGATTATTTTCACATTTTTCCAATCACCATGGTAAAAAAGCCTGAATATTCGGCTGTGGGGAGCTCCAACTATGCTGATGCATTGGGGGGGTTGCTAGCAGTGGCCACGACTATTCAAAGGCCACTGAAGGAATGGTGACCGACGTCACAGAGGAAGAGTTTTTGTCGCTGCCGCTAACTCCAAGTAAGTCACCTGTAACATAGAAAAAGGCTCCAAACCAGGCCACATCATGATGACATTTACACCCAGCTTGACGTATAACCGAACTAATTCATAGGAGGTCGGATATTATAGAGGACAAAATAGCTGGTCTGAACAACAAGGTGGAAGCTGTGGCTAACCACGTTACAGCTGTTAGCACCAAGATGGGTGTTCTAAAAAAAATAAATAAATAAGCAAATATATAATGAAATTCTTTATGAAATCAATAAAAACAATTAAACTATTTCTGGGTTCTTTTCACAAAATGTCAGGAAATCTCTAGTAACAGAATTTTAGATTTGAGAAAATCACCAAATAACTCTCTGTGGGTTGTTGACAGAAATAAAGCTTCTGTTGTCCATGCACAATCTCAGGTAAATATTCAACTTCAATTGTAAAATCTCTTAAATGACTCATAGGAGCAGTCTCTTTAGGCTTTTCTCATCTTTCCTTGTAATTCAGTTTTGGTGGTTTTCAGGAGGCTAGCCTATAGACACCACTGTTTGTTCTCTCTGATCAACCTTTTAAATAAATTAAATACCTGCATACCAGTTAAATACCTGCATTCTGGATAAATGTTTCCCTTACCTAACCTTTTTGTCATTTTTCCGTTCTGATGGGGGGGGCAGGGTCACGTGATGACTATGACCGGGGCGAAGTGAGGTTGCTGTTGCAACAGTTTTACTTTGTCTCACATTTCAATTCATAAAAACTTTATTGACGTAAGGAAACAATTCCAGGGATTCCGTTGGGCAGGTCCACTTCACCCCAGTTTTCCATGCTTCCATGAGTCTCAATCTACGGTTTGGCCAGGCTATGGGATCATGCAAAAAAAAGGGGTCTCTGTCTGGTATCTTTCAGGGGGCCGGGTCAAATGGGTGGGCCGGCCGGGGCCAGCCCCTGAGCCTTAGTTTGGGGACCCCTGCTCTAGAAGATGAAATAATATCTGGTTAGCCACATTTCCACGCACACATGTGCTAATTGGAGGTGACTTTAATGTAGTAATGCACCAAAATGCTGATAGATGGCCTCTAGGTCAGACTCTAAAGTCTACATCAAAGCTGAAGCTGTTGGTAGAAAAGTTGGATTGGTCTGAAATCTGTAAAAATATCTAAAAAATAAAATTAAAATAAATAAATCATTATTTTAAAAAGAATATATTTCCTTTGTTTTTTTGTGACGTTACCAAAAATTACATGTTAATAAACTGTAGAGGAAAACAACTATCAGGATAAAACTTCAAATAATTTAGTTGAAAATTATTAGTGAAAAATTACGTAACTTTAATTACAACTTTTAGAAAAAACAGCTGCAGCTTCCAGCTTTTTCTGCCACAGTTATCACAAAAATGCATGTGGGGATTGTGGAGGGACTGAAGATCAACACAGACTATAAGATTCCCTTTTTTTATTTTTGGATGCTGCTGTGCCGTGGGATTTTTGTCAAGGAGAAGAAAAAAAGGAGTAGCCAATCACAAAAGTGTCTCCGCCTTTTTTGGTTTGATTGACAGGCAGACTTATTCCGCTGAAAAAGTTCATCATGAAATAAGTCATTCTGAAAAACATAAACAAGACAAAGACAGTTTGGAAAATATTGATATAGAAATCCAAGGATTGGAAAAAGACAGAATTAAAAAAAGATCAATATGATTAAAATGAATATTTGAAAATGCTAATGAACAGGTCTTTAAATCAAAATGAAATATATTTGATAATATAATGGCTAATTTAAAATCGGTGTGCAGGTTTTTGACAATTTCATGATCTTTTGATATACTTTGAGAGATTTATTGGTTGATTGTGTGATTGTTCAAGGTCGTATTTATTTATTTAATTGTGAACAGTTTGGGACTCCATAGATAAACACTTTCTCTTTTGAAACTAACAGAATCCTTCCTTTATTAGTTTCATTTTTTTAACCCGTTTTATATTGTTCATGTTGTCTTTTGCAAACAGTGTGGAGTGTTCATGTTTGGTATATTGTATGTGCAATATTTGTTAATACAGTTTATTTAAAGGCAGGAAGGTGGAGACAGAGCACATGGTGACTTTTCCCTCCAGAGAGACGGCTTCCATTGTGTTTGTAGAGTCAGAAGGACACATTTGGTTTAGAAAGTGAGCTGGGATTGGTGAGTGGAGGAACTACGGGTGAATAGCTGTTTTCTGGATGGGAAAGGACGGAGCGGGAGTCGGAGTGGAGGCTGTGGAGCTAACGTGCATCACGCTGGTCACATGGAAGCGGAGTCGTCGTCTTTCTGTTCTCTCTGGATCTGACTGGATTATTGCAACAAACTCCATGTTTTCCAAGAGCAACAACAGGCCTGCAAGGCTTTTTCTTGGATTTAAGGTGCCGGTACCGGGACTAAACTGGACTGTGAGAGCGAGCATGAGAAAAGCTCTGAAATGGTTCTATGTTCTACGGTTTGGACTTCTGTGCTTTACTTTGTTAGAAACTGAAGGGGGTATGTGTGCGTGAGTGCATGGGTAGAACGGACCTGGGGGCTGGCTCGCTGGGACCCTCTGGGGCTTTCCCTCCCCATCACAGAGAGGGGAGGGCGCTGAGAGGGTTGGGGAGGGGGGCTCAGATATTATGGCGGGGGGGGGGTTGTAGTGTGTAGGGTTGTAGGGTTATGGGGGTGGCTGTGGGTGCGTGGCGATCCCTGGGTTGCTTAGGTCGCGTGCCTGGGCTGGCTTGCGGAGACGGGGCGCCGGTCGGGTGGTGGACGGCTCATGGGTTCCGGGGGCCCTGGCTTGGTCCCTGGCCCTTGTCTCGGTGTCCGGCGCCCGGTGGCCCCCATGGCTGCCGCCTGGTAAGGCTAAGCGCTCCTGTCTTGTGGCCTGGGGGCCGGACACTGGGTTCGCTTGTGCCTCTGGGCATTGGGGGGGGCCGTGTAGGGGGGCCCTCTCTGTGCCTGGCTGGTGGGGTGGGCGGTCCCCTCCTCCCCCCATCCCGGGCTGCCTGGGTCCGGATGCTGGGGGGGCTCCTGGCCTGGGGGGCTCTCCCTGGTCTGGCTGGGTAGGATCTGGTTCCCCTTATGAACACACGGTTCACGTCGGCAGCATGCATGTATCTCCACCCCCACGTGCACACTGCCACACTGCTCCCTGTCTGCTTCATCCCTCCTCCTTACCCACAGTGTATTGATGGACAGATTTTTTTTCCGCTCATCTGAGTGTCAGATTTTCACCTTTGATGTAACATTTGTCTGTCCGGCAGATCTGGTATAATTGTTACAGCTTAAAATAATAACTTATTCAAATCAGTGCTTGAATCCCCCACCTTTTCACCTTTCTTCCTTTTACTCTCTCCCACCCTCCCCTCACATTCTTCCCCTCTCCCTCCCCATACACACTAAATGTAACAAATAAATAAAAACTAATACGACAAAAAGGGGTTTATACAAATCTACACTGTAGTTTCTCGAAGCTATATAACCTCTTCTTGTGATAGTAAAACCTGTCCAACACAAAAAGCCTTCAGCTCTAATCTGTTTGCTAAGCTATTGGACAGAACAAGTTAAAAAAAAAAGACACTGAAGGGGGTAATATGTGGGAAACTTTGATGGAGACATTGTTTTGTCATTTGGATGGAAACCAGAGTTTTCTTTAGTTTAGATAGAGACTAAAAGGAGACATTTATGTTTTAGGATCACTGATGACATTTATTTGATACATTTTCACTTAATTAGAGGGTTTTATATTTATGGTTGTGGAATTATTCACATTTTAGCCAAAAAAATAAGTATTTAAATGTATTTTTAAATAAACCATCCAGGTTTTTATCTTCTGAACTCAGTGGATTCATAAATGATGATCACTAAACACTCATTAATTAGATTTTCATTTTGTGAAATCGATGACGTCAGATTCATCGTTTAAATAAAAAGTAGTGATCATGATGTTAGAATTACTTCTAAAATCCAGGACACTAGATATTCCTGCACTAAAGCAGATTGAATTCTATTTATCATATTATTGGAGTTTATGTTCATAATAACAGACTCAGTTTTCTTGTTTTATGGACTTTATTTGATTGACAGTTGGTCAGTTTGCGCTATTTGTGTAGTGATGAGAGGATCTTTAGTTGTTTGCAGATTGACTTGGAATATGAATCCGCAACAGAATAAATGTGGAACATCCACCAAGTGGAGTCACATCTCTTTCTCCTCTTCCCTGTGTTCTGACCGACCCCCCCATCTTGTACGATGTTAAACTCCTCCCCCAAATCAGTGACACAGTCCTCCATCCTCAAGGTCCTCCATCCTCACAGTCCTCCGTCCTCACAGTCGTCCATCCTCACAGTCGTCTATCCTCACGGTCCTCCATCTTCACAGTCCTCCGTCCTCACAGTCCTCCCTAACAAGGGGTTAGGCAGTAGGAAGGGAATTTGGATATAGCATGTGTCTCTTTATTATTATTTTTTAAATCTGACCTTTTTGAAATAGAAGCTATAAATCTATTGGATTGTAAATATCTAGTCATGAAGAATTCATGATGATCAATGACATTTCAATTCCTCGTCTGTTTTAACTTCATTTCAAGTCATTTTCTAATCTATGTCCTTTTCATTCCTGATCATGTTTTTGGGTCCAAATCCAAAAGAAATGAGCAAACCGTGAAAATGTCATCTGTCAGTTTGTCATCAGGGCGGGTCCCACCTGACTGAATTGACCAAGGCCTGGACCTCCAGCTGCATCACTGCTCCTGAACACACTTTTCTGTCCGATTGCAGGTTGAAGTTCTGCAGTTTGTCAGAGATCAGCTGTGAAGTTTTGGTCTCAGCTCTGAAGAAAAACCCGTCTAATCTGACAGAACTGGACCTGAGCTACAATCAGAACCTGCAGGATTCAGGAGTTCTTCATCTGTGTGGTTTTCTGGAGAGTCCAGACTGCAGACTGCAGACTCTGAGGTCAGTAAAGAAGCTGAACTCCCTGCATTTGCTTTATTGATACCTTATGATTCTTAATTCTGTCTGATAAAACCTAGGAACCGGATATTGATAAATCATGAAATAAATGGTTACTCAAATATAACGGGGTGGGGATATAAGTTAAGCTTCTTTCCTCCTTTCAAAACAATTTTATTAATTAATACAGAGTATCCTAAAGTTTGATTAGTTACTGTATGAATGTATAACTGATGATTATATTGCTTTTGTGTATTACTCCTATTTGATTGCTTGAATTAAACCATTTCAAAATCAAAATAAAAAAAAATGTTATGAGCCCCCTCAGCCAGTAGCCACTCTTCTAATGTAAGTTTGATGGCCAGCAACTTTATGGTTTCCCCGTTTAGCCAGTTATGTTCTGCCAATGTTAATTTAAAGGGAAAAGCGCCACCGGTTTTAACGCGAAGACTTTCCGTTTGAAGAGGCGACTAGCCAGTATCAGATGCGTCAACCTCAACAACAAATTGACTGGTGGGGTCAGGTTGCATGAGGATGGGAGCGGTAATGAAAAGTTCCTTGAGTTTATCGAATGCTGCCTGAGCTTCGGGTACCCAGGAGAAAGGCCTCTTGATGGATGTGAGTTGAGTGAGGGGTGAAGCTATGGTGCTGTAAGGTCGAATGAAGCACGTCAAGCACCTAAAGTTGTGCCCTGACAACTGTTGGAGTTTCTTCCTATTCTCAGGTGGTTCCCAGTTGGAGACAGCCTCGATCTTAGCATGATCAGGTCTAATGTTACCGGCTTCAAGATGTACTAAAACAAAGATATAGTAGAGGCTGAAACTGGCATTTTTCTGCAACCTTCACATTAGAGCTGATTTCGAGAACTTGAGCAACTCTAAAGACTAGGGCGGTTGGCAGGAAGTCGCGGAGTATTTCATTAACCAGGCAGGAAGACTGCGGGGGCATTGGTGAGGCCGAAAGGCATGACAAGATATTCAAAATGTCCTAACGGAATGTTAAAAGCAGTCTTCCACTCGTCGCCCTCCTTAATGCGAACTAAATGGTAAGCATTGCGGAGGTCCTAGCTTGGTGAATACCTCAGCTTCTTGAACGGTGTCAAAAGCAGAACTGATAAGGGGAAGAGAGTATTTAGCCTTTACTGTGATCTGGTTTAGCTCGCGATAGTCTATATAAGGGCACAGGGTCTTATCTTTCTTCTCTCTGAAGAAACCTGCTAACGGAAGCGAAGTCGTATAAGGCCAGAAGAAAGGGCCTCCTGAATGTACTTCTCCATAGTAATTTTTCAGGACATGACAAATTGAACAGTCTGCTCTTAGGGAGTGGTGCACCGTTAAGTAATTCGATTGCGCAATCATAGGGTCTGTGAGAGGGAAGTGAACCGGCCTCGGATTTACTGAAAACAGACTTGAGATCGTGGTAGCAAGGTGGAACACGGGTGAGGTCGATTTCTTCTGAAGCGTGATTAGTGCTGGATCTAATAAGGGGATTCAGCCGGGATCTGGGGCAATTAGCCATACAGAAGAGCTCCAGGTCATGATATTGCCTGCTTGGTCAAACTGAGGATTGTGGATGCGTAGCCAGGAAAAACCTAAGACGAATAGTGTTTGAAGGGTTTTAGTGATAAAAAACTGTTCCCTATGATTGCGAATTGATAGGTTCAACTGGTTTGATACGAGGTGTGATTAGGACAGGAGTTGAACCCCTAATCCAGCAGCCTCTGGGTGTTCGAAAGTATTTCTGTAAGGAGATTCAGCTTGGAGACCAAGTTACAATCAATAAAGCTCTGTCTGCGCCAGAGTCTACAAGGGCCTCGAAGTCATAACACCCATCCTGAGTGCACAGCTTGACAGGGACAAACAAAAAATTTGCCTGCCTTCTAGCGGGGGGTTTTGGCTTTTAAACAGAGCTGACATTGATTGACCATGTGTCCGGGAGTCCGCAGTAGAAACACGCTCCCTCAGGGCCCCTTGGTGGGGAGGGTGAGGGGACATCACTGTGAGTAGTCAGGAGATGTCCCCTCAGTGCCCCACCAATTTTAACTACACCCCTTAGTACACACCCTCCCCCTTCAAAATATACATTCCAACACAAACACACCCTCACAAACACACATACACGCACACACATTTTGCAAGGAAGGTGTGACCTAGGACCATCTGTCTCCTACCCCTTCCCTTGTGGGGGGTCCGGGGCCCTTGGAACAAACCGTGTCCCCTGGGTGCCGGTTTCCTGGGCCAGCAGTCTTTCTCTCTCACTTGTGGGAAGGGGTTTACTGTCCCCCACCTGAGCGGGGTGTCCGTGTCCCTGGGGGGTGGGTTCGGGTCCTTGCCCCTGAGCGCTGGGCCCCGCCAAATTTCCAACTGTGGCCGAGCCTGGCTGGGCCATGTTTCTTTTGCTGTGGGCCCCTTTTTCCCAGGTGCTCCTCTCCTGGCGGGGTGGCTGGCCCCTGCCTTCTCCTCCCTGGATTAACCCGTGGGCGGGTGGGTGCATTGCCTGGAGTTCAGGCCAGGTCTCCTTGGGGGGTCCTGGCACCCATTACCTGGGGTTGGGGCGGGGGGAAAACCCAGTACTCCTGGGTGGTGATGGGGTGCTTGTCTGGGACTGTGGGCGCCCTTCTCGGGTGGGGCCCTGCGTTGGGCTCTCCCGGCGCGGTGGGGGGCACTCTCCTGGTTGGGCTGGGCGTGGCTCTCTTTCCCCCATGCCTCCTGCTCTCTGGCTCAGGAATTTTCGTGGCCGGTCCCTCTTGGCCCTGGCCTGTGATGTGGCCGGATTTAATTAAATCCAGGGTTGTTCCTACCTCTTGCCATGTGGCGTTGGGGGGTTCCGGCTGCTGCTGCGGCAGGGGTATTGGTGTGGGGATGGCTTGGCACTCCTTCCTTCTTTTCACATTCCACCGTCTATTTTAGAAGAACATAAACACTCACCTGTGCACAGGTGTTAGCTCACCTTTGCAATAATAGTTTGTAGATTGAATGAAATGTTTCCACTAGTTGGAGTTAGGCATAGGATTTGCGTGTGTGAACACTATCTATTTGTGTACATGTTGACATGTGGACAATTTGCATAACAGGTGTGTTGTCTTTGTTGAGTCTGTGTGGACAGGCCCACATACGTTTTGTACTTCATTTGATTCGTACCGTAATGATAAAAAAACAGTAAACTTTCCGCTCTATGCTGCTTCATGGTCTTATCCCCCCCTCCTATTATCACCCTCTCTCCCCCCCCCCTCTCTAACATTCCTCTCTCTTCTTCCCTTCTTTTCCTTTTCGTCCGGTCCACCACCAAAGATTTTCACACATGATTGAAATTAATAAAGTTTGACCTCAATTACAAAAGAGGTTTATTCAGACATACCTTTGGTTTGTCTGAAGATTAATAACCCCTGTTGTTAAAGTAAAATATGTCCAACACAAGAGGCCCTCAGTTCTCATCTGCCTGCCCAGCTGTTGGACAGGACAAGTTAAAGAAAGAAAAAAAGAAAAAAAAGAAACACGCTCCCTCATTTCTTCGTCTCAGGCGTTTCTCTGGTGAAAGCTTGGAAATGACCAATTTGCATGGGTTCGTCTGGGTCTTTACTGAGAAATTTACGATGAAGAGGTAGTGATGATTCCGGAAGAGTTGTGTGAGAGTTAGTGTCAGGAGTTACAGGAGTTGTTTTGAGTCAAAGTAGTTGGCGTGAAGCCTCTTCCTCCCTTCCGGGGTTGGCGGATGTGAATACCAGGCGGAATTCTCTGATAAATTGCTCAAAAACATGGTATATGGGGTTGGCAAGAAAAGCCTGATCACACTGTAAGCCCTTGTTCCTTCATGAGTTTACAATAAAAGTTATCTTGCTGTGGTCAGCTTGAAAATAACGGGGTGCCTGTTGGAATATTAATTGGCATTGGAGGAGGAAACCACCACATGCTTCAACGTCACTGTGGAATGTTTCTGGTAGGAGGCGGGAGTTTTCTGGAGCCGGACCGGAAGCGGAAGTGTTAAAGCTGCCGGGTGTGGGGTGGATGCGGGCGGCAGTGGCACTAGCAGAATTTTGCCCAGTTAAGTCCATAGGGCTGAGTAATGCCATCCAGGCGACGGAAAAGATCTTGCTGCGCCGAGGCCATTTGAGACAAAGATTCTGCTTGGCGTCCCAGGGCTAATCCTTGTTGGGTGACGGCTGATCACCTGATGTCTTGGGAGCCGAGGATGGAGGCGGAGGCGGATCGAGTAACAGATTGACAGCTGACCCTTGGATGTCTTAGGAACCGTATTAGCGAGTAGGAGCGAGGAGGCGTGTGGCCGGACAGGCGGATCGTGAAGATTTTTCCAGAGTGGACACTCATGGATGCAGAACCTGGAGGCGGATCGACCAGGCAAAGGTAAGTACAGGCCAGAGCATAAACTTGTAGAACAACAAGAGAGTCAGAAATGCACTGAGGTAGGTAACGAACTGGCAATGAATGCTGGGCTGGATCTCCTTATGAAGGCGGAGTGTAGATGAGCTGAGTGTCCACAGCTGGTTCCAATCTTCTGAGGCGCTGAGAAAGGGGAGGGGGAGGAGAACTGACGGGCACATTGACATCCTTATCTGTTTTAACTTCATTTCAAGTAATTTCTGAAAATCTATTGCATTTTCATTCCATGTTTTTGGGTCCAAATCCAAAAAGGAAATGAGTAAACAGTGAAATGTCAGTCTGTCATTAGGCGGGTCCCACCTGACTGAATGGACAAGTTCCTGGACCTCCAGTTGCATCATTGCTCCTAGGCCTTTCTCTCTGATTACAGGTTGATAGACTGCAGTTTGTCAGAGATCAGCTGTGAAGCTCTGGTCTCAGCTCTGAAGAAAAACCCGTCAAATCTGACAGAGCTGGACCTGGGCTGGAACAGAACCTGCAGGATTCAGGAGTTCTTCATCTGTGTGGTTTTCTGGAGAGTCCAGACTGCAGACTGCAGACTCTGAGGTCAGTAAAGAAGCTGAACTCCCTAAGAATGAGAAGAAGCAGGATCAGGTAAAAAGAACTTTCTGATGTTTCACTGGAAGATTTTCTGTCTGTAGTGTTTGAAAAACTGATGATTGGTTCGAATTTTCTTCGCCGATTAGATTCATTGTTCTGATGATTGATAAAGCAGTCTGTTTCAAGCAGGATCTTGCCGTCAGGATCTCCAACCTATTTTGAACACGGATCCATTTCATGTCAGAAAAAAGTTCAAAGATCTGTCATGGTTTAGTTTTTTGTGTTCAAGTTGTTTTGTTCTGGAGTGTTTTGAGTTACTTCCTGTTTTATTTTGTAGATATCCTGTTTTATTTGTTGGTTTCGAGTTTTACCTTTCCCCATCAAATTACAGAGTGTTTCCCACCTGTGTCTCGTTTGTCTGCATGTATTTAAGTCTTGTCGTTCCTCTCCTCCTGTGCTGCTCCATAGGTTAATGTTTCCCTGTTCAAGTGTATTTAGAGTTTCAAGTTGTTTGAGTTTCTAGCCTGCCGTCTGCAGTGGTTTTGGTTTTGTGTCTTTAGTTTTGTTTATTAAAGCCCCCGTTCTAACAACTCCTCTCCCCTTTTCTGTGCCTGGGTGCTTCCTCCCATCTCCCCCCGTAACAAGATCGGCCTGTAGAAAGTTCAAGTTAGTGATCCCAAATTAGTTTCAACTTCCAGTTTTCAGAAAACCATTCAAAGGATTCTACATCAAATATATTTGTAGAAAATAGTTTGAAAAGATCTTTAAATATTGAATCTAGAACAGACACTTCCTTTGAATGTCACTAGTGCAACAGCCAGTGCATCATATAGTCACTGAAAACCAGAAATGACCACTAGAAATGAAAAAACGTACTTCAAAAATGACACTTTATTTTTTGGAACTTTAGTTCAGAAAAGAGTTTTCTGATTACTAAAAATCACTGAAACCTAAAAAGTTCAACTCAGGCCAACACAACAAGGACGTGGGCCGCCTTTTCTTGGTCAAGTGACCCAATTTTGATTTTTTTCCTCTCATGTGGCACAGATCAGATATGACCGGTGAACATGTAAGCAGGACAAAATGGCATGGATTCTGATTTTCTCAGATTGGATACAGGCCTCAATCATATGTGGAAATAAATTGGATACGTGCAGTTGCATGTGCCATATGAAAGCGAACAAATTAGATATTTCCCCAGTAAGCAGAGTCATACTTCAGTGGCGTTAACTCAAAGACACCGCCAGCGAGATCACATAACTTATTTGTCGCTGATTTTGCTGCCAGTGTGTTTACCTTTCAGTTTCAGGCTTCGGGCGTGATGCGAAACCGCTGTTATTTCAGGTCAGTCGGTAGTCGGGCAAGCAATAACTAATCAAGTGGGACCCACGTTGCTGTAGACTGAGAGCTAGAAGCCCGTTTATTTCTTTGCTTGTGTTGTGGAGTGGGGGTGTGTGTATGATGGGGACCGCGCGTGCTGTGTGTGTGTGCGTGTGTGTGTGAGTTGAAGAATGAAAAATCTGTAAGCTTTGAGATTTCTTCCATGCGTGTTCAGAGGTCGGAGAATGGCCAGAAAATCTGAATGGAATAAAATTAAGAGTTTTTATTGTCCACATAACAAAAGAGCTCTAAACAAATAAAACAGGTGATCTGGGTTTCCCCAAATCCAAGGCCTGCACCTGTCGTAGAAATTACAATCGAATTGCAGCTTATCTGGGAACACGCTTCTTCCAAGCATGGCCCTTTTAGATGTGGTCAGAATCTCCTCCCAGGCTGCAGAAGTGCCCGGCCAAATCTCTGCCTCTGGCCGCTCGGATTGGCTGACAGAGGAGCCCGCCTACTTCCTTCAGCCCATACTTGGAGTCACAGCATCTGGTCTCTGCTTCCCATGTGGTCCTCCACAGGCGGCAGGAACTTCCCAGCATGCAGTCAGTATATTATAAAGCTTTTTGTTGTCCACCGCATTGAGTTGGCTCCTTCAGAGGTTCCCACACATTGAATCAGTCCGAGAAGATTATTTATGATCTTTATGCCTGGCCTCAGAAGATCAAGCTCTGTTTCCCTGAAGGGGGATGGAAGGCTTGCAGCTGTAGTACTGAAATCTCCTTACATATACAAATTGCAGGATGTCCTTCAAAAAGATCAGAGCGTTAAAAAAGCACCCCAATAAAATGAGGGACAAAAATATAAATTACTTCAGTGTGTTTGTGCAAGGAGAGGGGGTTGTGAGCCGCGGGCCGAGTGTGGCGGAGAACCCGTAGAATTCATGTGTCTCCCCCAAAGTGAACCCGGAAGGAGAATCCGCCTTAGGCCCTGGAGAAAATCTCCCGTGCATTTCTGACCACGGTGGGAAAAAAAGAAGTCAGCGCGCAGGAAAGGTTCAACACTTGGATCAAACTGTTAGTACAGCAATTTCTGCAAACACTTCCTCATTCAAAACTCCAGAGAGCACATAAGCCGGCGAGCAGCCCCCCTTTTTCCTCTCGCGCTGCATCCCCTCTCGTCGCCTGCCTCATCCAGGAGCGCCCAAGGCAATGCCTCCTTCCGTCGCTGCGTTTGCCTCCGCAACCCAACCGCAGCAGCCACAAATCGAGGTCCGCGGAAGGCGGAAATGCTGCTACGTAGTCCTCAGAACGTCTATGTTTGATAGCTTCAGCATTGTATGAGTAAATGCAAAAATCAGATGGGTTTAAACTTTTAAAAAGATGAAATGGCGAATTAAGTCAAAATCGGATATAGTCAGAAAAATGGGATATGGGCATCAGACCTGCAGTGTAAATGCGGCCTTAGAGTTCAACACTTCATGAACAATGAAAAGGTGACATGAAAAGCTGCAAATTTTGGGAGCGGCAGAACAAGCTGAAACCCTTAGACTAACAGCAGAACATTCAGCAGCTCCTCTTCAGGGCCACATTCAGACCTTTTGGGTCGGTGGATCCTCATGTTTTTTCAAGGCCTCTACAGTTTAAAGATATGGAAATGTTTTCAGAGAGAAGAACTAAGACTTTTTCAGCTTTTTAATTTGCAATGTGATCATGCTATTAGAAAATGCATTTTTAAAATTTAGAGTTAAGATGAAGAAATACAATTTTATCCTGACATTTTGAAATCAAAGCTTTAAATCTATTGGATTGTAAATCTTTAGTCATGAATAATTCCTGATGATCAATGACATTTCAATTCCTCGTCTGTTTCAACTTCATTTCAAGTCATTTCTAATCTATTGCATTTTAATTCATTATCATGTTTTTGGGTCCAAATCCAAAAGAAATGAGCAAACAGTGAAAATGTCATCTGTCAGTCTGTCATCAGGGCGGGTCCCACCTGACTGAATAGACCAAAGTTCCTGGACTCCGGCTGCATCAATGCTCCCTGAGCACTTAATTTTCTGTCTGATTTGGGTTGATAGGCTTGCAGTTTGTCAGAGATCAGCTGTAAGCTCTGGTCTCAGCTCTGAAGAAAAACCCGTCTAATCTGACAGAACTGGACCTGAGCGTGAACCAGAACCTGCAGGATTCAGGGGTTCTTCATCTGTCTGGTTATCTGGAGAGTCCAGGCTGCAGACTTTACAGACTCTGGAGGTCAGTAAAAAGCTAAACTCAAAATGAGAAAGAGCGGATCAGGTGAAGAACATTCTGATGTTTCCCTGGAAGATTTTCTGTTATGTTTCAGTTGGTTTCAGATCAATATGATGACAAAGTTGACCCACAGTGAGCAGAAATGTCCAGAAAACAAGCACCTTGCCGTATGAACACTCTTCAGAGATCTGCAGAAGAATTTCGTCTTTTCTTCCTGCAGCTGGTTGTTTTCTTCAAAGATCTGCAGAAGAACTTCTTATCTTCATGTAACTTCTTGTTCTCTTCAAAGATCTGCAGAAAAACTTCTTTTTTTCCTGTAACTGCTTGTTCTCCTTAAAGATCTGCAGAAGGAGCTTCTTAGCATCTTCCTGCTTAACTCCTTGTTCTCTTTAAAAGATCTGCTGAAAGGACTTCTTCTTTTCTTCCTGCAACTGCTTGTTCTCTTCAAAGATCTCTGGGACTTCTTCTTTCTTCCTGCAGCTGCTTTGGTCCTCTTCAAGATCTGCAGAAGAACTTCTTTCCTGCAGCTGCTTGTTTCAAAGTTGTCTGCTGACATTTGTTCTCCACAAAGTTCTTCTTGCAGCCATCAGCTTTTCTTTGTGTCTTTGCTCCAACAGACTCCTTATAAGCGTGTGCAGAAGAAGCAGCCGTGCACGCTCACATGCACTCTGAGTCCTGCTGCTGTGTTTCAGCAGATGCAGCTGAGTCCAGCGGCTGATGTTTGTGAAGCAGGCAGTGACAGAGTGCATGCTGCAGCTGGGTGCTGCTCTGACAGACACATCCTCCTAAACATCCTCACCTTTTCATCCTAAACATCATCATCATCATCAAAGCTCCCGGCAGGTTCAAACTCTTCCATTCAGGAGAGCTGAAGTCATGGATCGGGGATCAATGTCTAACATTTGCTGCTGACTCTTCCTCATCACTTCCTTCTTCTCTCTGCTTTGATCTGTTGGGCTACAAGAGTCTCTGCTTGAAGGGCTGCAGCAGAGAAGGACTGGAAGATCATCTCCTGAAAACTGGGATGAAAGACTTTCCAGCATCATGCTGCCAAATTCTCCCATGATTCAGTGCTGTTTTGGAGAAGAGCTGAGCAGAAAGAGAGGAAATGGACTTTTTCTGCTGTTGCTGCAGAAACATCAGTTGGTTTGGATGCAGCCACAGGCTGATGTTTGACTTTCACACATTTGGACTTCTTTCCTGAAGCAGCTGCATGTTGTCCTGAATGTTCCTGAATGTTCTTCATCTCTGCTTCTGCTGGACTCTTCTGATCTGCTGCTGTTGCTTCACATCTTTGGACTTTTTCTAAACTTTCTGATCTTCTTCAGCTCTGAACTCTTTAGAAGAAGTGAAGGATGAAAAACAGGAACTTTGTCTTTAAACTCAACTCTTTGTTCTGGATTCAGGTTGGAATTCTGCAGGTTGTCAAAGACCAGCTGTGTTGCTCTGGTCTCAACTCTGAAGTCCAACTCGTCCCACCTGATAGAACTGGATTTGAGAGGGAATGACTTGGCTTCAGATGTTCAGCATCTCCAGGATCTCTCTGCAGTGGAGAGTCCAAACTCCAAACTGCAGACTCTGAAAGGTCAGTAGAGGGTTAAGGTCAGTCCAGCTGCTTCAGATGTTGGTCCTGTAGGAAAAAATGTTCGCTTTTAGATCTTTCCATCCGTGCGTGTTCAGGAGTCGAGAGTGGTAAAGCAAACCAAGGATTCATCAGGGTTAAAAATAAACAAAATTTATTTCCCTGACAATAGTTCTAGCACAGATTAAAACATTAATGCAGATATATCTGGATTCCCAAGTTAAGACCTACAGTTACAAGTTACATGCAAATTACTCAGATTTTCTTGAGAACCATCGAAAACTTTAAAAACCAACAGTCCTTTTAACATGTGTTTGAATCTCCGCCTTCCGGAAGCATCATGGCAGCCGAACCTCCGCCCCTGGTCGCTCTGATTCGTCTGTAGATGTCCTTCCCTGCTCTCACTGGCCAATAGAGTATCAGCCTCAGAGTTCGCTCCTCCCGGCTTTAGGGTGAGATCAGCTTCAACCTCCACATGAGAACTTGAATCTTCACACTTTCCCAGGGGAAAAACCTTCAATCTAGATGGTACGGATGTAGTCCATGGCATATTTATTGCATCTATGGAAAACTCTAACTTTGCACAAGAACATCTTATTTCTTCACAGGATGCTGCAAGCATAAGGAATGTCACAGGACTATAAATCTTAATAGTTCAAATGAGTTCACTTCACACTAAAGATAAACCGAGAAATCTGCCATAGAGCCCAGAACAGTGAGAGGCTATCAGCAAAACAGTCATCCTCAGCCTTGTGTGCGTTGGGAGACCATTAAGAACAGCATGGGCAGCTAGAAGAAAATATATACTAATCGGCGCGCATGAGGAACTAGGCCACTGATGCCCAGAAAGATGAACTGCGGCGCTAACAGGTCTGGATCGAGTCACGTCAACCTGAACACTTCCTAGGGGCCACCCTCAGTGGCGGATTTGAAAACGATACCCTGGAAGAATCCATCACATAGCCCCAACAAACCTCCAAACCAAACCAGAGAGAGAATAATAAAGTACTGTCCAGCCGAGAAAACAAGGCCGCGACGAGACTGACATACTCACTAACTCAAATGACGCCAGAGTCCGAAGCCAGGGCAGGACCACTGGGGTTCTGGGCGGGGAAAAACAGGCGGAGCAGAGATCAGATTCAGAACATGCGCAGAGTGAATAAAAGAGGCCATAGGCAGCTGCACCAAGGAATCATAGGAAATTGTCTCACAGAGGAGAGGCGGGTCCAAGAGGGCTAATTCACATATTGACTAACCCTTACAGCTACAACAACGAAGAAAATAAACAGAAGTACCATGATAATAATACCATCGAATTAAAGATTGTCAATATTCATATTCAGCTCCCAAAAGAACAAAACAACAACAGAGAAAATGCTAAAGCCTACAACAAATTAAGCAGCATGAGAAACCTGTCAGGCGAGGACCGCCAGCCTTCACAACCACAGAAGAGACCCTAGCCCTGGAAACAATAACGGACTGACAGAACTACACAGCAGAAAATGAATCAAGTGCATCATGAAGTGGACCATGAGTCCCTAAGCTAATTCCCAGGGTCATAGGCGTGGCGTCACGATTACGAAGTAAACAAGGCCTTAGAAAAAAACACGGAAAGAACATATGCGCTCACCGTAGAATCGGCTGACCCGCGGCCAGGCAGAAGACCCAAACTGCTCCTGATCGGGGCCCGCGGACAGCCGAACACATGGAAAACACACACCCCTGCAGATGCCGACAGCGACCTGGTAGCGCTGGGCGTCGTCAGCCGCCCACTGATTGCCGCAAAAGGGGAGCAGACGCGGCGAAACGAAAGCCCCACATCAGAAAAAGGGGAACCATCCATCTGAAGGACTGGGTGTCACGGGGGAAGCCCGGATGAGGAATTACCAAGGTCACAGAAGGAGAGGAGGCAGGAGGTTGCGGGAACAGGGCTTTTAATGACAAAACTAAAAGATACAAAACCAAAACCACTGCATACGGCAGGCTAGAAACTCGAAACACTAAACACTCGAAAGACTCGAAACAGGGAGAGCAGACTTACATACTATGGACCAGCACAGGAGGAAGGGAATGACAAGACTTAAATACATACAGACAAGCAGACACAGGTGTGGAAACACTCAGGAAGAATGGGGACCAAGTAAAACTCAAACTACAACAGCCAGGAAACACTACAAAATAAAACAGGAGTTAAACTCAAAACATCACAGAACAAAAAAAACAAAGCACAAGGGCAAAGAAACAAGAAACAATAACGGAAGTCTAACAAGACGCCGAAGAAGGAGCCAGCGGATACGGAGAATGGCGAAAAGAATGGCGAAGGTAGAAGAAAATGAACAATTGCCCACCTGACTTAAATAGGGCGCTGAGCTGGTGAGGTTAATTGACTGACCCGCCCCTAGGGAAAGGGTGCTGAAATCTCAAAACATGCGGCGGCTTCTCAGGAAGCGAAAGCAGATTGAGTACACTTGGGTTAAAGGCTGCAGGATTTACGTCAAACCACTCGGTCCACCGGACCGGGCCAAGGTTGTGGTTGTGAATACCGCGAAGGACTTTGAGAAGTGTTGTTTAATCACGATTAAGTCTGAAACAACATGCACTAATAAATCAAAAGTCATATAATTTCAAGAAATGGCAGCCTAGATTCCTCCCTTTCTCCATACGTCATGACGCCATGACGTCACCTGAATAACAGCAGAGCTCTAACCTGCGGTGAAAGACAGATTCTTAATTCTGTCTTTCACCGCAGCTGATATCAGCCGAAGAAGGATATGGACCTGAATCTAATGTCTGCAGACCTGGCATCGAAGAGAACTATAAACTGTGTTTTGAACCCATAAGATCACCGCTGTCGACAGAAGAAGAAATACCAACCTTGGTTAATGCAGATTAATGGACCCTTTTATTTTTCCTTACAGCATTTCTTTATTATGAAAAAATAAAAATAAAATACAAAAAATATAAAAAGTAAAACAAATGATTAATCACTTATTGAAAATTGTCAAATTGATCGATGTTTAATGATATTACTTAACTTGCTCCAAAAATTGATAAATTGATTCAAAAATCTTTCCTAATGTAGCATAACTTTGCACGTTTTTAACTTTTGATACTTGATGAAATTTTGCTATGAAAATTCCTGAAACCGTGTTGTGTCTACTTTTACTGATATAAATTATTTTTTAATCATATGAATGACTTTTAAAGTAATAATCTGCATATATTTCCAGATATTTAGTCATTTGCCATGTTGATTTCTAAAATAGTTATTTTCACGTAATAATTAAGTAGTCATCTTTACGTCATATTGCTCTATTGAGGACATATGATTCTTAATTCTGTCTGATAAAAGCTAAGACTGGATATTGATAAATCATGTAATAAAATGGTAACAGTATATCGTGGGATTATATAAGTTTGCTTCCTTCCACTCCCTTTCAAGCAATATTTATTAATATGTCTAATTATCCTAAGTTTGATTAGTCTGAAAGTCTCTGCTTGAAGGGCTGCAGCAGAGAAGGACTGGAAGATCATCTCCTGAAAACTGGGATGAAGACTTTCCAGCATCATGCTGCTGAAATTCTCCCATGATTCAGTGCTGTTTGGAGAAGAGCTGAGCAGAAAGAGGAAGTGGACTTTTTCTGCTGTTGCTGCAGAAACATCAGTTGGTTTGGATGCAGCCACAGGCTGATGTTTGACTTTCACACATCTGGACTTCTTTCCTGAAGCAGCTGCATGTTGTCCTGAATGTTCCTGAATGTTCTTCTTCTCTGCTTATGCTGGACTCTTCTGATCTGCTGCTGTTGCTTCACATCTTTGGACTTTTTCTAAACTTCCTGATATTCTTCAGCTCTGAACTCTTTAGAAGAAGTGAAGGATGAAAAACATGAACTTTGTCTTTAAACTCCACTCTTTGTTCTGGATTCAGGTTGGAGGAATGCAGGTTGTCAAAGTCCAGCTGTGCTGCTCTGGTCTCAGCTCTGAAGTCCAACCCGTCCCACCTGACAGAACTGGACCTGATGTGCAACAACCTTCAGGATTCAGATGTTCAGCAGCTCCAGGATCTGGTGGAGAGTCCAAACTCCAAACTGCAGACTCTGAGGTCAGTAGAGGGTTGGAGTCAGTCCAGCTGCTTCCAGATGTTTGGTCCTAAAGTTAGTCTGAGAGCAAAAATGCAGAGTTTCCTGTGAAGCTGCAGCTTCTCAGTGAAGCTCTGAGGAGAATGATGACAGGCTTCAGGACAACAGTCAGCCAATCAGAGCAGCAGAAGCTCCAACAGGTGAAGATGACAGGAAGCTGCTGCTCTGAACAGGACTGAAGCTCCTGCTGCTCTTTCTGCTGCTGTGCTGCATCACTGACTGACAGACCAGGATCAGGAGACACTCCTTCATCTCTGTCTCTACATTTTCTCTTTACAGCTGGGAGGGAGAAGACTGTTCGGAGGAAGCAGACTGTTCAGAAGAAGAAGACTATTCAGTCTGATGTTCCTCCTGGAGGAGCAGCAGCAGCAGCAGATGTTGTGACTGGACGGTGTTCCTGGGAGGTGGAGAGCAGAGTGATGAAGGAATCAGAGGAAGTGGAGATGAGTGTCAGAGCTCCAGCAGGAACTGATCTGAGATCAGCTCCACTGTCTCTATCAGCATCAAGTGGACAGTTATTGTGCTGCAGCTCCCCTAGTGGACTGATGGAGAACTGCACTTCCTCTTCTCATTCTAACTTGGAGTGTTGATCTGAAACATGGGTTGGATTCAGATGTTCAGCAGCTCCAGGATCTGGAGAAAAACAGACCTGCAGACAAACAGATTATTTTCTAGATCATTTGATGAACAGATGTGAGTTTGGGATGGACCAATCAAGGATTGAGGGAATCATTACTCAGACAGAACATTTCTAGATGAAATAGATCTATGTGTTGGTCAGGGGAAAACACAGTCAGGCGTTGGATCCTGGTTCTGTCTCTGGTACAGGGACAGAACCAGAACTCTGGATCACAAGATTCTGGTTCCAGATGTTTCACACTTGATTTCTGTTCTCCAGAAACTCTCATTGACAAACAAACACAGAGTTTCATTCAGAAACCTCCAACGTGGTCATGTGACCAGAATGTTCATAGTGGAGACACGGACAAACGCTGTGGTCACATGACTCACTGGTTTGGATTCAAATCCTTTGAAGTCAGTTTTTAGAGCAGAAATCCCGTCTGATCTCAGTTAGTGAACAAAAGTCTCTCAGTTGAATCATTTTTCTATCATCTCTGTTCTGTTGATGATCAAATATTGACTCATGCAGTTTGAAAGACTGAGTTTTGCTTTGATTGATGTTTTCCACAGTCTTCTGACTGAACTTCCTTTTTCTTTGGTGTTTTGTGGGTAAAACTCTGTTCTTTTTCATGCTGACAGCCTTTTTAGCTGCAGTTTGTAAATAAGTTTCATCTAAATCCAGTAGAATCTCCTCATTTTCTAGAATGTCTAAACTAGTAGAAACTTTCTGAGCATAAAGCCTGTTTTCTCCAGAGAACATGAATGAACAGAGTGGATCTTAGTGAGGAATGACAGCCTCTGGATGCAGAGAATCACTTTGATGCAGCTGCTGCAACAACACCAACTGCATTGAAGCAGGAGGCAGAAGGGAGACACCTGCTGGCTGTTTGTAGAACTGCATCTTAGTGTCAAAAGGCTTCAAACTGAAAGCTGTCTGTAAAATTCCTGCAACCTGTTTGGATCTAATAAATGCTCTTTTGAATCAACTCTGTGTTTTCTATTGATTTCTGTCTTCATTCTATCTTTGACTCACAAACAGACTTGAATCCTTAGCCTTCCCCCTCATCCTGTTCCAGCTGTTCTAATTTTCATGTGTTTGGTTCCTTCTCAGTAGAAATGGGTTGGAAAAGAGCTTTGGAATGTTCAGGTGGTGCTGATGTCTTTCTAGATGGGGGTGGGCAGAACAGATGAGAGCTCCTCCCTCCTGATTCAGAGGGGAACAGTGGGCAGCAGCTGAAAGGAGGGAGTGGAAATGGGAAAAGTTCTCTGCACGTTTCTCCTTTCCAAGAACAGAGGGACACGACTCCATGAACAGCAGAAGCTAAAGAGTTGGAAAACATGCCCAAAGCTGCAGCACCACCTGCAGAAAGATGCTTCCTCTTCAGGCTCCGCCCCTCCACATCAAGAAAGATCAGAGTTTCTGCTGAGCTGCTATTGGAGCTTTTAGGGGGTCAGATCTTTAGGAACATTTGCTGTTAATGAAACCAGGAAGTAAAGTGTTTTAAAGATCAGATTGATGACATCATCAGTTGTGGAAACACTGGAAAATGGAAATCCAGCATAGAAGTAAACATCATGAACTTCCTGTAGGACAAACTGTTCTAGACTGTTGGAGACAGGAACAGCTTTGGTCTGGGAGTTGTCCATATTCTCAGATGAAATCTTCTCCTCTAATACCTGCTGCTTTCATGACCCTAGGGACTTGTTCTTCCATCCAACATCAGAACCTCTGAAAGAACCGCCTACGATGGATCAGAACCAGACTTCTGAAATGTGGCTTCTTCCAGACCATGACATGTTGTTCAATAAAGTTCATTCCAAAGCGTGACTGATTCATGAAGTGGTTCCTTGAGCCGTGAGTTTTGGCAGCAGCAGGAATCCCTGAGAGTTAGGAGACAGTTTGTGGAGAGATTTTGTAGATTTAGGAGAAACCAACGTTTGAAATGAAACCAAAGTGTCCTAAACCAAAATCACTGAGCACATCTCAATGTTCCACAAACAGTCATTTTCCACAGTGGACCGTCACCACACACTTTACAAGACAGTTTTTCACAACTTTATGACAACAAATCCTGAAATTGTTCCATTCAAGGAAACATTGACTAATATTTGTATTGATGCTGTTTTCCATCTGTGTTTTCAAACCTGCATCAAGAATTAGCTCATGTTTATTGATTCACTTCTTTGGAAGTTTGGCTTCTCTGATGAACCACCAGAGGGCGACAGAGAACTGTAGATATTATTAACACAACAGTCAAAGAAATCAACATTTAGCACAAAGTGAACAAACTTAGGTCACGTGCTAACGTTCTGATTCTGTTGGAAAAGCCTTTTGTTTTGATTTCTTCATAATTTTGGCTCAAAAAGACCAATGACAAATGAAACTCCAATAAAGTTGCTTTCTAATGAGGACATGAAATGTTATTTTTATTGAATTATCAAATGGAGACTCAGCTTCAGGTGATAAAAAAGGTTGGTGCTATTTCCAGTTATAGAAAGAACATGCCTTCTGCACAGTTTGCAGTGAACGTTACTCATTTATGTCAGTTTTTAATGAACTGAAATACCTCCACACAGGAGACGACACTTGATTTTTGACAACATATTTTTACCGGGCAAATTCTAACACTATTTTACACAGAAATACTTTACAAGTTTAAAAAAAAGTGAGGTGATGTGGTTATCGTCACAGCCCAAATCCTGTCCAACTTTAAAACGGTCTGTGTTTCCATGGTGACAGAGGGAACAGTTGGTTAGCATCTTTCTAACTTGACTGAACTGAGGGTTGGGGCTTCCAGCACAGAACCAACCTGAGAGCAAATGAACATTCAAATCCTCCACAAGCTAAACCCCATCAGCGTTGGATTGCTGCTGACAGACAGACATCATTGATGGCATCTTCCGTTCTGGACCTGACGTTTAGCACACCATAGCTGGATTCCAGAGCGCTTTATCAAAGCGCCTTAAGCCCGTTTGGACTCTGGCGCTCCACGCGCTGGATGAATAATGGCGTTTGGAGGAAGTGCGGCTGCGCAGTCCGTCACTGAACACCGTCACTGCCTGGACCTCTTTCTGGGTCCTAGTGCCCTAAAGGTTACAGCTCCTGGTTCCACAAGAAAAAAGTCCATTCTAGAGGCCACTCTGACGTCATCATCATCAAAGACAGCGTTACCTAGCAACCATACCAAGACCATAGCAGCAATAGAGGGAAACACAACAAACCATCAACGGCGGTTAAAGCAGTCAGACGTTTGTTCTGCAGCTCAGCAAAAATCTCTGCTTTAGGTTTTGGGGAGAAAAACAAAGGAAAACACACGGAGAAGGATTCTGCAAAGGAAATCCCAAGTTCTATTGGTAAGTCAGCGTCCTGGAAACATGCTTTGTTGGTTCTGAAGTGGCATGAATGCAGACTTAGATTGGTTTGTGTCCTTGGATTCTTCAGATTGATTCAAACTGTAAATGTTGTCAGCATAAAGCAAGTTTGGACTAAACTAAAGCAGAAAGTGGCTTTGAAGATGGTCAAGAGAAATGAGGGCTTTTTTCAGGAATTCTTGGAAGAGGACTTCTCCAAACAACCACAACCTTAGAGGAAGTTTTCTGAGCATTCATAGAATGCTTTTCCAATGACTCATCATTTTCCACAAGAAGCTAATGAGTTTTTCCAAATACATGCTGAATATTCTTAGTTCTAGCTTGGAAAGCACTTTGTGGGATTTCCCTGGAAAACCTGCTTTATCAATCATTTTGGTCTCTTTTTCTTCTTCTAACTTCCAGCTTGGTGAGTGTGCAGGTCGCCATGGCAACCAGTGTCCAGGTCAAAGGGAGGACCACGGCCATCCAGTCTCCAGGCTTTTGGATTGATTTGGATTTGATAAACATTTGTTTCCCACATTTTAATAGTAGAATTCAACACGGGACATATAGTGGATTGTAAAAATAGGAACAAAAACAGCAACAACAAAATAATCCTCCTCCCCTTAAAACATGCATTTGACTCTGAACAAGTCTAAAACAAATCCAAGCAAAGACCAGCGCTGGGGCTCCTGCTAGTTTCTTTTAGAAGAGCCTGCCTCTTCCAAACATAGAATGTTCAACAACTAGAGCTAAAAATGTCTGTTGGTAGATTTCTGGATGTTGGCCGTATCCCAGCGAGCAAGGCCAAGTCCGCCCCAGATGGTTTCAAAGTGGACAGAAAATGTTTTTAGGAGTTTCTAGAATGTTCAACAACTAGAGCTAAATGAAACTAGTGCATGAAATGACAAAGAACTTCCTGTTTGAAAGGAATCTCATGATGGCTTCCACCTGTTCACATGTTCTCATTAGGATCAAATGAACCAGTGTGTTTGAGGCTGAAAGAAAGACTGAAGGACAAAGAAATATGAAGATTCATTAAGGATCAAATCCAGACTTTATTCATGTCTTCAGACAAAAAAGCTGCAGACATTTTACAGACACAATTGAGGTTTTTCAACACTTTTCTGACCAGAGGATGCAGTTCTGGATACAGCCAGAAGGTGGCCCTTCTCATTTCTAACACAAGTTTAAACTACAGACCTGGGGGGTATTCCAGGGAGCATGTTTAAACTAGCCTGACTTTAACCCTAAACTCTGGCTGAAATCCCCCTGAACTTGCTCACTCTGGGTATGTTGGTTCCAAAAGACCGGATATGAGTTGGCGTAATTACGCTCAACTTGGTAACCCTGGATTAATGCACGTGCACGTCAAGTACATAAATACATTTTGAATGGATCGCCGATTTCAGGAGTCACCATGGAAACACGTGGAGAAAAAAAGAGAGCCCTATACATCAGTTAGACGAAGTCTGAAATTTTAATGACGGCGTATGAAGATTATACGCCCAGTAATCCTTGTGCTATCCTAGGCACTTTCACATTGGGAGTTGGGTCATCTAGACCCACTAGAAGAACCTTTTTTCTTCAATGATTTGTGAACCTCACTGGTGTCCATGTCAAAAAAAAATTTGTTAGGTAACCTTAAAAATAACACGTAGTTTTCAAACATTTATTTTCCTTTCATTCAAATTAATTCAAATAAGTAGGTGTAACTTTGGTGCAGCTGTTAGAGCGGCACCGCAAGGGATTCTAGGATATAATTCCCTTTGCCTGTCTGGACGGATTTGGGTTTAAGTGAGGGTTTTGACCAAATGTGTTTAGTTGTATAGCTGTTTTACTGTGTTTTACCGAGTTATTTTGTTCTACTATGCTTATGTCTCTGCACCATGAGTGAGAGTGACGGAGAGGATGATGAGTTTATATAGCACCCCTACAAATCCCTGTTATAAAGACAATGATGGAAAAGTCTTTAATGAATTTTTGCACTTCGTGCATTTTTCCCCCGTCTTTTTTATTGTTATAAAATGAGCATATCTGATGACTCAAACTTAGACATGGGAGTTCAAGAAATATAATTAATTAAAATGAAAATAAGATTACTGGAGTAATGTGGCATTTAGTTAGATAAATACGTAAATTTGAGTTGTATAAACTAATATTGAGTTTTAAAGACGTAAGAAATTAGGTTCAATAAATGTAACTAAATTATTTGTTACCAATAGAAGTAAATAATTTAAGTTGGATATGTTGTACTAATGTAAATTTCCTTGTGATATATATATATCACAAGCAAAATGGAAACAAGATCAGAAACTCGTGCGTTTACTTTGTCTGTTATCTTTCTCCAAGGATAAACTCTTTTTTTTGATGATGCAGCCATGTTACTTTTTTGATGGACGTATAATCTTCATACGCCGTCATTAAAATTTCAGACTTCCGTCTCACTGAAGTACAGGGCTTTCTTTTTTTTTCTCCACGCGTTTCCATGACTCCAGAAAACAGCGATCCATTGAGAATGTCTTTATGTACCTGCTGTGCACATGCATTAACCCAGGGTTACCAAGTCGAGCGTAATTATGCCGACTCATATCCGGTCTTTTGGAACCGACATACCCAGAGTGAGCAAGTTCGGGCGGATTTCAGCCAGAATTCAGGGTTAAAGTCAGGCTAGTTTAAACATGCTTCCTGGAATACCCCCCAGCTGAAGGTCAGACGACGACCGCTATTCTTCAGTATTACTGGCTGCTAAGTCACCCCACCATGTTCTCCCTACCATGACAAAGGTGGATAAAGATGGAAAGATGTTATGTAATCCATGGACATCAGAGAAAATCACAACTCATTGAAGAAAAAAGGTTCAGTGCACTGTCTAGAGGGTCTAGATGACCCAAATTCCAATGTTTAAGTACCTAGGATAGCACAAGAGTTAATACTCACTTGTGCCTCCCTCTAAAAGAGTTACTGAATCAATGTGATATATCAGCCTGTGGTTCTGTGTACTTGAAATGAAAGCTCTGGTTGCTATAGAGTTCAACTGAACATTGGGGTTTAACCCCAGAAGTTTTAAACACTCCAAAATTATTTTGAAATATTCACATTTTCTGAGACACAGATTTTTCCCCCCTCTTGTAAAATAAAGTCGTTGACTGTGGTGCAGAGGTTGAGAGGTCGACCTCTTATCAGAAGAGTTTACTGTGTTTATTGTGTCTCCAAGTTTAAACTGTGTTCTTAAGTTATTTTTTTTATCAGACACAGTTTGTTTTTGTCAAACGTACCTAACATGTTTCAGCAGAATAACGCCGAAACATGTTAGGTACGTCGTCATCACGTGTCTGATAAATGATCATTTAAGAACACAGAAAAGTTTAGAATTTAGAGTTTAATAATTGATACTGTATTTATTCCAGAATGGGGAAATTCTTCTCCGCATTTGACCCATTCCATGGGGGAGCGGTGAGCTGCAGCCTAACCGCGCAAGGGAGGCAGCAGCGTTAAGGGTCTTGCCTAAGGACACTACATTAAATCCTTTATTACATTGTTTGTCAAGAGAAAGTCTTGTGAGTTCTCATGTGTGTCTTAAGACTAGATCAGCAACTAAAACTTGAATCACATTATTTACAAGAAAAAGGCTTTCCTCCTGTATGAGTTCTCATGTGTCTTTTGAGATGAAATATTTGATTAAAACTTTTTTTACATTCTTCACAAGAAAAAGGCTTTTCTCCCGTATGAGTTCTCATGTGCCTTTTAAGACTAAATAAATCCCTAAAACTCTTTCTACATTCTTTACAAAAAAAAGGCTTCTCTTCTGTGTGAGTTCTCATGTGTGTGTAGAGAGTAGATATTTGATTAAAACTTTTTTTACATTCTTTACAAGAAAAAGGCTTTTCTCCTGTGTGAATTATCATGTGTCTTTTGAGACAAGATAAATCACTATAACTCTTACTACATTCTTTACACAAAAAAGGCTTCTCTCCTGTGTGAGTTCTCATGTGTCTTTTGAGAATATATATTTGATTAAAACCTTTTTTACATTCTTTACACGAAAAAGGCTTTTCTCCTGTGTGAGTTTTCATGTGTCTTTTGAGACTAGATATACGACAAAAACTTTTCTCACATTCATTACAAGAAAATCTCTTATCTTCTGCATGGATTCTTATGTGGGCTTTGAACAGAGATATGTTACTAAAGCTTTTACCACATTCTTTACAAATATAACATCTTTCATCAGACCCAGTTTTCATGTAGTCAGACAGGTTAGTAATTATTCTTGAGTTTTTACCAGACTTGATAGAGGAAAGTCTTTCTTCATTTGGAGATTGTTTACGTTTCTTACCCAGATTTGTCTTCTTGGGATTTTTTTTAACATCAGAGCCACACTGACTTTCTGACATGAGAGAGCTGTCCACACTTTGGACATGACTTCTGTCTCTTCTCTTCCTCTGATCCCTGTTCTGTGGGTCTGTCTTCTCCTCTCTAGTTGATGTTGATTCTGTCTCTTCATCTGTAGCTGATGTTGATTCTGTCTCTTCATCTGTAGTTGATGTTGATTCTTCATGTTGGTTTCCTTCTTCATCCTGACTATCAGTTACATTAAAGCTCTGCTGATTTTTTAGATCTGCTTCACTGTTCTCATCTTCCTCATAAGTAGCAATCTCCATCAAGGTATCAGTCTCCTGCTTCAGATCAAGCTGATCTTCATCCTGACTGATGAAGAGCTCATCTGGCTGCTCTATAAACAGTGATGGTTCTGGTGCCCCATGTTCATCTTCAAATTGTGGAGGTTCTGGTTCCTGCAGTTCCTCTTTATAATATGGAGTTTCTGGATCCTCCGGTTCCTCTTTATAATGTGGATGTTTTGGATCCTCCGGTTCTTCATTATAATGTGGATGTTGTGGTTCCTGCAGTTCCTCATTATAATTTGGAGGTTTTGGTTCCTCTTGTTCCACTCTGAGGTTCCTCTGCTGGTTGCAGGGATCCTCCTCTTCAGTACTCCAGTGCTGGGGGAGGACTGCAGAAACACAAGAAGAGGCCCTTTTATATGTTTTGAGGACTTTGTGTATTGTTAAGCACCAATAGAAATTGCAATAATCTCAGTTAGAATATGGACAATTTAAAATTTTGATTTAAATAATATAATTCCTTAGTTTAAACACAAAATCCAATAAACCCTTCTAAAAAGATAACCTACCACCTGTGACTGCTTATCTACAACACATCTTCCAAAACGTTTCAGAAGGAGCTCCTGAAGGACCACTGTTTGTAAAGTAAACTTACTGGTAGCATTGTCAATGAAGTGCTTTTTTTAAGAAGTTGATTGTTTTCTTTAGCACAGCAGCACAACACTGCTCAACACCCCCCC
>CM074489.1:2155949-2228537 GCA_037389245.1 Oryzias sinensis | reverse complement strand
CTTCATCTGTAGTTGATGTTGATTCTGTCTCTTCATCTGTAGTTGATTCTGTCTCTTCATCTGTAATTGATGTTGATTCTGTCTCTTCATCTGTAGTTGATGTTGATTCTTTATTTTGGTTTCCTTCTTCATCCTGACTATCAGTTACATTAAAGCTCTGCTGATTCTTTAGATCTGCTTCACTGTTCTCATCTTCCTCATAAGTAGGAATCTCCATCAAGGTATCAGTCTCCCACTTCAGATCAGGCTGATCTTCATTCTGACTGATGCAGAGTTCCTGTGGCTCCTCTTTAATTTGTGAAAGTTGTTGTTCCACTTGTTCGTCTTTAATCTGTGGAGGTTCTCGTTCCTGCAGTTCCTCTTTAATCTGCAAAGTTTCTGGTTCTCCATGTTCCTCTTTAATCTGTGAAGCTTCTGGTTCTCCCTGTTCCTCTTTAATCTGTGGAGGTTCTCGTTCCTGCAGTTCCTCTTTAATCTGCAAAGTTTCTGGTTCTCCATGTTCCTCTTTAATCTGTGAAGTTTCTGGTTCTCCATGTTCCTCTATAATCTGTGGAGGTTCTGGTTCTCCATGTTCCATTTTAATGTGTGGAAGTACTGGTTCTTCATGTTCCTCTTTAATTTGTGGAGGTTCTTGTTCCCTGTGTTCCATTCTTAAATTGCTCTGTTGGTTGCACAGATCCTCTTCACTCGCAAAATGCTGAGGGGGGACTGTAGGGAAAAAAGACAAAAAAGGAGAGCTTTTATACTTTTAAAGGTATACTGTATGTGTATTGTCAAGAAATAGTTTGTCTTGGTTCTCTTTTACAGATAAGACAGTTAGGGGTGATGTCAGTCTTTCAGTCTTCAGTAGGTTAAACACCTGATTAAAGAAACTCATAAGTTTTCAAAAAAGGTTTCTATACATTTTAATAAACAAACACTCCCCACACTGACAAACTCATCTTTTACAGTAATAAGGTGGTGGTCATTGATCTTGTGTTTCCTACTCCGGTGTTTTTCAAGTGAAAGATGGTCAGGTGTGCCGTGTGAAATTGCCCCCATTAACTGATCTAAAAACATTTACCATCTCCAGGATATCAGCTCTTTGTTCATCCAAACAGGCCTTGATGAAACACAGAGTAGTTAGGAATATGAAACATCATAAAATACTTTTTTCTTTGTGTTTATTTGATTCTATTAAATTTTTAAATTCTGATAAGAATGACAGTACCGCAATTTAGTTATAGCTTCAGGCGGTTTCGCAAAAGTGCCGCCCCTTTAACTGTCTCCACCAATAATTCTTGGAGGTTTAATCACATGTCATTACACTTACAGATCAGAAATGGAAAAGTCATCACTTCTTCGTCCTGTTTCTGCGAAACAAACTATGAAGCTCAGAGAAGCGAGTCTATCTGCGTTCGGCAGCTGTTTGCACTACATCTCCCATGATGCATTGGGTGAAAGTGACAGCGTCTCAGGGCACAATTAGTCTTTTTCTTAAATGCATTGAAACCACAACGAACACACATCAAACATTTTTTAAATCTTTTAACTTTTATTACAACTTTTAGAAAAAACAGATGAATGCTGGTGTGCTGCTGGATTTTTGTCAAGTGTGCCGTGGCTCAAAAAAGGTTGAAAAACACTGCCCTACCCCACCTCTTATGTGGGGATTCAGACACTCAGTGATCTTGGTTGTGGCCCGGGGGCGAATGGCGGCCCACGGGAAGATTTTTTTGTGGCCCTCAATAAATCCTAAATTAGGGTTGTGCTGAAGAACGGAGCCGGAAAGAAGCCAGGGTTAGCAGTATGCTAACACGGGCTAACAACATTAACATGAACATAAATCCATGCAGGAAAGGGTGCAATCTGCATCCAGGCTGCACGTAAATATGTGGGAATAACATCAGCCTTTATATTGTCAGGACAAGACTGGAAACACAACTCTATGTGATTGTTTGAATGGTTTCTAAGCACTGTACGGCCTTTCTGCTTTGAAGCTTACACCACCCCACAGCCGCTGAGTGAGCTGGCGCTCCGAGCTGCCCCGACACACAATACCTCTTTATAGAAGTTTGCTTGCAATGTGTACCAGATGGCTACCTCGGCCTCCAACACAGTGTTACCAACCCCATTTTGATATTTTACTCATTTTAAGTTAACCATGGGTGGGCTGACAATAATAAGCTTTAATGTGACGGGTCTTGGTGGCAATCAAAAGTAAAAAAAATATTACTTAACGTCAAACATTATAGGTGCCAAATTGCACTACTACAAGAAACACATCTAACAGATGATGAACATCAGAAACTAAAAAGGTCTCGGGCAGATAAAGTGTACTACTCATCACATTGTGAGGGGTTTGGCTATACTAATACACAGACAAGTCAATTTTACTGAAACTAAAGTACAAACTAAAGTACACAAAGACAGGGAGGGAAGATTCATTCTAGTAAACTGACTAATAGATGGCATTGCAGTTTCATTCATAAATGTATACGCTCTGAACGAGGATCAGCCAGGATTTGTCAAATCACTCTTTAATACGATAGCAGAGCATAGCTCTGGTATTCTACTCATGGGGGAGACTTTAACTGTATAATGTCACAATTTCCGATTTTTTCCCCGATTTTTTCCCCCCGCCCACCCTACTTAAGGAAGGCAATAAGTACAAACGGCACACAACTTTAGCAAATGTTGCTTTTATTTAATCAAACCCAAGACAAATGTAACAACAATTTCTGGGATGAATAATAAATAAATGAACACGCTCTTGGAATCAAAGTTAAGTATAAGATTTTTCTTCTTACTTCCTTTTTGGACTTGTGTTTAAATAATTGTGTCTTGTTTTATATAACCTTTGTCTGTTTTTGTCTAATTTCGTTATTCTAAACTTGTTTTCACTTATCCAAAATAAAAAGGTTACTTCTTTACTTAAAGTCCCAGCTGTGTTTAAGTCACACTTTGTAGTCTAGACTAAAAGGAGACAAACATTCACCTTGACAGTAACACCATTTTCTAGAGGATTAACAATACAGCTCATATGTGGGGTCTAAGGTTTTAATTAAATTAAGAAACCCCGTCTTCTCCACGGAGAAAATGATTAAGCAGCAGGAGTCGCGGTCAGACCCCCCCCCCCCCCCGCCTCCTAAGAACACAAAATCCTAAAGCGGCCGCGTAATGAATATATCGGTAAAAGTAAAAATTGTGTCAATTGTCGCGTGTCGCCGTGTGATACTAACGCTACGGAAGCTCTGGGGAGCCAAAAATGCGCCACATAAAAACTTGATTTAGTTATTTTTGAAATCGCCCGTAACAAAAAATTCGAATTAATTCATTTGATCGATGTATCGCCCAGGCCTACTTATAATGAAGGCAACACATGCAATATGTATCTATATAAGCCTACTATCAAAATGACTAAGTACATAATGAGTATTAACGATTAAATGTTTATTTGCCCTGCAGTCGGGCAGAGCGTCACGTGACTGCTCTGTTGTGTGGAGGAGCAAGCGATCTCTCATACGGATTACCTTTCCCAGCTCAGATTATTTGCCTAATGAATATATTGTCCCAAAGAGCATTCAACCCATCAAAGGATCTGTGCAGCTTCTTTGACGGGTGGAATGTGTTCCAGTGAGTGGGGCGGAGCGGCCTCCCACCAAACTCGTGACACTGTGGAACACTCATTTTTCCTCCAGAGCATTTCTTTTTTTTGCTAGCAAAACTGCGGGACTTGGGTTTGAACTGTGGGTTTTTGTATATATTGTGTATTTGCGGAAATTGGGTTTTTGATGTTTGAGTGTTGGGCGAAGTGTTTAAAGCGTAAATAACGTACATTATTGTATTGTCTTGTTTTTCCTCCTACATAAACCATATGAAAACAAAAAATATATTTCTATCCCCCATCTTCTTACATTTTCAAACATTTTTCAAAATGCTCCAGGGAGCCACTAGGGCAGCGCTAAAGAGCCGCATGCAGCTCCTGAGCCGTGGGTTGCCGACCCCCACACTAGACAGTGGAGACTGAATGCTTCTTTTCTTAACGATAAAGATTTCATTCTTCTCATTATAACTGAACTAAGATATTACTTAGATCTGAATAAGACCTCTGATACATCCCCTCTCATGCTGACTATTGACTGTGCAAAGGCCTTTTTGAGGGGTACTGTAGCATCATTTCTTATGCAACAGGAAAAAAAGACAAAAGTTGAATAAACAGCAGCAATTACAGAATAAAATCAAAGAATTGGAACACATACACAGCAGAGTGCAGAACCAAACCTCTTTACTGACTTGAATACGACCCGCAAAGAATTGCAAGAAACTGTAATCAGAGAAGATTGAGGGAAACCTTCCTTTTGCCAAACAACAAAATTATAAACATGGAAATAGAGCCAGCAGGCTCTTAGCCTGTAACCCTTGGGCTATCCTAGGCACTGTAACGTTGGGAGCTGGGTCATCTAGACCCACTTATTTTGTCGGGACACGATTGGAAACACAAATTCACACGATTGCATGGTTTCTCAGGACTGCCCGAAGCGGCACTTCTGCCTTTAAAAGCCACCTCAAATGTACTCCTCTGCTTAGAGACTCTGTTCTCCCGGGAGACAGTCAGACGGACTGAGGTCTGAAGGGTTGAATGTTACAAAGCACCTTTCCCTTCCCTTCACTTTACACAAACACGAAGACTCCGGCTGCAATGATCAGACATGCTTGGCTCGCGCAGAGCATGTAGCCACACCGAGTGAGCACTGACGTCATCGCCCCGCCTCCCCCCTGGAAATGCTGACTATTCTACAGACAATCAAAGGGAACTTATCAAGGTGGTGAACACAGAGTTACACAAAATAAAATTATGGATGGATTACAACAAATTGTCCTTGAACCTAAATAAAACCAAAGTGATGTTTTTTGGAAACTACAACGCAAATAAAGAGCTCTCAATTAAAATAAATAATGTCTTTATTGAACGTGTTACAGAAATCAAATTCTTTTTGATTTTTATCAATGACAAACTAAGTTGGAAGCCACACATCAGACACATACAAACTAAAGTCTCAAAAAGTATTTCAATCGTAAATAAATCTAAACATATATTAGGATACAACAGTAGATATTTATTGTACTGTTCTTTAATATTACCATATTTCACCTACTGTATAGAAATTTGGGGGAATAATTACAAGAGCTCACTACATCCTCTCTTTCTACTTCAAAAACGAGCCGTCAGAGTTGTACATAAAGCCGGATATCTTGATCATACAAACAATCTATTTTATCAATCAAGACTTTTAAAACTGCACGACCTTGTTGATTTTTACACTGCGCAACTTTTATACAGAGCCAGCTGGAAATTGTTACCATCCAACATCCAAAAACAGTTCTTAGATGAAGGAGGCTACAGACTGAGGGGATGTAGGAACTTCAAGATCAAATTGATAAGAACCACAAAGAAAAGTTTCTGTGTGTCGGTGTGTGGCACTAAACTTTGGAACGGTTTAAGTAATGAGCTCAAACAATGTTCAAATTTTCAAATATTCAAGAAAATGTATAACGAATCTCTTATTTCAGGATATGAAGATAAGAGGATTTAAGGATCAACAGGTGCTTGAATAATTCCAAATACATGTGTGAACTTGATTGTGGTGAATTAATCAAAGCTCTTTTAATTACAACCAATGAGTGTTACATTGTAATGTGCAATAATGATTACTGAAATGTTTGAATTACAATCAATAAGCTATTGATTTTATTTACCTGATCTGCAATGTGTAGTATTAATTTCTGGTTTAATCTTATCATGTGTTCTAATGATAATCAACTATTATTACATATCAGTATCGTTACTGTTTGCTGAAATCATGAATGAATGTTTTCTGAAGATCATCAATCATTTCTAGGCACTGGATTTTGTTACTTGAAGAGAATCTATCTGATCAGAACCGGATTTAAAACACTGTAAAACTATCAAATGAATGAATTCAGTGGGGTGGGATTATATAAGCTTGCTTCTTCCCACTCCTTTTCAAGCAATAAATCAAACTTTACTTATACTTCAGTTAATGATCACTGTATTTAATTAAGCAAATGTGACTTAAGTGACGTTTTTGTTTTGTTTTCTGTCTTTTTAATCTATGCATTTCATCATTTCTGTAATGAGTTTGATAAATATGTGTAATTTCTTTTTTTATTGCTTTGACTACAATGCTTGAAATAAATCAATAAATCAAATGTGGAGAGGCCCAGCGCTGTATTTTTCCACAGGTGGATGCAGTGAATGCACCTAGAAGTCGGCATGGACGCATGACCTAGCTTAGCCAGCAGAGCTTTCTGCCAGACCAGCTGATAGACCTGATAGAGGCTGCAGCATTTTCTGTTCTATAGAATGAGCCTCAGTAGATCAGTGAATGTTACACATGCATGAAAATCTAGTGTTAAAATAGTCCAATTTTTTGTCTTTAACATGCTTCTTGAATTTTTTTCAATTCATGCAGTTGAAGATACGACTTTTCCAGACGACATTTATGGTTCACAAAAACACTCGTCAGTTTTCTAAGTTAAGTTGATGTTTAATTATAATAATACTCAATTTTTGATGTTATATTCCTGCAGATTTCATGAGAAAATTTAAGTTAAAAGGAACAGTTTTCTCATTCATGTGCCTCTCTGTCCAAGCAGTGAATGCTGAATCATGAGGTCATGTGACCGGTTTTGAGTAAGCTGATTGGCTGTGGCCAATGTCCAACAAATACTTCTAGAATTTTTTTTTTATAAAACAACTGTTTTATACATGACATGTGTTCATGAATCATGACTTTTAAAAATCAATTTCATAGTAATTTTATCCTTTAGATTAATATCTTTGCAGACTTTCTAGACATTATTTTTATGGTTTTCTGCGTTTTAACTTTTTTTAATTTAAAATGTGGTCTGCCACCTGGATATTTATACTTGATGTTTGCTCTGCTGTCAGGAAAAAAAATTAGTGATCACGTAAAATGACAACTTTATCTGAAAGGTATTTATACCATTGGAAATTCTTTATTTAATCCCTTTCCAGTGACATAAAGACCAATCCAACGATTTCAAATGTTTAGTCACGTACCAACTATGTTGAGCTGAAGCTGCGGGTTCCAGCTGCTATCCAGCAGTCTGCGCTGACGACAGAGCTCCTCCTCGTTCTGGACGATGGTTCCTTCAGCAGCAGAAAGTTGTTCTCTGACAGAACCTTCCTGAGGTTCTGAAGACATGGTTCCTGCTCCGATCTTCAGCTCCAACTCCCACAAACACCGCCGTCCTCTTCACTGCAGCTCCGATCGATCATCTGCTAGTCTCACAATCACAGAAAAAAGGTCCAAACAGAAACTTTTCTCCTGTCTGTAGATTTTCCTGAAAGATCCTGTGATCCTGCAGGAGTCAGTTCTGCTCAGCCTGCAGAGCAAACAGAAAAGACTCTGGAAGCTTCCACATGTGAAACTTCAAGACAAAGAATCCAAACAACAACATCTGATTGGTTGACTTTTGGAGGGAAAGCTGCAACAGTCTTCTGTGATTGGTTCAGCCGTCCCTGCCCCCACTAGTCCACTGCACAGGGGGCAACATTCCAGGGGGGGTTGGTAATCTCCTCCTTCTATTGTTTCTGCCCCACTGGCTCTTTCAAAATAAAGGCTTGTTGTAGCAGAAACCTGAATGGAACACTGCTGTTGTTCAACTGTAGAGTTTGTCACAGACGCTCAAACTCATGAAGAGTCCAGCTGGAAGTTGAGAACGAGGCTTTGAAACCAGCAGCAGTTTGAGTCCATTCTGATGTTCCATTCAGGTTTCTGCTACAACAAGCCTTTATTTTGAAAGAGCCAGCGGGGCAGAAACAATAGAAGGAGGAGAAAATAAAATAAAAGTGGAGCTGAAAGTTTTTGCCTCCTTTCTCTGCCTGTGATGTGATGAAGGCTTCAGTTTCTGTTTCTGCTGCATCGACTGTGGGAGCAGAAGTTCAGCAAACTTGTCTTCTCTGTTGCCTTAAAATCCCTCCAGTTTTCTTTTTAGAACTAATGTTTGCACAAATATACACAGATGATGAGGGTTTTTGAAAAGTGACTCAACACTTACCACAATGTGAGAGAAAGGAGAGGAACCTGAGGTAAACCTGCAGGATGGAGAACATTTCTGTCAGCATCTTAACAGCAGCAGCTTTGATTGGTTTAGATCATTATGGTTTGTCTTAAACATAAAATTCAGTTTTCTTCATCATCTGAGGACATGGAGCAGCAGATCTGAGGTGAAGCAAGAAGGACAAAGAGAAGTGCTGGAGTACAGAACATCCACAAAGAAATTCATCTAAAACATTTAAAATAATCCTTGATTTAACATCAAAGATGTTTGACCTCCATCCAGACACATTTAGGATCTCCAGCTGCAGAAAAACGTGTCAGATTTCTGTGTCGCTTCCTGAAGCTGAAAAAAAAACATTTTTAACTCCAGATTTTCAAATTACAGATTAATGAAGAGAAAAAAAACACAAACATGAAATAAAAGAGGCTGATAAATCTACACAAAGACTGAAAAGGATCCCAGTGCATCATGGGATATCCCCTTTATCAACTGTTGTGGCAGAACCTCAGTCCTGTCAGTCTCTGTAAACTCAGTCTGAGTGTGGAGCTGCTTTCTGGAGGATGTTTTCTCTCATCTGCTCCCTTGTTTTCCACAGGGAGTCGTGACCCCCCCCCTTGACACTAAGGATCCTTTTCTGTGGTTTTTCCACGGTCAGTCTCAGGTCAGCAGGGTCTGAGTCCTCTCTGTGAAACTGTCAGCTTCTGTTGATGAATCTGAACTGATGACATTAGATGAGGAATGTGTCTTCCTCTCAGTCTGTTTGCTGGTTTTTCTGGAGGCAGCAATGAAGGTTTGATGTTTTTATCCAAAAATGTCATGGAAGTCAAATCTCACATTCAGATTCAAGTGGACTGTCAGAGTTTAATAATAACCTCAGGACAGAGATAACCTGATCTGATTCATTCACACGTGTTTTCACTTCATGAGTCGTTACAAAAATCCATTTCATGTTCCAACAAACCAACAGTCCACTCAGACAATGTTTCCTCCTTCAGTGTCACATCCAGAAACACTGAACAGTCTTCATCAGTGAAGAAGATTCTCATCTTCTCACCAGCTTCCTGCTCTGAAGGAAACATCTTCATTCATCATCATCATCATCATCATCATCATGGACAGCCAGACCAACCTCTGTAGAAACACAATCCTCTAGTTCCAGACTAAAGAAATGATCCCTGAAAGTAGAGTCTTAGTGAGTTCTGGATGTTGTTTGTCCTCTTCTGTCTGCAGACAGGAACTCCTGCTCCTGGTCTCCTCCTGCAGATCACAGACTGCTAAGTTAACAGTTTGGTCTCACAATTCCTGCTGCAGTCACTTCATGGAGAGTAAAGATGAACATAGGATGAGGCTTAGTGAAGGTTCCTGATATGTCTGATAAGGTTCCAGAAGGACCAATCCATCTGTGATCAGATAGATGAAGGCTTTAGGATGACTACTAATCTCTGAGACAGCTGAACCCAACAGAGAAGAAGATAGTTTGACACAACTGGACAAAGATGTTGGGGAAGACTCAACATTTCATTTATAGATTACTTTGATGATTGAAAAGAACTAAAATGCTTTTTTTTTTTACTCAGAATCAGAAACGAGCTGCAGTCTGATTGGAGGAGGTGTGAGTCTGTGATCTGCAGGAGGAGACCAGGAGCAGGAGTTCCTGTCTGCAGACAGAAGAGGACAAACAACATCCAGAACTCACTAAGACTCTACTTTCAGGGATCATTTCTTTAGTCTGGAACTAGAGGATTGTGTTTCTACAGAGGTTGGTCTGGCTGTCCATGATGATGAATGAAGATGTTCCCTTCAGAACAGGAAGCTGGTGAGAAGATGAGAATCTTCTTCACTGATGAAGACTGTTCAGTGTTTCTGGATGTGACACTGAAGGAGGAAACATTGTCTGAGTGGACTGTTGGTTTGTATTAAGAATAAATATTTTTGTTTCTTTCTATGAAAGCAGAAACCAATAACCAAGCAGAAATGTGTGCTGCAGATGCCATGTTTGCCACTAGAGGGCAGCACAGCAGCTTCAGTTCTTTGTCATTGCTGCTGTGTGAGCCTGAAGGAGCTTCAAAGTGAGCTGCAGCTTGGTTCAGACAAACCTCCACATTCACACACAGATGTGATCCTGAAGAAGTCTGAACAGAACATTTCAGGAGAACTCTTCAGTCCAGAACATGAGCCTGCATTGTTCCTGAAACTGGGATCAGAGTTCTGCTCTCTGCTCCAACAGAACCACCTTCATGAGCTCCTGGTTTCTTCTGGATCCTCCAACATTCAGACGCTCTCTGACTGAGTTCATGTCTGCACAGAAACCTTCAGGATTCTCTTCTTCCACACGTCTTTCACTCTGAAACTCTCTTCTGAATGTGGATCATCTCAGTCAGACGTTCAGCAGCATCAGAGCCGTGCATGTGCTCCTCCTCATGAGTCCTGAAGCTGCACCGTCAGCTGCAGAGCTTCAGAGCTGCTTCCTTCTCAGACTTTCCACTTTCTTTGGCTCTCTGGCTCTGATGCTGCTGCTGCAGAAAAACCAGCAGCTGCAGAAAAACTCTGCAGAGACTCACAGAGAGAGGATGGAGGCAGCAGATGAAGCTGCTGCAGACTGACAGCTGATGGAACTGAAGCACTTTCTACATTCTAGTTCCAAATGTTCTACAGAATCCATCAGAGGTTGAAAGTCTTCCTCAGTACTCGAGTACTTTAGTTCAGCAGCTCCTCTTTTCCTCTAAGGTGAAGCTTCATGTGGACGACTTCTTCTTTTCTCCTCTTTTCTGGAGCTTGGGCTCCATGCAGTCTGATCAGCTCTGATTTGGGCTTCAGTTGATGTTTGTGATCAGGAACTCTGGATTCTTCTTAGAAGGAGACGTTCTGCCTCTTTAGCAGAGAGCAGAACGTTGATCTGATCTGTTGGAAGCCACTCCATCCTGAAGCTGCACTGCTGAGTTCCTGTCCACCAGGGGGCAGCACTCCTTCCATCCAGCTGCAGGAAACCTTGATGTTCTGCAGAATCTGCAGCCGTTCGGACACGCCCTGTTACTGAGGAACACAGACGGCCTTCAGGAATGTGGTTCACCGTTGGCTTTGTGATTAAATCTCTGCTTGTTCTGACTTGTTCCCACTCTGACTTCAATCTGCTCCTTTCTCAGCTTCTGCTTCACTTTTAGGATCCTGTGGATTTGAAACATTGTGATTCTCACAGACATGGAAAGAAAAGCTTCTCAGCTTCACTGTCAGCCATTTTCCTGAGCTGCATGTGAACAAACTCTCTGTTCCTCTGAGTCTGACTGAGGATTAGAAGGAGCTGTTTCCAGGAAATAGTCAGGCCCCTCCCTTCAGCCCCATCAGAGTTTCTGCTTCAGTGTCAGTAGATGACAGATGAGGGGAGTTCATGGAGATCTGGAAGCAGAAGGTCACATGACCTCACCTTTCTCAGTCACTGAGATCAACAACCTGTCAATCAGCTTGAAGCTCCGCCCCTCCTCTCAGCTGCTGTCAGGTTTCTTCTTGAACCTGGGGGGTATTCCAGAAAGCAGGTTATGCTAGCTCTCACGGTAAGTTTGAGGCTAAGGAAGTTGATAACCTCAGTTTTCGGTTCCAGAAATGGAGGTATGTTTCAGGGTAGGTCAAGTTGCCATGGCAACTCATGCTCTGAACATAACCTGGTCGGGAGCAGGTTTAGTTGAAGCTTAGTTTGTTTACAGGGAGGTGAAGCAGCATGGCGTGTCCATTTGAAGATGATTTAGTGGATGAAGAAGCTCAGATAATACTTTTTCTACCGTCAGAGGGTGATAAGACCACATATGGATGCTGGAAAATATTTTCTTTTACTTTGATCTAACTTTATTATTTGTTTCAGTTAAAATAAATCATTTTTTTGTAAGCCGGTTTAAAAATTACACGTAGTTTTCAGACAGTTATTTTCCTTTCATTCAAAGTAATTCAATTAAGAAGGTGTAACTTTGGTGCTGCTGTTAGAGCGGCACCGCAAAGGATTGTGGGATATCATTCCCTTTGCCTGTCTGGATGGATTTGGGTTTAGGTGTGGGTTTTTGACCAAATGTGTTTTTTTGTTTAGCTGTTTTACTGTGTTTTGCCATGCTTCACCGAGTTACTTTGCCGTACTGACCTTACGTCTCTGCACCATGAGTGAGAGTGAAGGAGAGGATGGTTAGTTTATATAGCACCCCTACGGAAAGTCATTGTAATGACACTCACGGTTAATTCTTTAACGAATTTTTGTACTCCGTGCATTATTCACCCCGTCTTTTTTATTGTTATAAAAATGAGTATATCTGCCGGCTCAAACTTAGGCATTTGAGAGTTCGAGAAATGTAATTAATTAAGATGGAAAAAAATATTAATTGAATTGGAGTAATATGGCATTTAGTAAGATAAATACGTAAATTTGAGTTGTATAAACAATTATTGAGTTTTATAGACATAAGAAATTAGGTTGAATAATTTTAACTCAATTTTTTGTCACCAATAGAAGTAATTCATTTAAGTTGGCAAAATTGGATGAGTTATATATGTATGTGCGTCACGAGGGAAATGGAAATTTGATCAGAAACTCGTGCGTTTACTTTGTCTGCTCTTTTTCTACACGCAGAAAGTCTTTTTTTTTTGATGATGCAGCCGTGTTACTTTTTTGATGGTCGTGTAATCTTCATACGCCGTCATTAAAACCTCAGACTCCGTCTCACAGAAGTACAGCGTTTTCTTTTTTTTTTCACCACGCGTTTCCATGGTGACTCCAGAAATCGGCGATCTATTGAGAATGTCTTTATGTACCGTGCGTTAACCCAGGGTTACCAAGTCGAGCGTAATTACGCCAACTCATATCCGGTCTTTTGGAACCGACATACCCCGAGTAAGCAAGTTCAGGCGGATTTCAGCCAGAGTTCAGGCTTAAAGTCAGGCTAGTTTAAACATGCTTCCTGGAATACCCCCCTGTTCTCTGTCTTTAGTTCAGGAAACAAACATCCTGCAGCTCCTGACAGTCATTCCACCTCCAACAAGAAGCCCCGCCCCCTTTTTCATGTCAAGACAAAACCTGATCAGATCCTGATCCTCCGACTGTGGGGCAGTGGCTGTTCACTTGGTAGACAACAGGCAGGTTGAGGGTTTGATTCCAGGAAGGCTCACAGTCTGAATCTGACATTAAAATTCCCCTTCAGCTGTTCCACCTGTGCTGCCCCGCCCACCTGTGCTGCCCCGCCTCCATCCAGGTGGACTCTTCCTGGTTGTGAGTCAGTGATCAGTGCTGCAGCTGCGTTGACACGGTGAGGGAGACTCTTCTTCCTCTTCATCTCTTTGCAGAAACTGAAGTGAGTTTGTTTCTGGAACTTTGTCTTCACTAACTTGACTGTTTGTTTCTGAATGTTTGGAGAAGATCTTCTTCTTTCTCTGCAAACTGTCATCACTCTGCTGTTTCCAAAGCTTCATCATTGATTATTACTGATCAACAACATGGAGGACTCTTCTTCATCACCTCAACAACAATCAGCTGATGCTTGTTGTGTTTTTTCATTTCTGACTCCAAACCTTCCTGTTCTCCTCCATCCAAGTCTGTGTGTGAACTCATTACTAAAGTAATAGATTACAGTTCCAGGTAACTATGTGCCATGTTCAGGAACTCTCAGATTCCATCAGACAAACATCCTAGAAGAGAAATGTTTGTAACAGAGAGACTATGAGGCGTTAGTTGATGTAAACAAAGATTTTCTGCTTTTCTTGATTATAAATTCAATTTTTCATCTCATCTTAAATGCTTGTGTTCAATCTGTTGTTAGTCTGCATTGACCCTAAACTTTAGTTGTTGTGATCCTCATGGGTGTGTCTTAACTCTTTTTAGCAGAGAGCTGTCTGTCTAGTTTTTCTAGTTCAGTCATTTGAACTTTGAGAGTTCAAATAAATAAATACCTTTATCAGAATAAACTTGTACAATTATGAGAAAAAAACTCGTGGGGTTGTTGGTAAGAGTTAGGGCTCAGATTAATTAATTAATAGATTAATTAAACTCAGATTTTATTTTTTTAAATTCGATTTCCGTTTTTTTCCTGATTTTTCTCCCCCCCCCCACCCTACTTAAGGAAAGCAATAAGTACAAACGGCAGACAAGTTCAGGCAAATGTTGCTTTTATTTAATCAAACCCAAGACAAATGTAACCCCCATTTCTGAGATGAATAATACATAAATGAACACATTCTTGGAATCAAAGTTAAGTATAAGACTTTTCTTCTTCTCACTCCCTTTTTGGACTTGTGTTTAAATAATTTTGTCTTGTTTTATTTAATTTGTCTTGTTTTTGTCTAATTTCGTTTTTCTACACCTGTTTTCACTTATCCAAAATAAAAAGTTTACTTCTTTACTTAAAGTCCCTGCTGTGTTGTAAGTCCCACTTTGTAGTCTAGACTAAAAGGAGACAAACATTCACCTTGACAGTAGCATCATTATCTAAAGGATTATCAATACAGCTCATATCTGGGCTCTGAGGTACAGGTTTATCGGTACAAGTAATAATTACAACGCAGTATTCTTTATTAACAAATAACAGTAACAACTAACTAACTAATGAACTAACTATACAGGCGAAGTAGACTGAGTGTGTGTGTCAGGGCGCGTGCGTGTTAAAGAGGACTGAGCGCGTGCCACACGAGCGCGCATGAGAGCCTTTGACTCCGATGGGCTTTAGGCAGCGTGGGGGGGGCGGTCTGTTCCTCCACATCTGTGGCAGTAAACCCAGACCAGTTCCAAACAACAGATGATTTGATTCCTTTCTTGGTAACAAACTTCCCACTCTCACCGGTGGCCATGCTGTCGCTAGCTGCTTCGTGAGTCGATTGTCGCATGTCGCCGTGTTAAAGTAACGCTACGGAAGCTCTGGGGAGCCAAAAATGTGCCACATAAAAACTCGATTTAGTTATTTTTTAAATCACATGTAACAAAAAGTTAGAATTAATTCATTTGATCGATTTATCGCCCAGGCCTAGTAAGAGTCAATATTATACAACAATAAAGTTAGAGTTAGAATTATAGTTGTAGCTGCACGGTGGCGCGGTGGTTAACGCTCTTGCCTCACAGCAAGAAGGCCCCTGGTTCAAGTCCCGGCTGGGGGACGTGAAAAATCAACATCAATGGGGGACTTTTCTGTGTGGAGTTTGCATGTTCTCCCCGTGTATGCTTTGGTTTTCTCTGGGGTCTCCAGCTTCCTCCCACTGTCCAAAAACATGCTTCATAGGTTAACTGGCAACTCTAAATTGTCCCTAGGTGTGAGAGTGAATAGGTGTGTGATTGAGGACATTCTTCCCTGTGACAGACTGGCAACCTGTCCAGGGCGTCCCCTGCCTTCGCCCACAAGTGGCCGGGATAGGCTCTTGCAGCCCCGTGACCCCGAAAGGGAAAAACAGTACAGAAAATGAATGAATGGGTTGGTTATGTGAGAGGCTGCCACGCAGGAAACCAGGGTTTGATTCTTGGAGGGGAATGAACAATGGTACTGGGGTCAATTACCATATCAAGGGCAAGCAATGAACATCACCCAATCGGGGCCCTTGGGCAAGACCTTTGCCGTTATTGCCTCCTGAGCGCAGTTCTGCTGCACCCCCTTGCTCCCCCAGGGGATGATTTCGGCAGAGAACAAATTTCTTATTGTGGGAAAAATACAGTAGAATAAAATACATAAAATCATTTCATGAGTTATGAGTTGGGAATGAAAGTCTTCCATTAATAAAGCAATAGTCTTGTCGCTAAGAAAAGTCTAGGTGACAGTCTTTAATTCAGAATCGTTCGAACAAACAAGGAAATACTAAGACTTTGAGTGAGTCGACATTGTTTTATGATAAGTTGAAGGACATTAAAGAGAATTTCAGGACACTGGATGTCTTCAGAAGAAGATTCTTGACCCACAGGAATTGGATTTCTGGCAGCAGTGTTTGAGCTGTCTGCTGTGTAGCTGCAGCCGTCCAAAGGCATTATGCTTGGGTTAACTAATCAACTATCATTTTATTAAAGCATGGCTGTTTCCTTGATAAATTCAGACTTTTTTTCTCATAATTCTATGACTTTGCTTTGAAGAAATTGCGACTTTTTCTCATAAATGTATTGTTTTTTAGGGCAGTCCTAGTACTCAGTGGTTTAATGGAGCCACAGGAGGGAGCCCCTCCTTCTAAAAGCAGAGGTGGTAACCATGACAACCAGAGCAAAGCTCAGAGGTAAGATGAACATCTCCAAATGTCCATGATCTTCTCCATGTCAGAGATCAGGACTCACACTAACCTTCATTCTTCACAGGAACCAACCTGGATCTGGACCTGGATCTGAATCTGGACCTGGATCCAGCTGGGGGTCCTTCAGGAGTGACTGGTCAAAGAACTGGAATCCAGACTTCAAAGACATCAGTCCAGGAGTGGAACAGTGAGTGTTTGTCAGAGTTAAAGGAGCATGTCAGAGCTCAGCACTCACACCAGCAACCTTCATTCTACACAGGAATCAACCTGGACCTGGATCTGGAGCTGGACCTGGACCTGGAGCTGGAGCTGGATCCGGCTGTGGGTCCTTTAGGAGTGACTGGTCAAAGAACTGGAATCCAGACTTCAAGGACATCCATCCAGCAATGGAACAGTGAGTGTTTGTCAGAGTTTTTGGAGGCTGGAATTTAGTTCAGATGATCAACAGTTACCAGATGAAGGACTTGAGGTCTGGTTCAGTTCTGGATCTCTCTGATCAGACTCACTTGGAGCATCATGTGTGTGATGAGATCTTTTCAGTTGAGTCTTCTGAGAGTCTCTGAGAGACATCAGAGATGTTGGAGAAGAAAACATGTTGACTGCTGACTCTGACTGACAGCAGCTCCAGTCTAATGAGAAGAATCACTGCAGACTCCTAGGATTCAGATTTTCATGCTTTCCAAACATCACATTGTTCTAGTTTGACTTTCTGCTCTCAGAATTTCTACATTTCTACATGGAGAATTGGAATCAGCTTTTCTAGAAAAAAGTCTGGATTGACTGACAGAAAATGCTGAAAGCTGGAAACTGTTGATCCAAACATGTCATGTTATTCCAGACTAAACAGCTCAGTCTGTGTTCATGTCAAAGTCCATCAGCTGTTCATGAAGAAGCAGATCCTCCAACACTCTGATGGTTTGGTGTTTGCAGAGGTCAAGAGGTCACACAGAGAGTCCAGTCTGCAGCCTCCAGCTGTGGCTCCATGAAGAGTGACTGGTCCAAACGTCGTCCTCCATCCTTCAGAACTGAACCAGGACCTTCAGACTCACAGTAAGAAGCAGTTTCTAGTGAACAAAGCAGAGTTCAGCTCTCAGCAGGAACAACAATGTTCTCATCAAGAACATCAGCTGATCCATCCAGGAAGGTCAACCATCTGCTGTGAGCGCTTTAGGTCTGGGAGGAAAGAAAAGAGTTGGAGAACTCTGGAGGACACAAAGCTCAGTCTGTGAGGATGAAGCAAACAGCTGAACTTTTCTCTGAGCTCAGTCCAGACATGAGCTCCAAACACAGCTAACGCATCATTTAGACCTTCAGATGGACTAGATCTGCTCTGGTTTCACCTGGAAACACATTTGCTCACATTCAGCACAGTCTGGATCCCAATATCTGAGTCTGAGGATCAGAGAGGATCTGCTCCATGATCAGAGTTAGTCTGGAACTTCCCACTGACTGCTTTGATTGTTGTTCACTAACGTTTCTCCTTAGTGTCCACAGAGAGAAGAAGAGGAGCGGACCCCAGTCTGCAGAAAGACCCAGAGCTGGTGAGTCAGAGCCTGATCATCTGCTGATGGATTCTTCTGGAAACATGTGGAACACTCATGAAGGAGCTTTCTTCTCTGCTCTTTCAGCAGATGTTGGTCTGCAGGAGATGTTTGGAGAACATCAGATCAGTCTGAGGAGCAGAAGTGAACGTGTGGCTGAAGGAACTGAAGAAGCAGGAAGAGAAACGCTCCTCAACAGGGTCTACACTGAGCTCTACATAACAGAGGGACTGAGACCAGAGGCTCACACCCAACATGAGGTGATGCAGCTGGAGACCACCACCAAGACCAACCAGCTCCATGACACTGCAATCAAGAACCCAGACATCTTCAAAGTCTTCCCTGACCAACACAGATCCATCAGAGTGGTTCTGACCAGCGGAGTTGCTGGAGCTGGAAAAAGCTTCTCAGTGCAGAAGTTCACTCTGGACTGGGCCGAGGGCTTGGAGAACCAAGACATCAGTGCTGTGGTTCCTCTGTCCTTCAGGGAGATGAACTTGATCAGAGATGAGCAGCACAGTCTTCTCACTCTGATCCAGCTGTTCCATCCAACACTCCAGAATATCCCAGCAGAACAGCTGTCTGTCTGCAAACTTCTGTTCATCTTTGATGGTCTGGATGAAAGCAGACTTTCTCTGGACTTCAACAACAGTCCGCTGGTGTCTGATGTCACACACAAGTCCTCAGTCAACGTGCTGCTCACTAACCTCATCCAGGGACGTCTGCTGCCCTCAGCTGTGGTCTGGATCACTTCCAGACCTGCAGCAGCCAATCAGATCCCTCCTTCATGTGTGGACAGACTGACAGAAGTCCGAGGCTTCAATGATGCACAGAAGGAGGAGTACTTCAGGAGGAGGTTCCCAGATGGAGAGCTGTCCAGTAGAATCATCTCCCACATCAAGGGCTCCATGTCCCTCTACATCATGTGTGAAGTTCCAGTCTTCTGCTGGATCACTGCTGTGGTTCTGGAGAACCTGCTGACCACAGAGCAGAGAGGAGAGCTGCCCACCACCCTGACTGACATGTACTCCCACTTCCTGATGGTCCAGACAAAGAGGAAGAAGAACAAGTACCAGCAGGAACATCAGACAAGTCCACAAGAGCTGACAGAGACTGACAGGGAAGTTCTTCTGAAGCTGGGGAGGCTGGCATTTGAACATCTGGAGAAAGGAAACATCATGTTCTACCAAGAAGACCTGCAGCAGTGTGGTCTGGATGTCACAGAGGCCTCAGTGTACTCTGGAGTTTGTACTGAGATCTTCAGAAGAGAGTGTGAGATCTTCCAGAAACCGGTCTACAGCTTTGTTCATCTGAGCGTTCAGGAGTTTCTGGCTGCAGTCTACGTGTTCCACTGTTACTCCAACAAGAAGGTAGAGGTCATTGAGGACTTCCTGGAGAACAACATGGAGAACCCATCCCTGGATGAGTTTCTGAGTGGAGTCATGGAGAAATCCCTGCAGAGTCAAACTGGACACCTGGACCTGTTGGTTCGCTTCCTTCATGGTCTCTCTGTGGAGTCCAACCAGAGACTCTTAGGAGGCCTGCTGGGTCAGACAGAGAAGAATCCAGGAACCATCCAGAGAGCCATCAACAACCTGAAGGAGATCAACATCAGTAAAGGAGTCTCTCCTGACAGAAGCATCAACATCTATCACTGTCTGATGGAGATGAAGGACCTGTCAGTTCATCAGGAGATCCAAGAGTTCCTGAAGTCAGAGAACAAATCAGAGAAGGAACTCTCAGAGATCCACTGCTCAGCTCTGGCCTACACTCTGCAGATGTCAGAGGAGGTTCTGGATGAGCTGGACCTGATCCAGTACAAGATATCATCAAATGAGAGCAGACGGAGACTTATCCCAGCTGTGAGGAACTGCAGAAAGTTTAGGTGAGTCCAGAAGTGATTGTGATGATAAATATGATCAGTGTTCAGATTGATTTACAAAGAATGAAAGGTTTGAAAATGATTAGAAATAAAAACAAGAAAGAAGAAAATCAGTTTGTTTTTAACACTCATATGATCTTTTAGCTAAAGAGCAAAGAAGGATCATATTTGTCCAAATGAAATCCAATCCAGAACCTTCTGAAAGGTTTGAACCCAAAGCAGACGGTCCAGAATGAAAGGATGTCTTTATTTCCACAATCTCAGTCATTCTAGAAGCACACTCCTAGAATACTATTTCTTCTGTTCATCATCTTCTTTCTAGATTAATCATTGATCTGTGAATGAAACAATTTTATGACTAATAGAAGAAACTGAAGCAGAAACTTGACTTCTAAGGTTCTTCTATATTAGACACGATTGTGTTTTTTCACATACCGTATTTTCACGACCAAAGGGTCTCAGTTGTGGGTAATTTTTCTGTATTTGACACATACAAAAGGCGTGGACACGTTAACACAACATACCAGTGAAACATGCATGCTAATGTTGAACTTTTACTGCCATGACATTTCTGAGCGCGGGGGAGATCCTCTCCAGGGCTGAAGGCGGATCTTCCTTTGGGTTTCACTTCCCAATTTGGACCCTGAGAGCCTCCTGAGCAGGTTAATAAAAGAACCAGTCTCAGTTTTTTTGGAGGAAAACCTTTTAATTACTGTTCTCCCCAACTGAGTAACACAAACTGAATGCTCACACACTCACTTGGCTGAGTGTCTGCCCCCTCCTTTTGCAAACAGGGGAGCGTGGCACACAGCACACACACATTTCAGCACACACATTTTAGCATACACACATTTTAGCATACACACATTTTAGCACACATGCATTTTAGCACACACATCTCAGCACACACACATTTCAGGACACACACATTTCAGCACACACACACACACTCATTTTGGGAAAAAAGCAGTGGTAGAAAAACGGATTTGGTTCTCATGCCGTCTTCTGCTACTCCTCTGCTGAAGTCTTACAACTACACATTAGGGGCACCGCCTCATAGGGCGCCCCCTACAGTTTGGAAAAAATGTAAGACTTTTAAGTGCTCCTCATGGTCCTGAGAAGACGGTACCACATATTTCAAAGGACGTCTTCGAAACATGTCTTAGCATCACAGCCAACTTGAAAACATACACAGGTTCTGGTTCCGTCATAGAAACTGTCACTTTAGCCTCTTTCTACCAAGAAGACCTTCTGGAAAGTTCTGCCTGAAGGTTGGTGCTGCTGTGGTTCTGTTCATGACAGGAGACGTGGACCTGAGGAGGAAACTGGATTCAATGTTCTGCAACAGAACAGGAAGATGAACAGTTGTTGTTTACAGCTTCAGAGAGGAAAACATGAAAATATAATTTTGGAAATGGAAACAGAAAACTCTAAGAAAACGGGATCATAGCCAACATTTAAAAACTGTCAACATTCAACCATCTTCATCATCATCTTCATCAAGGTCAGAGTGACAGCTGTCAGTCTCTGTGATCCAGATGTTCTACTGTGAACTTTGGGGTTCAGACCTCAGATCACTGACAGACTGAGGGCAGCATGAAGCTCCATGGAGCTCCACCTTCTCTCCTCCAGCTGCAGATGAAAGAAAGGTCTGAGAGAGACTGATGAGGAGGACTGTTTTATGATGAAGATGACGCTCTGATGAAGAGAGAAATGTCCAACTGGAACTCCATCACAGCCTGAGTTCATCATAGATCACCTGTTTCTGTCTTTCTTTCTCTTCACAGACTTCCAGTACAATGTTATCTCTCAGAGACTCACTGGAAAATTGTGTTCTCAGCTCTGAAGTCCAACCCATCCCACCTGACAGAACTGGAACTGAAGAACAACAGCCTGAAGGGTTCCTCCATGAGGGTTCTGTGTTCTGGACTGGAGAGTCCAAACTGCAGACTGCAGACTCTGAGGTCAGAACATTGAAGCTGCTGGTTGGTTAATTTCTACATTTGTAGTTCTTCACTGAAGTTGAAAGGTTTGATTTTTGAAGAGTCTGCAGTGGAAGAAAACAGCTGCTTAGATTTTCTTTAGAACAAAGATGTTTCCATGGCAACAACAGGTTCAGCTGTTGAAACATTTGACGGATTTATGATTTTAAAGAGTCAGAAAACAAACAAGAGCTCAAACTAATGACAGACTAGTCATCCTGATCAAACCTGCCTGAAAGCTGACCGAGGTCAAAGTTCAAATCAGACATAGCAGAGCACGTGAGCATGCACCTACACACACACACACACACACACACACACACACACACACACACACACACACACACACACACACACACACACACACACACACACACACACACACACACACACACACACACACACACACACACACACACACACACACAAGTATGAATGCAGACTAGAGAGGAAAATCAGAGGAAGAAGAGTTTTGGTGCAGAAATGAAAGAACTGAGTATATCTGCAGAGGCAGATCTGTAGCTGCATATCGGTTTGATGTCAGACAATATTTTCAAGGACCAGAGTCTTGCAGCTTGAAGTTATAAGATTAACAATATTTGATAAAGGATTAAATGACGACTTGTCGTATTTTTCAGGCAGATACTCGCTGCAGTGTTTTACAGGTAACTATCCTAGGGCGGTTCAGTCAATTAACTCACCTGCTCAGCGTCCTATTTAAGCCCAGGTGCGCAGTTGTTCATTCTCTTTCTTACCTTCAGCGCTCATTCTTCGCCCCTCCCTCCTCCCCGGCTTCCACCTGTGGGCTCCGTAAATGGAGGTTTTGTTACCCAAAAGTTTTATGGAAATTTCTCATGAAATTGAACGGAGCCTTATGCCAAATGAAAAGATGTGAATGCCAACTGAAAGAATGTGGAAAATTAAGTATGTCAAATAAATATTTCTTACTGCAAGAGTTGTCTTGTCTGACTGAAATGAGTGTAGGGTCAGCACGCTGCACCACAGCAACCCTTCTCTCAGAATCTCTCAGTCTTCTGTTCTCTCCAATGGTTAACTAGACTCCTTCTGAGGGTGTTCCTCTGTGTGGATCAGTTTCTATGGGAACCAGAGTCTGGATGTCAGAAACTGGACTTTAATGTTGAAATGAAACATTTATTGTTCACATTTAGATTTACATTTACATTTAGATAAACTGATGATATTTATTTGTCGTTGTCTCTGGTACAGAACGTTGTAAAACTGATCTTTTGGTCAGAGCTTAATTTACTAGGTTCTGGGAATTTGGGTAGTGGTCTGACACTAAATATTTACGGGGTTACGGATCTTGAAACCGATACTTTTTCTTGAAATGTTTGATTATTGAATAATCTTGGAAATACAAATCTTTTTTAAAGGAAGTGTATAAAAAACACAGGACAGATCTTTCAGCAAATAAACATGTTTATCAAGTAGTAACAACAATCTGGATTGAACATACATCAAACAGAGAACATGTATATTAATAATGGCAATATAATAAGAAGAAAACAGTAACTATAGTGTAATATTTAAAAGAGCAAAAATGTAAAAGAAGTGTAGGAACAACAGCACCACAAATGTAGATTTGAAAACATAAAGGCAGTGATAAAATAGCAAAGTCACTACTGGAAAAGTAAACAAAAGCAACACTGTAATAGATATGATATATGATATATTTGGTGCAAATATGTGGCTCTTTAATAACTCTGTCCGAATCAGAGAGGGGGGGGGGGAAGGTGCGGGCAGTGGGGGTAAATGGTCTGGCTGAAGTGTCAATCTCCTCTGCTTTAATAAAACTCACTTTCACAGCAGCTTCACTGTCAGGAAACATTCCACCTACAGTTACAGAGAAAACTGCCACCACGGGATGGGGAGGCATCAGCAGAATCTTCTAGATTAGCTAAACTGCTGCAGCCTGATTTTTCTTAAAATTGTTGGTGAGGTCATGAATGTAGACGGCGGCAGTCCCAGAAACTCCTGGCTGCAGTCTGCAGACCGAGGCATGCCTCTAGGTGGGCGGGGTTAAACACGTTGAGTCCCGCCCACTGTCTGTGATTTATGGTCACAGTAAAGGTTTACATTCAGAAACACTAAGTGTCTCATCTTTGAGAAGCTGGTCTGGTTTCTTCAGTCAGTAATGATCTGCTCTGTTCAGCAGAAGATTCTCTCAGTTCTCAGGTCCAGGTTGGTTCTGATCCGGTTCTAGATGGAATTGTTTTCTTGCAGACTCTAAATTCTCTTTTCACATTATCAGTTAAAGTGAAGTGGTTCTAGATTTAGCTTCTTTTTCCAGTGTCTCTCATTTCTGTAGGTTTTTGTGTTGATGTTGTCTCTTCTAGTCTTTTGTTGCACTTGGTGCTCTATTCCATTCAGCTTTCACTGCCCCTCCCCCGCTCAGCACAATTATGACCAATTATGAGCGTCTTGAAGAGAAAAAGAAGTAAGAAAGATTGAAGGACAGTTAAAAATGGTTTCTAGGAAAAAGTTCTTGTTCTCTTTTAAAGCCATTCTGTCTCCAGTCGTTTCCTTAATGGTGCGTTTAGTTCAGACTAATGTTGCTTGGATTTGCCTGGGACTGTGATTGTTTCCAGGGTTTGTTGATATCATGAACGTATATTTGAACATCATTGACTTGCTGCACCTGTGAACGTGCTGAGGAAGAGGAGGGTGGTGTGTTCGTCCACTGAGTAGAAGCAGGAAATACAGAGGACAAAAAGACGCAAAATGCATTTTCTAGTCTAGTACAAAATATGAGATATAAATATATGAGATAAGAGCCGTTTTCTTCATGACCGACACATCACAGTTTTGTTCAGTCTGCCTTTCATGCTCCTGTAGCCAAAAATAAAAAGGTGTGTTTTTAACTCTTAAAGCAGGAGTGTACATATCCTAAATTAGTATGGCTAATCTTTTACTAAATTAAAAAATGGACATGGTGAGCCTTCATTTAATCATCTCAGGATACACTGGTATGTGGCATTATTGCACGTGGAAACTTATAAAATGCGAATAAAAATACTGTAATTGCGGTGACAAAGAAGAATCACATACAGAGGGTGGAGTTAACCCCGCCCACATTAAGCCACACCTCTGTCTGCACACTGCAGCCAGGAGTAGTTGGGCAGTCCGACGTCAGTCCGGCGGCAGGGAAGCCACCATTACAAAATCAGGGAACAGCTGGGCAGCCACAGTCGGGTCACCAGCAAAGCATCTCTGACAGGACGATGTGTAAATGTTTCTGGATGACAGCTATCCTTATCAAGTAACACTGGCCACCAGTGGCTGCCTAATTCTCTGCACTTGTTTTGCGCTATCGTGAACTGCTATGTGGAGTGCACAAAACAAAATAACCGTACATACTTCTGACATACACAATTGTAATATTTACATCTAAACATTAGTTGTAGTTACATTTGCAGTATGTCTTTGACCGGATCAAAGATCAGATTAGAATTGAACTGTGTACATGCAACCAGGGAAACTATCCAGTTAGAACAAACGTTTACATATGGCACATTTTCGACAGCAATAAATCACATTGACATGCATAGAACGATCTAAAATACTGGAAACTACCGTAGCAGAAGAAATTTTGAGTTCTGTTTTAAACAAAGATGCTGCAGCATAGAGTGAGATGATCTTCTGAACATGATTTTATTTTTTGTCATGATTATTATTAAGTGACTGTTCGCTCCTAAATTTCTAAAACTGTGCGGTCAGTGCTTTATTCTAGATAGCTTGGACCCAGAAGAATGGTTAGCACACAACACATTAACTTTACACACGACACATTAACTCACAACACAACACAATAACTCACAACACAACACAATAACTCACAACACAACACATTAACTCACAACACAACACATTAACTCACAACACAACACATTAACTCACAACACAATAACTCACAACACAACACATTAACTCACAACACAACACATTAACTCACAACAGAAGTAAAGCAGCAATTGAAGTGCTTTTATTCTGAAATTTCTACTGGGCTGAGCAGCTAACTGCCTAACAGAAAGTAATGTCACAGTGAGCTGTGTAGGGAGCATGTTATTGCTACAAGAGAAGCTAGCAGCAGTGTTGCCAGAAACGTTGTCTTTACTACGGTTCTCCTTCCTCTAAACACACACAATATGAACGCACACTCCTCCCTCCGCTCTGACACCCCCCTCTGTCGCTGCACGCGCGCTCCTCTCCTCTCCTTTTTTCTGCTCCGTCCTCTTCAGAATAAAAGCACTTCAATTGCTGCTTTACTTCCGTTGTGAGTTAATGTGTTGTGAGGTAAGTTAACGTGTTGTGTTGTGACCCTTCTGGGCCATGAGTTAATGTGTTGTGTTGTGAGTTAATGTGTTGTGTTGTGAGTTATTGTGTTGTGTTGTGAGTTATTGTGTTGTGAGTTATTGTGTTGTGTTGTGAGTTAATGTGTTGTGTGTTAAGTTAATGTGTTGTGTGTAAAGTTAGTGTGTTGTGTGTAAAGTTAGTGTGTTGTGTGTAAAGTTAGTGTGTTGTGTATAAAGTTAATGTGTTGTGTTGTGACCCTTCTGGGCCACCGTACTAATCCATGCTAACAACATTTAACCATGAATGAACTTAAACTCTGTGCGGCTAATGCAGCAATGTGCCTCTTGAATAGAAATATGTTGGAATAACTTCAGCCTTTATTTTGTCTGGACACCACTGGAAACACAAATTCACATGATTGTTCACTCCAGCGGAGCTCATTATGTCTATCACGAATATCCGGTTGATCTTCAAGGACATGAGGGTAGATCGCAGGCAGCAAAGATAAATAACCACAAAAATAAAACTAAATTTCTAAATAATCTGTCAGTGAATCAAAATCCCCAGCGAAAAGTACATTACTTGATTGACATGCAGAACAGCGTTCAAGAACACCCTGGACAAGGTTTTATTAATGTGCGTTCAAGCAGTGGTGTTTTCTCAAATGTTGTTCCAGGCCTTGTGTTTCCACTGCTCTGTTTCTATAAATGTCCATCTCCGTGTCACATTAATCCATCAGGGCACAAAAAACACTTCATTTCTCCTTTGTAAATGTTACGGGGGTGTAGTTGATGATGACAGGCAGTAAGAAATTTGGAGATGGAATGAAAAGATGTAATTGAATTATTGCAGGTTAGAGGGATGATCTGGGTGAGAACACACGAGCCACCAAAGAGGAACCAAGTATTTTTGGCCACAACAATAATTTATTAATCCTAAAAACCTAAATGGCCAATAAGATGGTAAAAAAACTATAAATACATAGAACAGCTCTAAAAAGTATAAAATACAATAAGATGAAGAAACAGGTAAAAAAACTAGTAAAAAGCTATATTAAAAGTCCGGGGGACAGCTGACAAAGCAGCTTTGGGGGACAGCAGATCCAGAATCCAGGGGACATCCTCCACCCGCCAGACTTGACCCATGATGTCCTTCCTCCATGACCAGGGAAGTCCTCGGGTCACACGCACCAGGACCTGCAGGCAAACATCTGCCAGCACCGGAAGCAACCACGGTTGCCTTAGGCCATCCTGAGGAGTGTGGCTACGCTTTCCCATACTTACAGGCCAGGCAGAGTTCCCCTCTGCCTCTGCGCGTATTCAGCCTCACACACTCCTCCCCGTGTCATGTCGCTTCTGGCTGGCCTTCCAGCGCGCTGGGACTCCTGCGTGGAAACACACAAGCGGCAGCACCAAAGGTACTCCAACATCCAGGCTGGACCCAGCCTTCTTGTGTGTTTCTACCAGTCTGCTAAGTCACGTCGGGCTACTTACAACACAGGCAGGGTCCCTGCCCTGCCCCTGCGTGTTGACGGCATGGCAGAACTGGCGGTCCCAGCGGTCCAACTGCCCCCGGTGCGTGCGCCCTCCTCACTCCATTGGTGCACCTAATGAGTGGTCTGGCGGTTCAAATGTGCCCCCTGTGCATACAGGCCCGGTGGTTCCCGTCGTGTATGCCATGCTCCCAGGGTGCGCAGAGCCAAGCGCCCCTGGGATATGCGCCCTCCTGGCCGGGCAGGAACTTTTCGCAGAGTCTGCTACATTCTGGGTGCGCGTCTGTTTCTCTGCTCCACTCCTATATAGTCTATCAATTAAGAGCAGGTGCTTCTAATTAAGGGGCGTGTCCACATGCAGCATGCAAGGGGTGAAAAAAACACAACATGCAAAAAACCAGCCAATCATGCAATTTGTCCCACCTGCTCACATAAACATGTCAACTACGGTTAGCACTTCCATGTTTCGAAGCGGACGCTGCCCACAGTCACTACCAAACTCTAGTCCCTGATTGGTAACAGTGCAGCATCACCATGATTAAGTGTGAAAAAGATCAACTGGTCAAAATGTCAGCATGTGATCAATAAAGGCCTGATTTGTACATAGCCTGTAAGCCTGAAATTAAGAACTGGCATAGCGACCCGCAATCATGAGGGTTTCAGATGAGGAAGCCCAAAATTCTGGTCCAGGCAGGTTTGCACAGACTTTTCATTGGAAGTGGCCGCTTGAAACGCAAGTCGACGTAGCTGGTGTGCAGTGCAGGTGGAGGGGGAGGGGCTTGGTCACTTTCCTGCTCTCCTCATATGTTTCTAATATGATTTAGCAATAAGCCTAACTCTTGCTGAAAGACGTCAAGTCAGGGAGGAGCTTCCAAGCTCAGTTTATTTACGGCATTCAACAAAGACTAAAACTGCAAACACACAAGAATATATTTGTCAAATAAAAATCTCTAAACATGAATAGCAAAACAACTTATTTTAGAGTTCAATTCCAGTATGACAATACTGCTGCTAATCTAACATACAACCTTGAAGAAAAAGAGACAAATAAGACAATAATCAGAATTATATTAACTTAATTAACTAAATTTCCCTTCGGGGATTAATAAAGTTGTTCTTGAATCTTGAATCTTGAATCTTGAACTTAAACCAAAACTTACAGACAATGAGGTCTTTGGCACAAACAGAAGCAGGATGGCAACAGAAGACAAGACTGAATGGCAAAGACTGAATTAACATGGCTGACATTGACTTCCTCCCATGAATGCAAAAATTGCCTTCAAAATAAAAGTCTGTACTAAACATGACTTCAGAATGAAGACAAAACTTATTAGATAGAGGCAAAAAAACCGAGGGCAGAACAGTCACAGTGGTCCTTTGTTTGTATGCGTAGACACTTGACAAATTAGAGCAACCTCCAAAATTACCAGGGTGGTGGCTGACCAATGTCAAAAAAGTTTCCAGTCACTGTTGAATTTTTACTTTATTTAGAACTTTAGCAGACGCCACATAGGGTGTAAAATAGTGACTGCTGCCGCCCCTTTACATGTTCAACTGGGTGATAAAACTATTATTTAGGTCTCTGCTTGGTGGAATTTTGGTAAATGTGACCATAGCTTCACTCAGACTCTCAAAATTATGAGTATTTCTTAGCATTAATGTGACTTTTGGTGCTGCATGGTGGTTTTGCTGATGGTCTAGTCTGGTTGATTCGTGGTGAGTTTCAGCTTCATGCAGGCGTTGAGACTTCCATCCACTAAACGTGATCGTAGGTTGGTCTGAATGTTTTTTAGATGTGAGAAAGACTGCTCACATGCAGACGTGGAGCCAAACATCGTCAGTACTGTCATGGTGCCTCTGTCAGCCCCACCCCTCTCTGCTCTGGAGGATTCCCAGCTGTTGATACTCACCTCATCACCCCTGCTGCCTTCTTAAGGAGATCCACAGCCAGTATTCGTCGCCAGTTCATTGCTCCTCCGTGGACGTTATCACCACGAGTGCTACTTGGGATTCCCTCCGGAACGGTACGATCATTCCACGCTCGCCTCGCCAGCTGTTCATGCCCTCACAGCCTTCACAGAAGTCCTCCAGTCACGCCAGATTTTCCTGCTATTCACCTGCAATCTAGAACCAAAGATCCCGCTTATAAAAAATCACCTGCAAGAAAAATAAATCAAAATCTTCTTCTTCTTTCTCTTTCGGCTTTTCCCATCAGGGGTCGCCACAGTGAATCATCCTTTTCCACCTCACTCTATCATGAACATCTTCTACCCTAACATTAGCCAACTTCATGTCCTCTGTTAAGACATCCATATAGCTCCTCTTTGGCCGTCTTCTTGCCCTCCTGCCAGGCAGCTCCATCTCCAACATCCTTCTACCAATATATCCACTATCCCTCCTCTGAACATGTCCAAACCATCTCAGTCTGGCTTCTCTGACTTTGTCGCAAACACAGGCAACATGAGTCGTCCCTCTGATGTACTCGTTCCTTATCCTGTCTAACCTGGTCACTCCTAAGGAGAACCTCAACATCTTCATCTCTGCTACCTCCATATCAGCCTCTTGTCTCTGTCTCACTGCTACAGTCTCTGACCCATAGAGCAGAGCTGGTCTCACCACTGTCTTGTACACCTTTCCTTTGAGTCTTGCTGACACTCTTCTGTCACACAACACTCCTGACACTTTCCTCCACCCGCTCCAACCTGCCTGCACTCGCCTCTTCACCTCTTTTCCACACTCTCCATCACACTGAACTGTTGACCCCAAGTACTTAAACTCCTGCACCTTCTTCACCTCAGCCCCCTGTAACCTAACGCTTCTACCTTGATTCCTCTCGTTCAGACACATGTATTCTGTCTTACTACGACTGACCTTCATGCCTCTTCTTTCCAGAGCAAACCTCCACCTCTCTAGCTGTTCCTCCACCTGCTCTCTACTCTCACTGCAAATTACAATTTCATCCGCAAACATCATTGTCCAGGTAGATTCCTGTCTTACCTCATCTGTCAGCCTGTCCATCAGCATAGCAAACAAAAAGGGACTCAAAGCTGATCCTTGGTGTAGTCCCACCTCCACCTTGAACTCCTCTGTCTGACCTACAGCACATCTCACCGTCACCATCATACTTCTCTCATACATGTCCTGAACTACTCTGACATACTTCTCTGCCACTCCAGACGGCCTCATACAGAACCACAGCTCCTCCCTCGGCACTCTGTCATACGCCTTCTCTAAATCTACGAACACACAATGCAGCTCCTTCTGACCATCTCTGTACTTTTCCATCAACATTCTCAAAGCAAAAATGGCATCAGTGGTGCTCCTACGGGGCATGAAACCATACTGCTGCTCACAAATCTCCACCTTCTTCCTAAGCCTGGCTTCCACTACTCTTTCCCACAGCTTCATTGTGTGGCTCATCAACTTTATTCCTCTATAGTTGCTGCAGTTCTGCGTGTCACCCTTGTTCTTAAAGATCGGGACCAGAACGCTTCTCCTCCATTCCTCAGGCATATTCTCACTCTCTAGAATCCTATTGAACAAACTTGTAAGAAGTTCCACTGCTGTCTCTCCTAAGCACTTCCATACCTCCACAGGTAGGTCATCAGGACCAACGGCCTTTCCGCTCTTCATCCTTTTCAGAGCCTTCCTAACCTCATTCTTTCCAATCTCTGCTTCTTCCTGCTCCACAACAACCACATCTTCCTCCCTTCTTTCCTTGTCATTTTCCTCGTTCATGAGCTCCCCAAAATACTCCTTCCATCTTTTTTGTACACTCTCCTGGGTTGTTAGCACCTTTCCATCTCTGTCCTTAATCACCCTTATCTGTTGCATGTCCTTCCCATCTCTGTCTCTCTGTCTGGCTAGCCTGTACAAGTCCTTCTCTCCTTCCTTTGTGTCTAACCTGTCATATAGCTCATCGTAAGCTTTCTGTTTGGCCGTTCCCACCCCTCTCTTCACTCTACGCTGCGCTTCCTTGTACTCCTGTCTACCTTCCTCAGTCCTTTCTACATCCCACTTTCTTTTAGCCAACCTCTTCCTCTGGACGCATTCCTGTACTTCCTCATTCCACCACCAAGTGTCTTTACCGTCTTTCCTCTTTCCAGATGACACCCCTAGCACCTTCCTACCTGTTTCCCTGATAATCTCTGCTGTAGTTTCCCAGTCATCTGGAAGCTCACCCTGAACACCCAGGACCTGTCTCGACTTCTGCCTAAATTCCTCTGTAGCTTCCACCACTTGGTCTTCTTTTCTGTTTTCCCTCTCTTCTTCTTCCTGACCTCCAGAGTCATCTTACACACCACCATGCGGTGCTGTCTGGCTACACTCTCTCCCACCACCACTTTGCAGTCATTAACCTCTATCAAATGACCTCGTCTACATAGAATGTAGTCCACCTGAGTACTCCTACCTCCACTTCTGTATGTCACTCTATGTTCCTCTCTCTTCTGGAAGTAAGTGTTGACTACAGCCATTTCCATCCTCTTCGTAAAGTCCACCACCATCTGTCCCTCCAGATTTCTTTCCTTCACACCAAACCTGTCCATCACCTCCTCATCACCTCTGTTGCCCTCACCAACATGCCCATTAAAGTCTGCTCCGATAACAACTCTCTCTCCTCTGGGGATACTCTCTATGACCTCATCCAACTCCCTCCAGAATCTCTCCTTCACTTCTAACTCACAGCCAACCTGTGGCGCATACCCACTGACTACATTCACCATCACCCCTTCAATTTCTAACTTTAGGTTCATCATCCTGTCTGAGACTCTTTTCACCTCTAGAACACTGTTTACAAACTCCCCCTTCAGAATCACTCCTACCCCGTTTCTCTTCCTATCAACACCATGATAGAACAGTTTGTATCCTCCTCCAATACTACGTGCCTTGCTGCCCTTCCACCTTGTCTCCTGCACACACAGTACATCTACCTTCCTTCTCTCCATCATGTCTGCCAGCTCTCTGCCTTTCCCTGTCATTGTGCCAACGTTAAGAGTCCCTATTCTCAAACCTATGTTCCTGCCTTTTCCCTTCTCTCTCTGGCCACGGACCCTTCTGCCTCTCCTCTTTCTTCGACCAACAGTAGTCAAATTTCCACTGACACCCTGTAGGTTAACAGCATCGGTGGCGGTCGTTGTTAACCCAGACCTCGACCGATCCGGTATGTCTAAAGTGTTGTGGATGATTTGCATGGTTATAAATTAAAATACTTACCATAAATCTCTCCTGTTATCCTTCCGGGTTTCAGCATCTGGGTCTGCTTCAAAGTCTCGAATACCATGATAGAAACGAACTGACCAAGCACCTGACCCAGCTGACCCGGAAGAGCTCCTTCACTTCATCTCTCAGCAAGCGATCTTTCTCGAGCAACAAGCGGATATCATAACTCGGATGTCTTCTGCGCAATATGACCTTTACCGCCATATGGACAGCATTACTCAGACTCTCAAACACCTCGGCAACCTCTAATCAACCCGGAAATGCTTCAGCTCCTGTCACAGTTCCGTCACCAGAAAACCTCTGTCTCCAACCGGAACCATTCTATGGTGATGTAAAAGCCTGTGGTGGATTTCTGCTGCAGTGTCAACTCATTTTTCAGCAAGCACCCAGGTATTACCACAGTGATCTCAGTTAAATAACCCTCATAATTAAAGCATTACGGGACAAAGCCTTACAATGGGGCCAAGCATTCCTAGCCGCTCACCCCATTTCACATTTACCTTTTGAGCATTTTATGAATGAATTCCACTTAGTTTTCGACCAGCCACAAGAAGCTGTACGGCGATTACTGAGCCTCAAACAGCGTAATTGACCGGTTTCAGATCATGTTATTGATTTTCATATTTTTACAGCAGAGGCTGGTTGGCCCAAACCCGCCCTTAAAGGCATTTTTTATCAATCCCTCAAAGACCGCATCAAAGATCACCTTTGTGCACAACCCGGACCTAATAATTTTGAAGAGCTTGTCACGGCCGCCCTGCGATCAGATATTTGACTCAGTGAACGTCAAGCTGCACGGGACCATCAAAACCGTCAGCATACTTTAACATCATCCCGATAACTTCAAGTATTAAACCCCTCTCCTCAATCAGGCCAAGAAGTCATCAATCACAACACGGAGGAACCCATGCATGTGGGACATTCCAAACTCTCCGAGGAGGAAAGGAGGAGACGAAGAGATGAAAGGCTGTGTTTTTACTGGGGTAATCCTGGCCACCAGGTAAATCAATGCAACCTTTGTTTCACCTCCAAGACCCCTCCATTTGATTGCAATCTAATGGGGGAGGATTCTTCTAAACCTGATAGAAATAATTTTGTTCCGGTCAAGATCAGCCATCATGCTAAGATCCATGAATGTAAGGCTCTCATAGATTCTGGTGCATTCTGGTTCATTCAATCATGCAAACTATTAGTGCAAAGGTAAGCTAACACCTGTGCTAAGGTGAGTGTTTATATTCTTCTGAAATGGATGGTGGAATGTGAAAAGAAGGAGGGAGAGTGACCAGCCACCCCCACACCAAGACCCCCGCAGCAGCAGCAGCGGCAGCCAGAACCCCCCAACGCCACACGGCAGCAGGCAGAGAACAACCGTCCCCCGGGCAATCACATCCGCCACCCAGGCCAGGGCCAGCAGGACCGCCACGAGGCCCCCAGAGCCAGAGAGCAGAGAGGCATGGGGGGAAAGAGAGTGCAGAGAGAGTTTTTTTTTTTAATGATTAAAGATTTGTCTGCAACCCAGATGTGGCCATCAAAAGAGCAAGATTTGGCTCGCAATCCATAGGTTCCCTACCCCTCATATAGGGTTTGGTGCAGTAGGATACTACGCTGATGGGGTGGCAGCGTAGGCAGCCATCACACCAGATTTGGCTGGTGAAGATGACCAAAACATAAACCAGATAGTTAATTTTAGCATATGCATTGCCGACTTCCAGGGTGCAAGGCCAAGCGCCAAACAACTGACCGCGGGCGAAACACTGGCTGCGGGCAGCCGACCCCAGGCCCTGGAACCCCAAGTCGCCCCAGCCCCCGCCACGGCAACCAGCCTTCCAGCATGGCCGTTCCCTTTCAGCCGCACTGCCAACCCTGCGCCCAGAAGGCACCAACCCAGGAACCCCTGCCAAGTTGCTGGCAAAGTGTGCACCCCCCCTACCCAAGCTACCAGAGCCCCGAGGCCAGGAGAACAGCAGGTCCGGCAGAACTCAACCCTCAAAATCCACCCCGGCCCACCAAACCAGCCAGGACCCGGCTCAACCCATCACCATCCCACCCCTACTAGGTGATGTTTTGGAAATGGAAATGGCTTATTGAGATAGATGATAGATGATGACTTTATTAATCCCACAATTGGGAAATTTCATATACCTGTGGCAGCAAAAGCGACATTCAGAAATAATCTATATAATATAACATAAAAAAGGACATAAAAACGACTTTCATATTAAATTATTAAAAATATTAAATAATTTAAAATTATCATTACAATTATTATTGAAATTATTATCAAAAATGAGATTCATATTAAAAAAATAAACAAGTAAATAAATAAATAATAATAATTATTATAATAATAATCACAATAATAATCACAATAATAATAATAAATTATATACAAAAAATATGTGGTCAACTGCAAACTTTTTTTTTGTAAAATTGTAAATTGTACAATTGTAAATTTCAAGCAATCGAAATAAGAATAATACACAAAAACAATATAATCATCAAATACTCCGTTTATGGAGTATTCTGAAACTGAGGAAAATGTATTAATTAGGGAGATGATTTGGCAGATGGAAGATTGTGAATTTTGAGTAAATGATAAAACATCATCTTCATAAAGACTTATTTTATGTTCTACATTTCTGGTTTTAATGCCTTCAATATCCCGGCTTTGCCTAATTGCAGCAGCTAGAAGTTCAATAAAGAGTGCAAATAAAGACAGAGATAGTGGACAGCCTTGTCTGGTTACTCTTTGTAAGTTAAAGTCGGTCCCCCAAAGCTCCCTGCCATGCTGCTCACCTCTTCCTTCTCTTTGTGGAGCACGATCTTGGCCACGATGGGTCTTGGCCGGTGATTTTCAGGTCTCGCTGCTCCCATGCGATGGACAGGTGAAAGTTTATGGATTTAACTGTTTCCTCTGGAAGCTTTAGCTGGGTTTGAATAAAGCTTTTAATTATTTATTTATTTTTTGGACGCTGGTTTGCCGCGGGATTTTTTTTAAGGTTAAAGTGTGCCGTGGCTCAGAAAAGGTTGAAAAACACTGGTCTAGTATATTACTTAGCTTCCGCATAAATGTATGTGGCAGCTGTTTGTTTACAACGGGACTCATTTCCTCTTCCGGGATTTTTTAACACTACTGCGCATGCCCAAATGATTTATTCCGACCGAATGTGTGAACATTTTTACTACTAGGTTTTCTGTGCCCATGTGCACGGTTGAATTTTAACCCGACTATTAATCCGATCAAGATATTTTGCCCATGTAACCGCGGCTACTGCTGCCTTATCCTTCAGTGTATTGTCAAAGACTTTCCCCAGGCTCTTCACTGGTTGTTCTGACTCTGAGGGAATTAGGACTCCATCCAAGCGGAAACGGAACTTCTCCACTACTTTTCCTTTCCTCAGAACAAGGGACCTTGATTTAGCTGGCTTAAACATCATTCTTGCCCAAGCCATAAGCCTCTCAAGCCCCTGGAGGAGCCAACGACATCCTGCCACTGATGTAGATGTGACAGTCAAATCATCCATGAGGGCACGAATTGGTGGTTGGCATGTGCCTGATCTGAATAGTGGACCCCGACATTCTGCTTCAGCTGCTTTGACCAGCATGTTCATCGCAAGGGCAAACAGCACCCCGGATATGGTACAACCCTTGATGATGCCTTTCTCCAAACGGTGTCATGCGGATGTTACTGAGCCTGAGGTGAATTGCAGATAGAAACTGTTGTAGTAATCCTGTACCAGATCTCCAATCTTCTCTGGAACTTGATATGTCGTCAGGGCCATTGCCACCAGCTTGTGCGGAATAGATCCATAGGCATTAGCAAGATCAAGCCAAATGACTGACAGATCTGCTTGATTTTCTCTTGCCTCTCGGATCAACTGGGTAACAACTCCTGCATGCTCTAAGCAGCCTGGCATGCCTGGAACCCCACCCTTCTACACTGTGGTGTCAATGTACTGATTCCTCAGGAGGAACTCTGTCAGCCTGTTTGCAAGAACCTTAAAGAATATCTTGGCTTCCACACTGAGCAAAGAGATGGTGCGGAACTGTGTGATGTCACTAGCATTCTCTTCCTTTGGAATGCAGACACCTTCTGCATGTCTCCATTGCTTGGGTATCTTCCCTCTCCGCCACACTGATCTGATAATTCTCCACAGCCTGGCCAAAAGTCTTGGGCAGCTTTTATACACTCTGTATGGCACTCCGCTGGGCCCAGGGGCCGCGCTAGCCCGCGCGGCTTTGGTTGTTTCTCTCACTTCGGCCATGGTGGGTTCTTTGGTGTTAAAATGGATAGAGGGATTTTGTGGTTTGCTAAGCTCCCTACGTGGTGGGAGATTTTCCTCCATTCTCTCATGGCTGTAAGTATCAATAAGGTGCTGGTTAATTTCCTCCTCTGAGCACACAAGACTCCCACTGCGCTTCTGTCCTAGCAGCTGTTTGGTAAATCCAAATGGATTTGCTATAAAAGCAGTCCGCTTGCGAGCTTTCTCTCTGGCTCTTCTCCTATTACACTCGGCACGCCTTAGGGAGATGAGCTTCTTCGTCAAGATGACCCAGAGCTCAGTCAGGGCGGGTTTCTCCTCCTCTCTTGCGTTCATAAACTGTTGCTTTAGGGCCATCAGCTCTTTCCTTAGCTTGCCAATCTCAGCCTCACGCCGGTTTGGGCGAGTCGAGCGCCTCGCCTTCGGTTCTTTGATGCCAAACCTCTCCGCACCAATGCTGATAATCAATGTACACATTCACTGTAGACGCTTATCAACTCCTCCTCTCATCGTTGCTTCTAGGGCTGCATCCACATCCTCATCAAACTGGTGCCAATCATTCTCCTTGTTTGCGGCAGGCCATAAGATTCAAGAGTGTTCAGATGGTCTGCTAGGTGCAGGATGCAGGGCTTGGAGGTTCTGGATGCTGTGGGGTGATTCAGGGACCTGCTCCTCATCCGCCTTACCAGAAGTAGTGCTAAGCACTGTCTCTGTGCGTTGCCTTGCTTGCTTACCCCTCGTGCAGCCCATCTTGGCCTGGTGAATCTTCAAACCCCCTCAACTTCTTACAGGTTGCTGTCATTGTCAATAATCCAGTGCTAGTATCTTGTACCGAGAAATCCGTCCATGTGAGGTGCTCATCCTTCCCCCCACTGGGGGTATCTTTCTTTAGGGTTTTTCGTAGCTTAGTGTGGGTGCTCCCTCACAGGAGATGCAGCTCAGGATGCTACCCCTCACTGCCCCTGTTGCCGTCTCTCTGTGCTGTCCATTTAGACTAACAGAGGAACCATCTGAAACCTTAGACTAGCAGCAGAACCACCTTAACCCCTTAGACTACCAGCAGAACCAGCTGAAACCCTTAGACTAGCAGCAGAACCAGCTGAAACCATTAGACTACCTGCAGAACCAACTGAGACCCTTAGACTAACAGCAGAACCATAAGCAGCTAAAATTCAGGGCCACATTCAGACACTTTGGGCCCTGTGGATCCTCATGTTTTTCAAGGCCCCTCTACAGTTTACAGATGTCAGGAAATACTTTCAGAGGAGAACCAAAGACTTTTTCAGCTATTTTTCTACAATGGGATCATTTTAAAATGTAGTTTACAATTTAGGATTCAAGATGAAGAAATATATCTGACATTTTTTAAATCAAAGCTTTAAATCAAAGCAAAATCTGATGGATTGTAAATATTTTGTCATGAATAATTCATGATGATCATTAACATTTCAATTCCTCGTCTGTTTTAACTTCATTTCAAATCATTTCTAATCTATTTCATTTTCATTGATGATCATGTTTTTGGGTCCAAATCCAAAAGAAATGAGCAAACAGTGAAAATGTCATCTGTCAGTCTGTCATCAGGGCGGGTCCCACCTGGCTGAATGGACCAAGTTCCTGGAGCTCCAGCTGCATCACTGCTCCTGAACACACTTTTCTGCCTGATTGCAGGTTGGAGTACTGCAGTTTGTCAGAGATCAGCTGTGAAGCTCTGGTCTCAGCTCTGAAGAAAAACCCGTCCAATCTGACAGAACTGGACCTGACCTTCAACAAACTGCAGGATTCAGGAGCTCTTCATCTGTGTGGTTTTCTGGAGAGTCCAGACTGCAGACTGCAGACTCTGAGGTCAGTTAAGAAGCTGAACTCCCTGAAGGATGAGAAGCACGGATCAGGTGAAGAACTTTCTGATCTTTCACTGGCTGTCTACAGCCGTGTTTGAAACAAACTGATGATTGGTTCATATTTTCTTCATCAATTGAATTGATTGTTCTGATGATTGATGGAAACTGATCTGTTTTAATCAGGATCTTGTAAATCAGGATCCAACCTATTTTAGAAAATAGTTTGAAAAGATCTTTAAATTTCGAATCTAGAACAGACTTTTCCTTTGAATGCCACTAGTACAGTGTTTTTTGGTCAGTGCATCAGTCAGTCACTGAAAACCAGAAATGACTGTAGATTCATTTACCACTAGAAATTAAAAACTGTCACTTCAAAAATGACTTTATTTTTGGAATTTTGGATTCAGAAAAGTTTTCTGAAGACTAAAAAATGCTGAAACCTAGAAAGTTCAACTCAGGCCCAAAGGCAGCAAAAGGACATTTAGAATAGAGTTCAACACTTCATGAACACAATGAAAAGGTGACATGAAAAGCTGCAAACAACTGATGACATGAACCAAAAAGAAGTGTCATTGAAAGTTCACTGACTGAATATTAGACGTTTCCATTCAACTAAAGACACAACTGTGTTGAATCCACCAGTAGAGGAAATCCAAGGTGATCTAACGAAGTGTTTTCAGGATTCTTCAAAGATGAAGTCCAAATCCACATGAATTTACAATTGTCTGTGTAGAGCATCAAGAATGGAAGTGAAAGAAGACTTTCATGTTCTGCACTAGCTTTCTGCTTTTCTACTGAACTGCAGGAAAAAATGGACGACTGCCCCCAGATTTCTGGCTATTTGCACTGAGCCAGTTCCTCAAACACACAAGCCTCCTGATCTGTTCAGAGGAGAGAGAAGCTCTCTTTTTCTGAACCACATGTCCAAAGAAGGACAATCATCTCTCACAAGGCACTGATGGTGCTGCTGTCTCCAGGTACTTGTGTGCAAGGCGGCCCCTTGATGTTTGACCACCACTTAAGGGGCCAGTCCTCCAAGCTAATTGTGGGCTCTGTCTTGTAGATAGTAGTGACCCTAGTGAACCAGCTGAAACCCTCAGACTAGCAGCAGAACCAGCTGAAACCCGTAGACTACCAGCAGAACCAGCGGAAACCCTTATACTAGCAGCAGAACCATCAGCAGCTCCTCTTCATGGCCACATTCAGACACTTTGGGCCCCGTGGATCCTCATGTTTTTCAAGGCCCCTCTACAGTTTAGAGAAGTCAGGAAATACTTTCAGAGGAGAACTAAAGACTTTTTCAGCTGTTTTTCTGCAATGTCATCATTTTAAAATGTATTTTACAATTAAGGATTAAGATGAATAAATACAATTTAATCTGACATTTATGAAATCAAAGCTTTTAATCAAAGCAAAATCTGTAGCATTGTAAATATTTTGTCATGAATAATTCATGATGATCATTGACATTTCAATTCCTCGTCTGTTTTAACTTCATTTCAAATCATTTCTGATCTATTTCATTTTCATTGATGATCATGTTTTTGGGTCCAAATCCAAAAGAAATGAGCAAACAGTGAAAATGTCATCTGTCAGTCTGTCATCAGGGCGGGTCCCACCTGACTGAATGGGCCAAGTTCCTGGACCTCCAGCTGCATCACTGCTCCTGAACACACTTTTCTATCTGATTGCAGGTTGGAGAGCTGCTGGTTGTCAAAGATTAGCTGTGAAGCTCTGGTCTCAGCTCTGAAGAAAAACCCGTCCAATCTGACAGAACTGGACCTGAGCTACAACAACCTGCAGGATTCAGGATTTCTTCATCTGTGTGGTTTTCTGGAGAGTCCAGACTGCAGACTGCAGACTCTGAGGTCAGACTCAGACAAAGTTGTGTTGACCCACAGTGAGCAGAAATGTCCAGATTCTGATCTGCAGCAGCATCTTCCTGCAGCTGCTTGTTCTCTTCAAGGATCTGCAGAAGAACTTCTTCTTCTCTTCCTGCAGCTGCTTGTTTCAAAGCTGTCTGCTGACATTTGTGCTCCACAAAGTTCTGCTTGCAGCCATCAGCTCTTCTTTGAGTCTTTGCTCCAACAGACTCCTTTAAAGCGCGTGCAGAAAAAGCAGCCGTGCACGCTCACATGCACTCTGAGTCCTGCTGCTGTGTTTCAGCAGATGCAGCTGAGAGTCCAGCGGCTGATGTTTGTGAGCAGACAGTGACAGAGTCATGCTGCAGCTGGATGCTGCTCTGACAGACACATCCTCCACAAACATCCTCACCTTTTCATCCACAAGCATCATCACATCATCCATCAAAGCTCCCAGCAGCTTCTGACTCTTCATTCAGAGCTGAAGTCATGGATCAGGGATCAATGTCCAACATTTGCTGCTGACTCTTCCTCATCACTTCCTTCTTCTCTCTGCTTTGATCTGTTGGAGCTGAAAGTCTCTGCTTGAAGGGCTGCAGCAGAGAAGGACTGGAAGATCATCTCCTGAAAACTGAGATGAAGACTTTCCAGCATCATGCTGCTGAAATTCTCCCATGATTCAGTGCTGTTTGGAGAAGAGCTGAGCAGAAAGAGGAAGTGGACTTTTTCTGCGGTTGCTGCAGAAACATCAGTTGGTTTGGATGCAGCCACAGGCGGATGTTTGACTTTCACACATCTGGACTTCTTTCCTGAAGAAGCTGCATGTTGTCCTGAATGTTCCTAAATGTTCTTCTTCTTTGCTTCTGCTGGACTCTTCTGATCTGCTGCTGTTGCTTCACATCTTTGGACTTTTTCTAAACTTTCTTATCTTCTTCAGCTCTGAACTTTTTAGAAGAAGTGAAGGATGAAAAACATGAACGTTGTCTTTAAACTAAACTCTTTGTTCTGGATTCAGGTTGGTGAGCTGCAGTTTGTCAAAGACCAGCTGTGCTGCTCTGGTCTCAGTTCTGAAGTCCAACCCGTCCCACCTGACAGAACTGGACCTGAGAGACAACAACCTTCATTCTTCAGATGTTCAGCAGCTCCAGGATCTGGTGAAGAGTCCAAACTCCAAACTGCAGACTCTGAGGTCAGTAGAGGGTTGGAGTCAGTCCAGCTGCTTCCAGATGTTTGGCCCTGAAGTTAGTCTGAGAGCAAATATGCAGAGTTTCCTGTGAAGCTGCAGCTTCTCAGTGAAGCTCTGAGGAGAATGATGACAGGCTTCAGGACAACAGTCAGCCAATCAGAGCAGCAGAAGTTCCAACAGGTGAAGATGACAGGAAGCTGCTGCTCTGAACAGGACTGAAGCTCCTGCTGCTCTTTCTGCTGCTGTGCTGCATCACTGACTGACAGACCAGGATCAGGAGACTCTCCTTCATCTCTGTCTCTCTACTTTCTCTCTGCAGGTTCTGAGTCTGATGTTCCTCCTGGATGAGCAGCAGCAGCAGCTGGTCTGCAGAGATGTTGTGACTGGACGGTGTTCCTGGGAGGTGGAGAGCAGAGTGATGGAGGAATCAGAGGAAGTGGAGATGAGTGTCAGAGCTGCAGCAGGAACTGATCTGAGATCAGCTCCACTGTCTCTCTCAGCATCAAGTGGACAGTTATTGTGCTGCAGCTCCCCCGGTGGACTGATGGAGAACTGCACTTCCTCTTCTCATTCTATCTTTGAGTGTTGATCTGAAACATGGGTTGGATTCAGGGGGGTATTCCAGGAAGCAACTAGCCTGCTTAAACTAGCCTGACTTTAACCCTGAACTCTGGCTGAAATCTGCCTGAACTGGCTTACTCTGGGTATGTCGGTTCCAAAAGACCGGATATGAGTTGGCGTACTTACGCTCGACTTGGTAACCCTGGGTTAATGCACAGGCACGTCATGTACATAAAGACATTCTCAATGGATCGCCGATTTCCGGAGTCACCATGGAAAATAGTGAGCCCGTCACTTCAGTGAGACGTAGTCGGAGATTAATGATGGCGTATGAAGATAATAAGACCATCAAAAGAGTAATACGGCTGCATCAGCAAAAGAAAGAGTTTCTGCTTGGAGAAAAATAACAGACAAAGTAAACGCACGACTTTCTGACCTTAATTCCATTTTCCTTGTGACAAATATATATATAAAAATGGGACAAAAAAGCGAACTTATCCAGATTACTTTACAGATGAGAAGGGTCAAAGCTATGACATAATTGAAGCAGCAAACGGTCTCAATAACTACTTTGTAAACGTGGGTCCAGAGTTGGCAGCGGAAATTCCAAAATGCAAAACTAGCAAAAACAATAATCCACCCATCGAAAGGATTCCACACTCAATCTTTCTCTCTGATGTGAAAATGAGCTGATATCAATTGTGAATAATTTCAAGAGTAAAAACTCAAAAGATTGTGAGGATATAGATATGAAGGTGGTGATAAGGTCATTTATAGTGTGTCCAAGCCTCTAACATACATGTGTAACTATTAGTACAAACTGGTAAATTCCCAAACCAAATGAAAATAGCCAAAGTGATTCCTATCTATAAGAGTGGAGACAAACACCAATTTACAAACTATAGACCTGCTTCTCTTCTTCCACAATTCTCAAAAATTTTAGAAAAAATATTCAATGATAAATTAGCTTTATTTATTGAAAAATATCACATTATAAATGAAAACCAATATGGTTTTAGAGAAAATAGATCAACGTCATTGGCTATCTGTAACCGTGTCAGTCTGTTTTCTGTCTTCCTCATTCTTGTGTTTCTCTGTTCAGGTTGGCTGTGGCTCTCCTGGAGGACTCCGCCCTCTTCCTGGTGGCCCCCCATGGAGTGGCACACAGCTGCCTGCACTTTAGGTTAATTTGTTTGAGCTGTATTTAGGTGACTCTGTGTCTGCACTCTGTGTTGGAGTGTAGCTTGTCCTATTCTAGCTCTTGTGAGGATTTTGCAGTATGAGTTTTTGTTATTAAATACTTTAGTTCTCTCTATGACGTGTCGTCTTGTCCTGCATCTGGGTCATCCTGGTGCCCCCGTAACATTACACTCCAACCATGTCTGACCCAGCAGGACAGAGTAAACCCAGTGACTTTTTTTCTCCAGCAGAGGAGAGGAACTCTGCCTTTATCCAGGACATGCGCAGCTGTTTGTCTGGAATGCAGCAGCTTCGAGATCGTCTCTCCTGCCTGGAGCACGCACCCCCAGTTCCACCCAGACAAATTCGACTGGGCCATCCTGAGCCATTTGATGGGACTGCTGAGGACTGCCGGACTTTCCTTACCTCCTGTCGCCTCCATTTCGACTTCAATCCAAGTGAGTTCCCCTCTGAACGGAGCAAAGTGGTTTTCGCTTTGAGTTTTTTGACTGGTCGAGCCAAGCGATGGGGGTTGGCAGAGTGGGACCGCGGAGCTAAACTGTGTCGCTCTTTTGGGGCATTTTCCAACCAACTTTTGACTGTGTTTGATCCAACCACTCCTCATCGGGCTGCGGCTTCTGAGCTTCTCCGTCTCCAACAAGGAGCCCGCAGCGTTTCTGATTACGCAGTGGATTTCCGGACTCTGGCTGCCAACACCCGCTGGTCGGACGACGCGCTAGTTGACGTTTTTCTTCAAGGCCTCTCCAACGTACTCAAGGACGAGCTGGCGGCGAGGGAGGTTCCGGAGGATCTGGAGGGGCTGATCGATCTGGCCGTGCGCATCGATCGGAGGATGAGAGAGCGGGGTCAAGAGCAACGCAGCATCGCAAGCCTTGGGATGCCGCTTCCTGTGGGTGTTCCTCCACTCCATTCCAACACCTGTAATCCACGTCAGGATTTTCCTCCCTCCCCAGAGCCCAGGCAGCAGGGATCAGGACGTCTAACCACTGCAGAGCGACAGAGACGTATGAGTGGTGGCCTGTGCATTTATTGTGGGCAGCCAGGTCACTACATCAGAGTTTGCCAAAAGAGACCTCAGTCACGAGCAGCGGGGCAGCTGGTGAGTCGTACTTCACTTTTTTCGTTGCTCACTCGCCCTTCCAACAAACTCTTGGTGACTCATGCTCAACAGAAGGGTGAGTTTGAGACTCTTATAGATTCTGGATCTGATGGAGACCTCATCTCTCAGGAGGTTGTGAACAGACTAAAGATTCCAGTTGAGCCTATAGTTCCTGCATTACAGATAAATGCTATAAATGGCTCCTTGATTCACAAGGTCTCGGCAAAGACAGTACCAGTTACTGTAACTGTATCTGGTAATCATACTGAACTTATGTCATTTTTTGTGGTAGAGGCAATGAGACCTCCTGTTATCTTAGGTTTTCCTTGGCTTTGTAGACACTCTCCCCACATTGACTGGTCTTCAGGGAGAGTGTTGTCCTGGAGTCCTTTTTGTTTGATGAACTGTTTAATTGCCGCTCCTGTTCGTTCTTCAGTTACCCCTCCTCCGCATCTTCCTCTGGACCTGAGCAGGGTTCCTCCTGAGTATCACGATCTTGGAGAGGTGTTTAGCAAGGCTCGTGCAAAATCTCTTCCCCCCCATCGGCCGTACGACTGTTCCATAGACCTACTCCCAGGGACGCAGCCACCTAGAGGACATATTTACCCTTTGTCCTCACCTGAGCAAAACGCTATGGAGGAGTACCTACTGGAGGGTCTCCAAGCCGGCATCATTCGACCCTCCTCTTCTCCTGCTGGGGCAGGGTTCTTCTTTGTTGGGAAGCGGGATGGAGGGTTACGTCCCTGCATTGACTACAGGGGTTTGAACAGTATCACAGTGCGCAACACCTACCCCCTTCCACTGATTAATACTGCTTTTGATTTACTGAGGGGTGCTAACATTTTTTCTAAGCTGGACCTCCGTAGTGCATATCATTTGGTGCGCATTCGAGAGGGAGACGAGTGGAAGACGGCCTTCAATACCCCTACTGGACACTTTGAGTACCTAGTAATGCCTTTTGGGTTAACAAACGCTCCTGCAATTTTTCAGTGTCTAATCAATGACGTGCTTAAAGATATGATCAATAAGTTTGTTTTTGTTTATCTAGACGACATTTTGATCTTTTCTCCAGACCCTGTTTCCCATGTGCAGCACGTCAGAGCTGTCTTACAACGCCTTTTGGAGAACCAGCTTTTTTGTAAGGCTGAGAAATGTGAGTTCCATACCACTCAGACTAAGTTTCTTGGGCATGTGGTCACTCCAGGCGCCATTCGAATGGATGATTCAAAGGTTCAGGCAGTTTTGGAGTGGCCTGTTCCTACTGGCAGAAAGCAACTACAACGCTTTCTGGGTTTCGCCAATTTCTACAGGCGTTTTATCCGGGGCTTTAGTGGCGTGGCTGCACCTCTCCATAGGCTGTCTTCTGAAAAGGTACGTTTTGTCTGGAATGAGGAGGCCAGCAAAGCGTTTTCTGAACTTAGGAGACGCTTCTCTACAGCTCCCATTCTGGTTCAACCAGACGCCTCAAAACAGTTCATTGTGGAGGTGGATGCATCTGACACAGGAGTGGGAGCTGTGTTGTCACAGAGAGCGTCTGATAACAAAATCCATCCCTGCGCGTACTTCTCCCGCAAGCTCACTCCTGCGGAGAGAAACTACGACATAGGGAACAGAGAATTACTGGCGGTGAAATTGGCCCTCGAGGAGTGGCGACACTTGCTGGAGGGGGCTGAACACCCCTTCCTAGTTTGGACTGACCACAAGAACTTGGAATACATCCGTACCGCCAAGAGACTCAACCCCCGGCAGGCGAGATGGTCCCTGTTTTTTGACAGATTTAGGTTCACCTTATCTTACAGACCTGGCAGTAAGAACCATAAGCCAGACGCACTCTCTCGCTTGTACCAGAAGGAGGAGGTGGTGGATGGAGTGAGTGACCCCATTGTTCCACACTCTATAGTGTTGGGTACCACACGCTGGGGTCTAGAACGCAAAGTTAAGGCATCGGTTAACGATCTCTCTGCTGTTCCTGCTGGATGTCCTGCAGGCTGTCTTTTTGTCCCCTCCACTCTTCGTCCCCAGGTGCTGAAATGGGGACACTCATCTCGTCTGGCATGTCACCCAGGTGTTACACGGACTGCTTTTATGATTGCACAGCGATTTTGGTGGCCTTCTATGTCTTCCGACATAAGAACCTTCGTTTCCTCATGTCCTGTATGTGCCAGTGTGAAGGTTCCACGTAGACCGCCAGCAGGTCTTCTAAGGCCCCTACCTGTGCCCTCTCGACCTTGGTCACACATTGCAATGGACTTCATCACTGGTCTGCCTAACTCCAGGGGTAAGACTGTCATCCTGACTATTGTGGATCGGTTTTCCAAGTTGGTCCATGCTGTTCCCCTGCAGAGACTTTCTTCAGCTAAGGAGCTAGCTGTTGTGGTATCCAGACACATCTTCCGCCTGCATGGTCTACCTGAAGACATAGTGTCAGACAGAGGTCCTCAGTTTGTGTCTGGTTTCTGGAAGGAATTTTGCAAGTTGTTGGGATCACAGTTAGTCTGAGCTCTGGGTTCCACCCTCAGACAAATGGCCAGGTGGAGCGCTGTAACCAGGATCTGGAAACCACTCTTCGAGCCATGTGCTCTAGGAATCCCAGTGCATGGTCTAACCAACTAACTTGGGCCGAATATGCCCATAACTCCTTGGTTACTTCTTCTGGGTTTTCACCTTTCCAAGCGGCTTACGGATACCAGCCTCCCCTCTTCCCCCATCAGGAGCAGCTGGCATCCACAACTGGTCCAGCGGCTTTCGTACGCCGGTGTCAACGCACCTGGAAGACTTTCAGAACACTGCTGTTGAAAAACCAGGAGAGGCTGGCTGCTGTTGCCAATCGTCGGCGGACCCCTGCTCCTGAGTATAAGGTGGGGGACAGGGTCTGGCTCAACTCCATGGACATCCCCCTCAAGGGTGGCTCCAGGAAGCTGCATCCTCGCTTCATCGGTCCCTTCTCCATCAGCAAGATCATCAACCCTGTGGCCGTGAAGTTGGACTTACCGCGCACCCTGAGAGTTCATCCAGTGTTCCATGTCTGCAAACTGAAGCCAGAGAAAGTGAGTACCCTCCACTCTGCGCCTACGGGTCCTCCTCCTCCCCGTCTCATTGATGGTGACCCCGTATACACGATCAACAAGCTCCTTGCTTCGCGGAGAGTGGGCCGTGGTGTTCAGTACCTGGTGGACTGGAAGGGTTATGGTCCGGCTGATCGACAATGGGTCCCTGGACGTCACATCCTAGACAAGAACTTGGTTTCCCGGTTCCACCGGGATCATCCGGACCAACCGTGTCGTCCGTCTGGTAGCCGGACGTAAGGGGGGGGGGGTTCTGTAACCGTGTCAGTCTGTTTTCTGTCTTCCTCATTCTTGTGTTTCTCTGTTCAGGTTGGCTGTGGCTCTCCTGGAGGACTCCGCCCTCTTCCTGGTGGCCCTCCATGGAGTGGCACACAGCTGCCTGCACTTTAGGTTAATTTGTTTGAGCTGTATTTAGGTGACTCTGTGTCTGCACTCTGTGTTGGAGTGTAGCTTGTCCTATTCTAGCTCTTGTGAGGATTTTGCAGTATGAGTTTTTGTTATTAAATATTTTAGTTCTCTCTATGACGTGTCGTCTTGTCCTGCATCTGAGGTCATCCTGGTGCCCCCGTAACACTATCATTGATGCTGTGGAGGAAATCACAAATGCTTTGGACAAAAAGAAATATGCAGCTGGAATTTTCATTGACTTAAAAAAGCATTTGACACTCTCAATCATGACACCCTACTTGACAAACTGGAAGCGTATGGGATAAGAGGACTAGCGTTAACTTGGGTCAAAAGCTATTTAACGGGAAGAAAACAATTTGTCAAGATCGTTGAATATACATCAGAAACCAAAGAGATAAGTTGTGGTGTCCCACAAGGATCAATTCAGGGCCTGCTGCTATTCAATATTTACATAAATGATATATTCAATGTTTCAAAGCGTATGAAACTCATTATTTGCTGATGACACAAATATATTCTATTCTACAGACAATCAAAGGGAACTTATCAAGGTGGTGAACACAGAGTTAAACAAAATAAAATTATGGATGGATTACAACAAATTGTCTTTGAACCTATAAAACCAAAGTGATGTTTTTTGGAAACTACAACGCAAATAAAGACCTCTCAATTGTAATAAATAATGTCTTAATCGAACGTGTTACAGAAATCAAATTTTTAGGGGTTTTTATTGATGACAAATTAAGTTGGAAGCCACACATCAGACACATACAAACTAAAGTCTCAAAAAGTATTTCAATCGTTAATAAATTTAAACATATATTAGGATACAACAGTAGATATTTATTGTACTGTTCTTTAATATTGCCATATTTTACCTACTGTATAGAAATTTGGGGGAATAATTACAAGAGCTCACTACATCCTCTCTCTTTACTTCAAAAACGAGCCGTCAGAGTTGTACATAAAGCTGGATATCTTGATCATAAAAACAATTTTATCAATCAAGACTTTTAAAACTGCATGATCTTGTGGATTTTTACACTGCGCAATTTTTATACAGAGCCAGTTGGAAATCGTTACCATTCAACATCCAAAAACAGTTCTTAGAAAATGAAGGAGGCTACAGACTGAGGGGATGTAGGAACTTCAAGATCAAACTGATAAGAACCACAAAGAAAAGTTTCTGTGCGTCGTGTGTGGCGCTAAACTTTGGAACAGTTTAAGTAATGAGCTCAAACAATGTTCAAATATTCAAATATTCAAGAAAATGTATAAAGAAACTCTTATTTCAGGATATGAAGATAAGAGGATTTAAGGATCAACAGGTGCTTGAATAATTCCAAATACATGTGTGAACTTGATTGTGGTGAAATAATCAAAGCTCTTTTAATTACAACCACTGAGTGTTACATTGTAATGTGCAATACTGATTACTGAAATGTTTAAATTACAATCAATAAGCTATTGATTTTGTTTACTTGATCTGCAATGTGTAGCAATAATTACTGGTTTAATATGATTATGTGTTCTAATGATAATCAATGATTATTACATATCGGTATTGTTACTGTTTACTGAAATCATAAATGAATGTTTTCTGAAGATCATCAATCATTTCTAGGCACTGGATTTTGTTACTTGAAGAGAATCTATCTGATCAGAACCAGATTTAAAACACTGTAAAACTATCAAATGAATGGACTTAGTAGGGGTGGGATTATATAAACTTGCTTCTTCCCACTCATTTTCAAGCAATAAATCAAACTTTATTTAAACTTCAGTTAATGATTACTGTATTTAATTAAGCAAATGTGATTTAAGTGACATTTTTGTTTTTTTTTCTGTCTTTTTAATTTATGCATTTCATCATTTTTTTAATGAGTTTGATAAATATGTGTAAATTCTTTATTGCTTTGGCTACAATGCTTGAAATAAATCAATAAATCAAATAAAATCAAATCAAGTAATAGTTATGAATTTGTGTAATTACCTTAATTTTGATTCGTCATTGTATGAATGTATAACTGACGATTGTATTGTTTTTTGTGTATTATTCTTATTTGATTGCTTGAAATAAACCATTTCAAATCAAATGATGATGAGGAGGAAGAGGATGAAGTACAAATCAATGAGGACTCATGTCCAACACACAGTGAGGTTCTAGAAATAAAGGGTGCAATAGCAGGCCTTAAAGAACAAGGAAACGGTCTGGAAGAGGATTTTAGAGCGTCCCTAGAAAGCGCTGTTAACAGAGAACAAAGTCTCAGTGATTATGTGGACCGAAAAATTGATAGTATGGAACTTCTTTTGAAGAACTCTTTAGATCGGTTGGAAAAGGGAGTGGTAGATCGATTTAAAAGAAGGGATGAACTGTGGAAGAATGAGCTTAGTCTTATAAAGCGAACCAGTACTCCAAGTAATCCATTTTTTTTCTCTTATCCACCCTCACATACAGGGGTGGACAAAATTGTTGGTACCCCTCTGTTAGAGAAAGGCCACAATGCTTACTGAATGACTTGAAACATTCAAAGTAACTATAAATTAAAACAATTTGAAAATGAAATAATCAAACTCAGCCATTACTTTTGAGTTGTTGATCAACAGAATTGTTTAAAAACGAATAAAATGGAGATGGACAAAAATGATGGTACCCTGATGGTATCCACAGGTATTTTGGCCCCCTCCTCATGAGTTAACTGTTCCAGTTGTCTCAGGTTTGACGGGTGTCTTCTCCAAATGTCATGTTTCAGCTCCTTCTACAGATGTTCAATGGGATTCAGATCTGGGCTCATAGAAGGCCACTTCAGAATAGTTCAACGCTTTTCTCTGAGCCATTCTTGGGGGTTTTTGGCTGTGTGTTTTGGATGGTTTTCCTGTTGGAAGACCCATGACCTGCCACTGAGACCAAGCTTTCTGACACTAGGCAGCACATTTCTATCCAGAATGCCTTGATAATCTGGAGATTTCCTTTTACCTTGGACAACTTCAAGACACCCTGTGCCAGATGCAGCCCCAAAACAGAACTGAGCCTCCTCCATGTTTCACAGTAGGGACAGTGTTCTTTTCGTTGTATGCTTCATTTTGGAGTTTACCAACATAGAGCTGATGTGCCTTACCAAAAAGCTCCAGTTTTGTCTAATCTGTCCAAAGGACATTTTCCCAGAAGCTTTGTAGCTTGTCAACATGCATTTTTGCAAATTCCAGTCTGGTTTTTTCATGATTTCCTTTCAACAGTGGTGTCCTCCTTGGTTGTCTCCCATGAAGTCCACTCTGGCTCAAACAACGAGGAATGGTGTGATCGGACACTGATGTACCTTGATCTAGGAGTTCACGTTTAATGTCCTTGGAGGTTGATCTGGGCTCTTTGGATACCGTTCCAACTATCCGTCTCCTCAATTTGTCATCAATTTTCCTCTTCCATTGTCTAGGGAGGTTGCATTTATCCTGTTAATAATAATAATTTATACTGTAATTATCCCACATTTGACCCATCCCCTGGGGGAGCGATTAGCTGCAGGAGGAAGTAGTGTTAAGGGTCTTGCCCAAGGGCATTTACTGAGTGATGTTAATTGCTCACTATTGATATGGTAATTCCCCCATTACCTTTGTTCATGTTTTGTGCATGGCAATCTTTCACCTTACCAACTGAGCTACCTGTTGTATTTGATCGCACCATATGATCATGATAGAGAAGTTACTTCAACACGTCCTGAATATTATTATTCCTGTTCTACCCTAAAGTACAACACCCTGTACTGGCCTTCATGACCAGCAAAAGAACTCCGAGGCCAGAGCTTTCATATTTCATATGCTCCTATGCGGCCAGCTGGACAAAAATAGCTCGTTTGCTTAGTTCTGGAATAAAATAGAAATACAGTAATCCCCCGCCCATTCGCGGTTTAACATTTGCGCCCCGCCCATTCGCGGGTGGCCGCAGATGACGTGACGTCACAAGCGTGAGATGCAGAACAGCACTCATTCCAATTTTGAAAAACGATTTACCCTGTACTGTACTGTAAAGTATAACGACCCCGAGTTGGACAGAGCTACGGGCGTCTGGCGCCCCCTTTTCTGCCAGTTGCTGGACCACGGCGTATGTCAATCAGCGGTGGGCTGGTGACTGGTGGATTAGATTGTGCAGTCACGTGTGCAACAGCTTGCAGATCCACTTTGTGCTTTTCACACTCATGCGCTCACGTTTCATCCACGGATGAGCCCACATCTCTGCACCTGTCATCTCACCGGCAACAGTTTCAAAACACAGGATTATTATCACGTTTTCATTTCACAGAAGGAAACGTCGTTTTTTTTCTTCTATTATTTAAATAGCCCATTCCTAAAAGGAAAGTAATGTACATTGTGTAAAACTTTAACGTTTTATTGAAAAGAAGTGGCAGTATTTATATAGGTGGGTAGATTCACAGAAACAACACTGAGTGGACCCCTTATGACCCCACAGGGGAAGAAAAGTCATTTTGAGAAAAGAAAGATCATTCAAACATTTTTTTTTCCAAGTCTAAAAACTACAAACAGATTGGAGGCATGGAGACATCAAAGAGGTTTAGATGGGATTTTGGGTTTGACAGAGAAATCTGCTGAAAAGAACTGAACTACAAACTTAGAACCACAGACGACAAAACAGATTGTACTTTTTTATCTGTTAACAATTTTCTCTTTGATCTGTTAAGGTTTTGTGTTTGTCGTTAGCTGGAGGGACTAACCAAGATCATATGATTTGAAGAATGTTGTCGGCTACACTGACTAACAAAGTCTTCTGTCTTTTCAACTGGAAGGGACAGAAGAGACTCTTCCAGGACACGCTGTTGATGGACTGCATGTTTGGAGAGCTTGAAGCTCAAGATAGAACCGTTGTTGAAGTGAACATACCGATAGTGTGGAGATGAAGATCAGAGTCACACTGACCTGCTGACATGTGAGAGCTGTCCACACTTTGGACATGACTTCTGTCCCTCCTCTTCCTCTGATCTCTGTTCTGTGGGTCTGTCTCTTTATCTGTAGTTGATGTTGATTCTTCATGTTGGTTTCCTTCTTCATCCTGACTATCAGTTACATTAAAGCTCTGCTGTTCCTCTTAAATCTGTGGAGGTTGTGGTTCCTCCTGTTCCACTCTGTAGTTCCTCTGCTGGTTGAATTGATCTTCCTCTTCAGTCATACAATGTTGGGGGATGTCTGCAGGGACACAAACACAAAAAGGAGCCTTTTATATGTTTCCAGGACTTTAGGGTTTTTTCAAGCAGGAAAAGTGATGATTCCACTGATGACAGAAACAAACACACAGTACTCTCTGATAAGAACACGTCAATGATCACTCATGGATCATGTGTTCACAAGTTACTGGCATCTGCATTTATGGCGCACAGTCGGGACTTGAAGACACCAGGGTGTGGTTCCAGCAGCACAAGCAGCTGCTCCAGATGTGTACATTGGAGTGTGTACACAAGTGGCTTCTGGGCAGTTGTGGACAGATGTACATAAGTGGACACACTGGACCCTCCAGCAGACAGGCTGTAGGTAATAACCAAGTCCAGAGTTTGTCCTCTGTTGTGAGCAGCTGTGGGACATTTTTGAAATCTGTGAGAAATTCACAGTCATGACATCATCAATGTTGTCCACATGTCAATCAAAATCACCCATGACTGAAATCTTATTTTACCAGATGTGAAGTGATGATAAAAATGGAGAAACATCTTTTATAAACCAGGAGGGGGTGGGTGGTCTGTACACAGCGACAATAGTAAAGGTTTTAGGCCCGTGCAATATGGGCAATTGCCCAGGGTGCAAATGTAACGGGGGTGGCCATCCCCGTGCTTGGAAGACATTAAAAATCCGCACCACAATCAGTTTTATATCTGGCTGTTTATATCTGGCTGTTTATATCTGTTAAATCACAGACTTTGGAATGGCCTAAAACCTGTGAATTGCTGCTGCACGGTCCTGTCTTTGAAAAGGAAAAGGGGAGGGGTCATGGGCACAGGCAGCGTGACATCATGGCGTGCCTTTAGGTGACTCAGCTCATTCTAATAACGTCATTCTTGATTAACTATGGTAGACATTTGTATGACGCGTCTTCATTTTACATATAAATGTATTTTTGACGTCTGCCTGTGGTTTTGTTGGTGTCAGTTTTTGACATAAAGACAGCAGGTAAAGCAGGAAAACAGCTGCACTTAATGAGATCATAAATAAACTATAGATCATTTGTTTTATGAAAGTATTGAGGTTTATGGAGGATTTTTACTGTTGGTGTTACAAAAAAGAATTTGGGAAAATGTCAAATATTTGGAAGAAATCCCACTGATGAGTTCTTTGATTTAGTTTTTTTATGTTTTATAAAACCTAAAAAGTGATAATATTTCCAGGGAAATATTACTATTTGCATTATTAATATAAATATATTATTTATTTTGCAGCATGTACATATTTTTAAAATTTTGACAGAATATATTTTTATGGAGATCAAAATTTTATATTATTTAAGGTTTAACTTGATTTATTTTGGATTAATATTCCGTTCTGTTTTTATCCATTTTCAGTTCAGTTTAGCGTTTTCAGCAAATGTTTATATTTTTCAGCCTGAAACCTAAGCGGGTTTTGGATTATGGAGTCCTATACTGTTCATAATTAAATAAATAAATATTTAATTAATTAAATAAATGTGACCTCATGCAAATACACAATCAACCAATAAATCTCTCATAAATATATAAGATCATGAAATGGTGAAAAAGCTGCACACAGATTTTAAATTAGCCATTATATTATTCAATATATTTCATTTTGCTTTAAAAACCTGTTTATTATTTTAAAACAGCATTTTAAAATATTCATTTTAATCATGTGGAATATTATTATAATTCTACTTCTTTTTTCAGAACCTCGGATTTCAAAATCAATATTTTCCAAAGTAGCTTTGTTTTTATTTCATGTTGCTGTTTTTCACAATGGCGTATTTATTTCATGAAGAGCTTTTTCAGGAGAATGTCTCCATCTGTCAATCAGTGAAAGTGGGCGGGATCTAAAAGCTCATTTGCTGATCCATGGAAATCGACTCATATTCCTCAATACCCGCTCAGCGGTGTGCCAGTCAGAGAGATGACATATTTCAGCGATATCTGCACGGCTTTGCTGACATTTGATACAAACTGTCTGCAGCAAAATATGCAAACATGGACGACTGTTTTTGTAGTTTGAGGGTTTGTTTGGACCAAAGGAGCTCCGGTCGTCCCCCGTGAAACACTCCTGACTGTCACGCCATTCACTCAGGTCTCCTTTGCTCTGCAGCTAACAGCTCTGCTTTTTTTTTATTGAACAAATGCAACATACAAAACAAGAAAATACAGCAATTATGCACATATAATGTACAATAGAATAGTTAACAGCTCTGGTGTCTGAGCTCACAGCTCCAGTCTGATGTCATTGTGCCTCCCACTGTATCAGCTCGCAGGAGGAGGCGAGCTGGCGGACCGACAGTCAGACCAGGCAGCTGATTAAAGCGGAACAAGCCTGCTCGGGCCTCCTGAACCTTATGATATTTTTTTTTATTTTCATTGAGACAATGATTATGAATCAGGTCCTCTGGTTTTATTTTTCCCTCTCTGGGAAAATGTTGAACCTTTCCCGCGATGACGTTTCTCTTTCTGGTTGTAAAACGCAGCAGAGATCCAGGGTTTGATTTGACCTTGTTGACCTTACAGTGTTATTAAAAGATTCAGTCTCTATACTTTGGATATACCTTTTTATTATTACTTTTCCGGGGAACTGCATAACAGACCCTTAACTTGCGCTCACACACACACTTTTGCGCTGGGCACTCTGATTTACACGTAATTTAAGACGTAGTTTGACTGCAGGAGCTGAAGCAGAGACTCTCTGGGATGATCTCATAAACTCAAACATGGAAACATTGTTATCATGTGGAACTGTTCAAAAAAAATAAACCTGATCTCTTAACACTCTCCATGTGCATTGTGCATCCATGCATTTTAACTGAGATAAACACAGGCAACTGCTCCAAGTGGCAGCAGGCCAATTTCTGGTAACACTGTGGATGTGTTGAGGTGCATACTCCCCCTAGTGTTGAGGGGTGTGCATCGCACCGTCATGTTCGCTGAAGCGTCTTCGATCGATGTAGTCAGGGCGCTGCTGCTTATGTCTGAGGAAAGGATTAGCCAATCACAAAAGTGTCTCCGCCTTGTCTAGTTTGATTGACAGATAGACCCATTCTCCTGAAAAAGCTCTTCATGAAATAAATAAGCCATTGTGAAAAACAGCAACATGAAATAAAAACAAAGCTACTTTGGAAAATATTGATTTTGAAATCCGAGGTTCTGAAAAAAGAAGTAGAATTATAATAATATTCCACATGATTAAAATGAATATTTTAAAATGCTGTTTTAAGGGCACTAGGACCCAGAAAGAGGTCCAGGCAGTGACGGTGTTCAGTGACGGACTGCGCAGCCGCACTTCCTCCAAACGCCACTATTCATCAGCGCATGGAGCGCCAGAGTCCAAACGGGCTGAAGGCGCTTTGATAAAGCGCTCTGGAATCCAGCTATGGTGTGCTAAACGTCAGGTCCAGAACGGAAGATGCCATCAATGAAGTCTGTCTGTCAGCAGCAATCCAACGCTGATGGGGTTTAGCTTGTGGAGGATTTGAATGTTCATTTGCTCTCAGGTTGGTTCTGTGCTGGAAGCCCCAACCCTCAGTTCAGTCAAGTTAGAAAGATGCTAACCAGCTGTTCCCTCTGTCACCATGGAAACACGGACCGCTTCAAAGTCGGACAGGATTTTCACGGAGCGGACTTCTAGACGTGGAGGATAAATACTCCAAGATGAATTCATCAGACATGAATCAAACAGTCTTTTCTCCATAGAACAGAATGAAATCCACTGTGTTTTAGCAGCGTCTGTAGCATCACAGAGACGGTGTTCCACCAAAAACTGGGACCTGTCACATGTTGTTTCCTGGTGACAGAGCTGCAGCTTTAATGTCAATGATATAGAAGAAGAAGAATCCAAAACATTGGACTGTTTTCATGTGATCACATGGAAGCAGAATTAGGAAATCTCTAGGAAATCTGTCCTTGTTTAGTCAGCATGTTTGAATTGGAGTTTACAGTTAGATGACAATTAAGACGTGTTCAGACCAAGAAATGACTTTGATGCAGTTTTCTTGAAATAAATCAGAAAAAAGTAAAAACTCTAAATATTTCTGTGGCTGTTAAAAAATATGTTGTCATATTAAATGTCGTCTCCTGTGTGGAGGTATGTCAGTTCATTATAAACTGACATAAATGAGTAACGTTCACTGCAAACTGTCCAGAAGGCATGTTCTTTCTAAAACTGGAAATAGCACCAACCTTTTTTATCACCTGAAGCTGAGTCTCTATTTGATAATTCAATAAAAATAACATTTCATTTCCTCATTATAAAGCAACTTTATTGGAGTTTCATTTGTCATTGGTCTTTTTGAGCCAAAATTCTGAAGAAATCAAAACAAAAGGCTTTTCCAACAGAATCAGAACGTTAGCATGTGACCTAAGTTTGTTCACTTTGTGCTAAATGTTGATTTATTTGACTGTTGTGTTAATAATCTCAACAGTTTTCTGTCGCCCTCTGGTGGTTCATCAGAGAAGCCAAACTTCCACAGAAAGTGAATCAATAAACATGAGCTAATTCTTGATGCAGGTTTGAAAACACAGATGGAAAACAGCATCAATGCAAATATTAGTCAATGTTTCCTTGAATGGAACAATTTCAGGATTTGTTGTCATAAAGTTGTGAAAAACTGTCTTGTAAAGTGTGTGGTGACGGTCCACTGTGGAAAATGACTGTTTGTGGAACATTGAGATGTGCTCAGTGATTTTGGTTTAGGACACTTTGGTTTCATTTCAAAAATTTTATTTATTGAGGAGAAGATTCATCTGAGAATACGGACAACTCCCAGACCAAAGCTGTTCCTGTCTCCAACAGTCTAGAACAGTTTGTCTTGCAGGAAGTTCATGAAGTTTACTTCTCTGCTGGATTTCCATTTTCCAGTGTTTCCACAACTGATGATGTCATCAATCTGATCTGATCAAAACCATTTACTTCCTGGTTTCACTGACAGCAAATGTTCCTAAAGATTTGACCCCATAAAAGCTCCAATAGCAGCTCAGCAGAAACTCTGATCTTTCTTGATGTGGAGGGATGGAGCCTGAAGTGGAAGCATCTTTCTGCAGGTGGTGCTGCAGCTTTGGGCATGTTTTCCAACTCTTTAGCTTCTGCTGTTCATGGAGTCGTGTCCCTCTGTTCTTGGAAAGGAGAAACGTGCAGAGAACTTTTCCCATTTCCACTCCCTCCTTTCAGCTGCTGCACACTGTTCCCCTCTGAATCAGGAGGGAGGAGCTCTCATCTGTTCTGCCCACCCCCATCTAGAAAGACATCAGCACCACCTGAACATTCCAAAGCTCTTTTCCAACCCATTTCTACTGAGAAGGAACCAAACACATGAAGATTAGAACAGCTGGAACAGGATGAGGGGGAAGGCTAAAGATTCAAGTCTGTTTGTGAGTCAAAGATAGAATGAAGACAGAAATCAATAGAAAACACAGAGTTGATTCAAAAGAGCATTTATTAGATCCAAACAGGCTGCAGGAATTTTACAGACAGCTTTCAGTTTGAAGCCTTTTGACACTAAGATGCAGTTCTGCAAACAGAATCCCTTGGTGATTTGTTAAAACCACTGTACCCTTGTTTTTCGCGGGGGTTACATTCAAAAAAGAACCCGTGATAGGCAAAATCTTTGAAGTAGAAACTTTTATATTTTTTACAATTATTATACAATTAAATACTTTATTATCTATTGAAAAGAAAGAAAAAAAACATTTTACAGGCTCAAGCATTTGTTTCACAAATAAAAGTACTTTCGAAACCTTTTTTTTAATAAATAACTTCTGTACTATACTGTCGGTCAGTTTTAATAACTTTAATCATTAAAACAGAAGGCTTAAATCGCGGAGATTAGCCCCGCCCACCGCAACCCGAGCAATTGGATTAAACGGTAGAAAATTTAAAATGATTATTAAAAAAATACAAAGTACAGTCGGACAAATAGTGACTCAGGTGTATTCACTGCTCTTCAGACTGAGCCGCTGCATCCTGACTCCGCTCTTCTTCTGAAGCCCGCGGTGGAGCTGTGTTTGTTCAGGAGAAGAACATAGTGATAGGCAGTTGTTGTCTTTCTTTTTTCTATGGGTTGATTCAACTGGATTTTGACGAAACTTCTTTAAAACTGCAGCTAAAAATTCTGTCAGCATGAAAAAGAACAGAATTTTACTCACAAAACACCAAAGAAAAAGGAAGTTCAATAAGAAAACTGAGGAAAACATCAATCAAACCAAAACTCTGAGTCTTTTAAACTGCATGAGTCAATATTTGATCATCAACAGAACAGAGATGATAGAAAAATGATTCAACTGAGAGACTTTTGTTCACTAACTGAGATCAGACGGGATTTCTGCTCCAAAAACTGACTTCAAAGGACTTATATCCAAATTAGTGAGTTGCAGCACAATAAGTGTCCACTTGATGATGAGAGAAACAGTGGAGCTGATGTCAGATCAGTTCCTGCTGCAGCTCAGACACTCATCTCCACTTCCTCTGATTCCACCATCACTCTGCTCTCCACCTCCCAGGAACACCGTCCAGTCACAACATCTCTGCAGACCAGCTGCTGCTGCTCCTCTCTGCTCCTCCAGGAGGAACATCAGTCTCACCTCCACCTGCAGAGAGAAAGTGTAGAGACAGAGATGAAGGAGTGTCTCCTGATCCTGGTCTGTGAGTCAGTGATTCAGCACAGCAGCAGAAAGAGCAGCAGGAGCTTCAGTCCTGTTCAGAGCAGCAGCTTCCTGTCATCTTCACCTGTTGGAGCTTCTGCTGCTCTGATTGGCTGACTGTTGTCCTGAAGCCTGTCATCATTCTCCTCAGAGCTTCACTGAGAAGCTGCAGCTTCACAGGAAACTCTGCATCTTTGCTCTCAGACTAACTTTAGGACCAAACATCTGGAAGCAGCTGTACTGACTCCAACCCTCTACTGACCTCAGAGTCTGCAGTTTGGAGTTTGGACTCTCCACCAGATCCTGGAGCTGCTGAACATCTGAAGACTGAAGGCCGTTTCTTCTCAGGTCCAGTTCTGTCAGGTGGGACGGGTTGGACTTCAGAGCTGAGACCAGAGCAGCACAGCTGGTCTTTGACAACCTGCAGCTCCTCAACCTGAATCCAGAACAAAGAGTTGAGTTTAAAGACAAAGTTCATGTTTTTCATCCTTCACTTCTTCTAAAGATGTTTTTTTTCACCACTGATCTCTGACAAACTGCAGTTCCACAACCTACAGTCAGACAGAAAAGTGTGTTCTGGAGCAGTGATGCAGCTGCAGGTCCAGAAGCTTGGTACATTTAGTCAGATGAAATTTTTACTGTTTTGCATTTCTTTTGGATTTTTTACCCAAAAGCATGAAGGTGAATGAAAATGCCATACATTTGAAATTACTTTAAAATAAAGTTAAAACAGACAAGGAATTGAAATGTCATTGTGAAGGAATTTGTTTAATTATTATCATTGCCTAAATGTATTTGGTTCAATGTATGTTAACTCAGATTGACCTTTTTACCTCTTCTGAAAACAGTTGTGTGTTTGTTCATCTGCTTCTCATCCCAGCAAGGATGAGGGGTTTACGACACACTGTCCTGAGCTGATAAGGGATACTGTTTGAACTTAGATTCCAACCAAAAAGGTCATTTGACGACACCCCCTAATGAACTTTTCTCTTTGTCTTGAAACTGTTACCTCCTTCTTGTGTTCTTAATAAAAGGTGCACAGGGAGAGGCAGAACCTTTGAGAAGAGCAGCGTGTTGGTTGTCTTCTGTCACACTGGCTTCTTCTCCCTCGTGCATGAGAAACTTGATTCTTGTTGTGGTTTGTTGTTTATAATTGTGTTTTTCTTTAATGTCTAGATGCATTTATCTGACAGTCATTTATCATCATAAATTATTAAGTACTAAATACATTTTTCAAAATGCATGACAGAAATGCACATTGAACTTACTGTTTCAGATTCAATGAAAATTAAATTTATGTTAATTATGGAACCGGAAAAAAAAGACAATTTAAAATCCCATTAATTCTGTTTGATTTAAAGGTTTGATCAATAATATGTCAGATTAAATTGTACGTATTTCCTCATCTTGAATCCTAAACTGTGGGAGCATCCAGAGACCAAATCCATCTCTGCAGCATCACATGGCACTCGGGAACTGTACCAATGGACTGGCAGACAGGGGTGATGGTTCCACTTTTTAAGAAGGGGGACGGACAGTGTTTTCCAACTACCAGGGAATAACACTCCTCAGCCTCCCTGGGAAAGTCTATGCCAGGGAACTGGAGAGGAGAGTTCGTCCGATAGTCGAACCTCAGATCTAGAAATAACAGTGCAGTTTCTGTCCTGGTCATGGAACAGTGGAACAGTGGACCAGCTCTACACCCTCTTTAGGGTGCTGGAGAGTTTGTGGGAGTTTGTTCATCCAGTCCATATGTGTTTTGTGGATTTGGAGAATGCATTTGAACGTGTCCCCCGTGGTATCCTGTGGAGGGTACTATGGGAGTATGGGGTCTAGGGAGCCTTACTGAGGGCTTTCCGGTCTCTTTATGACTGGCGCAAGAGCGTGGTTTGCATAGCCAGCAGTAAGTCAGACCTCTTCCCGGTGCTTTTTGGACTCTGGCAGGGCTGCCCTTTATCCCCGGTTCTGTTCATAGTTTTTACGGACAGAATTTCTAGGTGCAGCCAGGGGCCGGGGGGGTTCTTGTTGGGGACCACAGGATTTTCTCTCTGCTCTTTGCAGATGATGTTGTCCTGTTGGCTTCATCGAGCCAGGACCTCCAGCGTGCATTGGGGCGGTTTGCGGCCGAGTGTGAAGCGCCTGGGATGAGGGTCAGCACCGCTAAATCTGAGGCCATGTACGCCTCCTTGGAGAGATGTTCCAGGCATGTCTCACTGGGCGGGGGCCCCTGGGAAGACCCACGACTCTTGGTTGGCCTGGGAACACCTTGGGGTCTCGCCAGAGGACCTGGAGGAAGTAACCTGGGTGACGGAAGTCTGGGTATCTTTGCTTAGACTGCTGCCCCTATGACCCTGTCCTGGATAAGCAGAGGAAGATGGATGGATGGTAATGACAGCAGACATCTTTGCCAGGAGGAGAAAGAAAATAAGAAGTTCTTCTGCAGATCTTTGAAGAAAACAAGCTGCTTCAGGAGGGTGCTGCTGCAGTTTACATTCACAATGTAGACATTTCTACTTACAGTGGATCAACACAACTTTGTCATCATATTGATCTGAACACAACTGGAACATGGAATCTGACCTCAGAGTCTGCAGTCTGCAGTCTGGACTCGCCAGAAAACCACGCAAATGAATAAATCCTGAATCCTGCAGGCTCTGGTTCCAGCTCAGGTCCAGTTCTGTCAGACTGGACAGGTTTTTCTTCAGGACTGAGCCCAGAGCTTCACAGCTGATTTCTGACAAACTGCAGTCCTCTAACCTGCAATCAGACAGAAAAGTGTGTTCAGGAGCAGTGATGCAGCTGGAGGTTCAGGAACTTGGTCCATTCAGTCAAGTGGGACCCACCCGGATGACAGACTGACAGATGACATTTTCACTGTTTAGCAATTTCTTTTTGATTTTGACCCAAAAACATGACCATCAATGAAAATGCAATAGATTTGAAATTACTTTGAAATTAGTTAAAACAGACGAGGAATTGAAATATACTATCAATATTCTCTCTCCATTTCAACTTTGTAACAAATATAACTCCCAGATACCTAAAACTATGCACTTGCTCCATTACTTCTCCATGTAATTTTAAGTTCAAAACATTTTCACGTTTCTTAGTAAAAACCATGTATTTTGTTTTAGTCACTGAAAATTTGAATCCTCAATCACAGGACCAGTTTTCCTCCTCCGTAATAGCGTCTTGTATCTTTCTCTCCACATAATGAATATTTCGTCCCTTCTCCCACAAGGCTCCATCATCTGCAAATAATGCTTTCCCAAATTCCCATCCAATGGAATTAAAGATATAATTAATCATAATTGAAAACAGCACAGGGCTAATCACGCTTCCTTGTGGGGCTCCATTATCCACTAAGTATCTATTAGAAAAAGACTTTCCCATCTTAACTTGAACATATCTATCAAATAAAAAAACCCTTAATCCAATTATACATTTTTCCATTAAGTCCTAACATACCAAATTTTATCAATAAACCCTCTTTTCAGACCATATCATAAGCCTTTTCTATATAAAAAAATACTGCCACCAAATATTCTTTATCTTTATCTACTAAAGGCCGCCATCCTGCATTTTTAAGAAAAAGCCCCTTTAGCGCCACATACAAACGAAAACTCATCCTAGGGATTTTTTGCCATTGTCTCGTAACTTCTCAGGCATCCATAGCAAGGTGATGTGGACAATATTTGGAATTAAAAGTTGTAGATTTTGAACGCCGTGCGCGTGGCGAGCTAGCAAATTGGCGCACTGTTACAACTCCTATGTTTTTAAATGGAATACTGTGAAATTTGAATGCATGCATTTATGCCTGAAACTGAACACATTGAAAAACACTGGTTATGGACATATAAGGAATGTGGGTGTGGTTAGCAAAAAAAACACTGTTGCTAAGGACATCAAAAAGTTTACTTTTTCAGATTTGTCTAACGCTGACGTCGATCTATTCCTCCTCCCATGGCCACCAAAACACAAAATGGTTTCTATGGAGATAAAATAAACAGAAAAGCCGCTATTTTGAAAAAAAGTTTTTATTTTTTTACTAACTTATGACATATAGCTCTCACCAATAGAGCAATGTGTTTTTCTGAGTCAGTTGATGATGCTGATCGCTAAGCTAGTACTTTTAGCTATGTTAGCCTAACTAGAATAGTTAGCATAATCAGCATTTTGGGTAATGTGTTTTTCTGAAAGAGTTGATGATGCTGATTGCAATGCTAGCACTTTTAGCCACACTAGCAAAGCTACCATAGTTAGCATAATTAGCATTTTAGGTAATGTGTTATTCTGAGAGTTGATTATGCTGATTGCAATGCTAGCACTTTTGGCATAATTAGCTAATTCAGCTTTGATCAGCCTTGATCAATGGTGGGCGGTGAGGGCAGTGGTGGTGTGTGGAGTTGGGCGTGGAAGGCGACTTGCGTCTGCGGGCCATACAACGCTGCTTACAGCTTTAATTTGAGTTTGTGACTGTTTTTGATGTAAATAGTATAATTGTGTATATCAGTAATATATAATTTTGTTTTCTGCACTGCAAATAGCAGTGCGCTATTGCGCGATTGCTCATGCCCCAGGGAACTAGGCGGCTGGTGGCCAGTGGCACTTGATAATGACGGTTGCCGTCTGGAGTAATTTACACATCGTCCAGTCAGAGCTGCTTGGACAATTGGACTGTGGCCACCCAGCTGTCACTCGATTTTGTAATGGTGTCTTCCCCGCAAGACTGAGATATTCTGACACTCTGGACCACTGATCTCTGAGAGAAGTGTTGTTGTGGTGCAGCGTGCTGATGGTAAACTCATTCTCTTTATGTTCTGCATTTAATCTTTTATTAAATATTGCTAATCTTATAACCTCTTCACCTTTAATTTTTTTGTTCTTTATATTTTCCTATATTAGGAAAATATGCTAATATTTCACACCCTTAAAATTGGCCCTACACTCATTGGCCCTAAAGAATTATCAAAACCCTTTTATTGTTAAAAATAGATTTGAAAGGAAACTGGGAAATAAATAAAAACAGACTTCAACTTCAACCTGGTAGACTCTGGTCCTTGAAAATATACATTGACATTAAAGCGATATGCAGCTACAGATCTGCCTCTGCAGGTTTACTCAATTCTTTTATTTCTTCACTATGTCTGTGTGTGCACATGCCTGTTCACACGCTCTGCTGTGTCTGATTTGAACTTTGACCTCTGTCAGCTTTCAGACAGGTTTGATCAGGATGACTAGTCTGTCATTAGTTTGAGTTCTTTTTTGTTTTCTGACTCTTTAAACTCATAAATCTGTCAAAAGTTTCAACAGCTGAACCTTTTGTTCCCATGGAAACATCTTTGTTCTAAAGAAAATGTAAGCAACTTTTTTCCTGCACTGCAGACTCTTTCAAGAATCAAAGATGTTCCATTTCTGAAAAACCCAGAAAATCTTTGAATCCAAACCTTTCAGGTTCAGTGAAGAACTACAAATGTAGAAATGAACCAACCAGCAGCTTCAATGTTCTGACCTCAGAGTCTGCAGCCTGCAGTTTGGACTCTCCAGTCCAGAACACAAAACTTTCATGGATGAATCCTCCAGTCTGTTGTAGCTCAGGTTCAGTTCTGTCAGGAGGGACGGGTTGGACTTCAGAGCTGAGGCCACAATTTCACAGTGAGTCTCTGAGAATCCACATCGTTGTGAAACTCTGTGAAGAGAAAGAAAGACAGAAACAGGTGATCTATGATGAATTCAGGCTGTGATGAAGTTCCAGTTGGACATTTCTCTCTTCATCAGAGCTTCATCTTCATCATGAAACAGTCCTCCTCATCAGTCTCTCTCAGAACTTTATCTTTCTTTCATCTGCAGCTGGAGGAGAGAAGGTGGAGCTCCATGGAGCTTCATGCTGCCCTCAGTCTGTCAGTGATCTGAGGTCTGAACCCCAAAGTTACCAGTAGAACATCTGGATCGCAAAGACTGACTGCTGTAACTGTGACCATGACGATAAGGATGAGGATGTATGAATATGGACAGTATTTAAATGCTGGTTATGATCCAGTTTTCCTAGAGTTTTCTGTTTTCATTTCCAAAATAATTTTCATGTTTTTATTGTTTCTATTTTCAGCTCTGAAGCTGTAAACATCAGTTCATCTTTCTGTTCTGTTGCAGAACTTTGAATCCAGTTTCCTTCTCAGGTCCACATCTCCATTCATGAACAGAACCACAGCAGCACCAACCTTCAGGCAGAACTTTTCAGAAAGTCTTCTTGGTAGAAAGAGGCTAAAGTGACTGTTTCTATTCTGGAAGAGCTTATGGTGACCTTCAGAAACAGCCACAGCTTCAGTCTGTTTGTTTCTGAACTCCAGTCCTCAGTTCCACCATCTTGAAGGCTTTTTTTTGCTTCTCTGCGTAAACACATCTGCCTCCAATGACTCGTCATCCGGCCTCTGTAGAACTCTATGATGAGCTCAGTCAGGTGTGTTTCAGCAGATAAGATGGAAACCATGCTGGTTGGTGGTTCTGGGGACTGGAATTCAGACAGCCTGTTCTAAAGTAGAGCTGCAGGAGCCTCAGCCTTTCAGAGTGGATAAAAGAACCTCCTTCAGGTTCCTATCTGTTATTTCTGCCTCACAGCTTCTTTGACTCCTTCATTCCCTTTAGAACATGCGGCTCAACATTCAGGCTTTTGTGATGTGTTCAGAGGGAGAGCTCTGTTTGTTGACATCAATCTGACCTTTAACTGTCATCATGCTCCTCACAGTTCACACAAACACATCAAATAATGAGGCTGTTGATGCTCAACAGACAGAAGAAGCTTCCACAGAGTTCTAGACTCCAGAACCTTGAAACTAGAATCTAGAGTCACACTATGACAAAACAGCAAGAGTGATTTCAAAGGCATCTGCTGAATCCATGCAGGTGAATCAAAGCACGTATGACGTACGACTTTGCTCACTTAATTCCAGAACCTCTGTATGGAGGAACAAGAACCTGTGTAGGTTTACTAGTTAGCTGTGATGCTAGGCTACATTCTTGAGTCCAAACTGCTATTTTGGTCGCATCAATAAGGACTTTGACAATAAAACTTTATGAACAACAAAAAATGAATTTTCAGATTCCAAAAGCCTGGATTCATCCAGAAGTTTTTCTGGTGAACTTGTACTCACACTCTGGGATTTTTCTAGAAGCATCAGAGAAATAAGAATCCAGAAAAGTAGAAGAAAGACGTCTAAAACATGAATCCTTTCAATGGAACTGGATAAACAAATCAATACAAGCTCATGAAAAAGCAGATTTCCCTGATTTTCTGTGAGAACTGTTGTGTGTTTGACTCAGATCTTCAACAGAGACTGTATGTATGCAGATGATGGTTGACTGAACTAACGGAACAAAAAGGATCAGAAGAAATAATCAGTTTCATGCCTCAGTTTCTTCCTCTAGTTATCAAACAGTTTCATTCACCGATCAATGATTTATCTAGAAAAAAGATGACGAACAAGAAGAAAGAGCGTTTTATAAATGTGCTTCTAGAATAGGGGTCGGGAACCTTTTTGGCCAAGAGAGCCATAAACGCCACATATTTTTTAAATGTAATTTCGTGAGAGCCATAAAATACGTTTAAAACCAAAAAATACAAGTGAATGTGTGCATTTTATTTGTCAACACTTTTAAAGTACTATAAGTCTGTGGATTCTTTTTAATAACATAGTTATTTTAGTGGACTGAGTTGGACTGGGCGGCTGTTGGGTCGCGTTCTAAGTTCCGGAGGTCATTGAACGCATCAAGCAGAGATGCTGATTGGCCCTCAGTTCTGTCGCTCAGCCTGTCGTTGGGTAGTTTGGACCAATGGGGTTCAGCTATATGCCGAATAAGGAAATAAGGGGGCTGGTGCAGCAGCGATGGAATAAAAAGTTGGGAGAAGCACTCTCGGTGGGAGATTCAGAAGTTGCTGAATAAGCTGTACGTCGGTGGTTATGACCTGCAGTAACCAGAATAAAGAACCTTAAAAGAGGTGAAGTCTCAGAGTGGAAAAGGTACGCTACATTATGCTGTTGCTAATAAATGATGAGTATGTATCACCATTAATGGGACTTCTGGTGCTGCATGGTTTTGCTGATGGTCTTGTCTGGTTGATACATGGTGAGTTTAAGCTTCATGCAGGCGTTTAGACTTCCAGCCGGTTAATGTGATGCATAGAACCAAACATTGTCAGTACAGCAATGGTCACACGCTGCAGTGTGTGGAATGTGACAGGCAGCATCTTCTAATCAGAGAGCCGCTCACCTTGCTGCCTGCGTCCACTACCCCTACCCTTTTCATCCTCAAAGATGGGAGAGTACAACTGCCGGGACGGCAATTCACAGGTTTCAGGCTGTTACAAACTGGCATTGCATCTCGCCCGAGAAGGACTGGTCTAATGAAACAATTTTATTATTTATTTTAATAACTAAACATTTGTCTTTGAGCCAGATGTGGCCATCAAAAGAGCCAAGATAGGGCTTGTGAGCCATAGGTTCCCGACCACTGTTCTAGAATTGCTGACATTGTGAAAATGAAGACATCCTTTCATTCTGGACCGTCTGCGTTGTGTTCAAACCTTTCAGAAAGTTCTGGATTGGATTTCAATTGGACAAATATGATCCTTCTTTCCTCTTTAGCTAAAACTGATTTTCGTCTTTCATGTTTTTTTATTTCTAATTATTTTCAAACCTTTCATTCTTTGTAAATCAATCTGAACACTGATGTGGTTTATCATCACAATCACTTCTGGATGTGAATTTTTTTTTTCTATTGAAGCAAGTATTTAACAAACAATCACAGCATGTCGGTCAATGACATAAATAACAATGATGAAATTAAGGTATTTTTCTTCTTCTGTACGTGGTGTCTTAACTAGAGGTGTAAGAAAAAAATAGATTAGGCAAAACATCGCGTTAGTTTATTTGGCAATATTCGTATCGATTCAAAATGCTGTCGGGGCGATATTTATTTAATTATTTCTGAGCGTCTTTAAGTGTCTGACTCTTGTTTTCCACTTCACCCTCCGAGCGCTAGTTGGCAGCAGAGCATACGGAGCCTCTTTGAGCAGCAACACACCAAACAAGACAACAGGAATACCACCGCTAGAGGCAGCTTGTTTTGTTGCTCTAAGACATTAACTACTTAGTTTTTACTTGGGATGGATACCAAAAAGAAACTCTGTGCCACGTTGATGCCAGTAAGATATAAAAACGCGGATTGTGGAGCTTTTTAGCGGCTCAGATAAAAACGAGTGGAGCAGTATAGCAGCGCAGCGGCTAATCAATGCCCTCAGCATCGGCTAAAATCCTATCGGCAAAGCGGGCCAAAGTTCTGCAGAACCTCACAGCAATAGATTCTAGTTTAGCAACCTGATGGATCAGAGGGATGTGTACAAGGCTCTGAAAAAAGGCTGACATCGTGGCGATGCTTACTTCCGCGTGTGAGAAGCGTGGCTGCAAGGGTGCAGCAGAGCAGATTGATATGTAAACAAAGCATCTTTGCCACGTTAAAGCAACTTTTCTTTATACTGTCATGCTGCCTCATCATCACACTTTATTGTTTCTGAAAAGAATCCGTGTGCGCCCCCCCTCCCCCCCCCTATTTTTGAAGCACCATTCGGTCTCCTGAAACGTTTGAAAGTACTGGAGAGGCTACATTAAGCAATGTTGAAATCAAACAGCATTTTATTTCCCTAATAGAAATGTATTGGTTAAGACTTATTCATTCTTTGTTTTTTCTTATACTGAAAAATATTTTGTTGTGGAAATCAGACAATGTTGACTGTTCCCTTTCTATATTTTTAGTTACCAAAATAAAAGCCCTATGAATTTGCTGTGGTAAAAGCAACTTATATATGAGAATCAGTTGCAGTATTTAACATTGTGATCATTAACCCTTGTATTATCCTCAAATATTACTCACACATTTCAGCCTTGGGGTCAATTTGACCCCAGGGATATTTGCTTTCAGAAAATGATTTACATAAAATTGTTAACCAAGTTTTTTGTGTCAGACACATTGTTTATTTGTTGAATAACCCCTTGATAATGAAACAGATCAGTGGGTTGACCTGTTCTCTAGCGCCATCATCAGGCAAAACTTTTAAATTAGAAGGAATGTATCTTAAAAGGTTTTCATAGAAATCTTCTCAAATTTACTGACAACATTAATGACCACAAGAGTTTGAACCCTATTGGTTTTGGTAATTATATGACCTTTGCTGTAGCGCCACCATCAGGTTAAACCTTCAGTTTTAGAGTTAGTGTATCTTGAATATCTTTCATCCAAATCTTTTCTAATTTGGGGTGGACATTTATGACTCTCACAGAATAAAGCATATTGGCTGATGTTAGTGACCTTTTCATTTTATGAACATATTTATTTACTTATATTTATCTCCTTTCTTGACATTTATTTGTGGTTAGTCACTATAAAGTCTCACTCACCCCTCTCTTGTTATCGAGGCTTGGGGACCTGCAGTGGCAGAGTTAGAGAGTTTTTTTCTCCCTTTTTAATGTTTTTGTGTGAAACAGAAAATCATAATGAAAACATACAGTAAGTCAGAACATGGAACAGTTCATTATGCTTAGAGACACATCTTTAGACTGCACTACTGTACACAGGATGAGCAGAGAGTTTGTTCATGCTCCTTGCAGACAAATTTCTTGCTGAGAGTGTGTCCGACCAGACAGACAGTCAGTCATGTTGAAGACAAAGTCATTTTATGAGCTCATTTGTCATGGTGCCTCTGTCAGCCCCGCCCCCTCTGCTCTGCTCTGCTCCTGACTCCACCAGCTGTGACCAATTCACTCTCATCAACCCTGCTGCTCAAAAGGAGACCCAGCTCCACAATTCAACGCCAGTTTGTTGCCCCTTATGGTGACTATGCCAGGTCTCAGGCTCGCTAATGGTTTCGCAATCTAAGTCTAGTCTTGCAACTAACGTTATTCTCCCTGCCTCAGGATTCCTGCCCTCAAGTGTCACCTGTCTGGAAGTCAGTTTGAGCCACTCCTGCTTTCCTCTGGAAACACCACGCTCCGCTAGCCGCGCTACTACCTCCAGCCATGCCTCAAGCTTCGATCCTCTTCAAGACCACCATCAAGCTATTACCATGTTCCTGGAAGGAAAATAAAAATCCTTACTTACCTCTCTCCTACCTGTGTCCTCATTCTGGGTTCCAGCACCTGGGTCTGTCGCTCCTCCGACTCATGACATCATTTGAGAGATGAGATAAGATTAAACTTTATTTATCTCACGATAATAAATTTGTCTGCGGCAGCGGCAAAATGATGTTTAGCAAAGTAAAGTGACTTTCAAGTGTTACAGTTCAACAGTATAATATATACATAACATAAAATATATAACCAATTGAAAATATTTTACTTGAGATGTTAATTTTAGAAGGGAGGCATAGTTGTAGTTGGAAAGACTTGGATGTGATCAACCCACAAGCCTACATTGGCTTCTTCGTTTTGGGAGTATTTAAAAACCACACCACGAGAAATATCAAAGTTCTCGTGGGAATAGTTGTTTTCCCCACCCCCCTGTTATGTATCAACTCAAAAGTATCAACTCTGCATCTGCAGGTGTGGGGATGTTAGGGCACAGACATGTTTTACACAGCTAAAACAGCCTGGGGGCAAATTGACCCCTGAGGAACACCAATGTATGCAATATGTGTTTAGCACATTGAAAAAAAATCATGATAATTTTATGTTTAACCAGTTGTCCCCATCAAATTAGGAAAAGTCATGAAATATGAAGTTAAAAAGAAAAAGGTTAACTATTTTTTTGATGACAAACATTGAATTGGGTTCAAATTCACCCCAAGGATAATAGGATTAAATAAATTGAATTTGACCATTTTATTACAATGGAAGACATATTGAAATTCAGGTAGAGTTTTTTCAAAGTCAGCACAGATGAAAGCTTCTGGTCAGAACTCTGTCTAAACACCTTTAAACTGACAAAAAGTCCAAATTTGCAGCTAATCCATCTCAAAACTCTTCACAGAATTTACAACACTGGACAGAGGATGTTCAAGATAGGTCTCAGTAACTCAGACATTTGCGAGCACTGTGACAGTAATCTACCCGACAGCTACGTGCACGCACTGTGGATCTGCACACCTGTCCAGGCTCTCTGGCAGCAGGTATGTGCCGATTTATCAGTCTGGCTTAAGGTTTCAATCACGGCCTCACCGTCACTTTGTGTGCTTGGTGATATGAGTCCCATCGATATAGAAGAAGGATTAACATCTATCATTTTCATAACTCTTTGTATTGCCAAAAAAAACTATTTTAATAAATTGGAAAAACAAGAAAAATATAAACATAGGTCAACACAGAAATCTGCTGTTCGATCATATCAGCTTGATAAAAATGTCAGCCTAAAGTTCAAGTACCTTTGAAAGAATTCGGTCTCTCTGGTCTCCTGTGGCTGACTCCATGACTTAGGGGGTGGGGGGCTTGGTCATCGCTGCTCCTTGCCCTTCTGCCGTGGTTTGGGGTGGGG
>CM074489.1:2113513-2155449 GCA_037389245.1 Oryzias sinensis | reverse complement strand
GGAATGTGAGCTGTAGTGGTGTGTCTGCAGCTGGATGTGGAACACATGAGGGAGGGGTCAAAGGTCAATCTTTCTTCCAAACAAATGTTGTCAGTCTCTTCTCCAACAATGCTCCAACATCTTCAAAGGTTTTTGGTCCCAAATCCAGAGTGGAGCTGGTAGGACGTGATCATTTCAGCCTCAGATTTGGGATCTGTCATCTCTCTGCCTCCGTGACACCGAGTGATGAGTTCATGCTCCAAAGCGGCCCGATCGCTGGCTTTAGGGACTATTCCAAAAGCTTTCAATGATGGCGGGGAATGAACATTAGGAACAGATGACGGCTTGAAATGCTTGAAATTCCTCACCTGCACCTGTTGTTGTTTGTGTGTTGATCCACAAACACATGCTGTGAAGAGGAACCTGCAGTGAAGGCAGCCATGTTGGAGCCTCACACATGTTCTCATTAGGATCAAATGAACCAGTGTGTTTGAGACTGAAAAAAGACTGAAGGACAAAGAAATATGAAGATTCATTAAGGATAGAATCCAGACTTTATTCATGTCTGCAGACAAAAAAGCTGCAGACATTTTACAGACACAATTGAGGTTTTTCAACACTTTTCTGACCAGAAGATGCAGTTCTGGATACAGCCAGAAGGTGTCACCCTTCTCATTTCTGATACAAGTTCAAACTACAGACCTGACTGATTTGGTTTGGTGTTTGTTATTTTAGCCATCATGTATGAAGATATCAGACCTAGAATTACAGAAAAAACATCAAAAATATTTCACGAACTTATTTTAATAAATTAAAAATGTATAATTTCTGTCTATTGGAAGTCGTTTGAAGTGAAGCTGTGAAAGTGACCACATTTGTTCAACAACCTCATAGCAACAAGAAACAAAGCAGATTTCTCTCCAAAGAAGTTTTTTTCCTCCGTTTTCCATCCAAACAAAGACAAACAGATGTTCTATTTGGCAGAAATGTGTTTCCACCCAGAGGAACCTGCAGCAGCTGCTGATCCATCAGAAGATTCTGGACCTGCAGAGACTTCCCACACAGCTGCCTCTGCCTCCAAAAAAGCTGCTGATCTGCATGGAGAGAGAGCTCCAAGTCTCTGCAACCAAAGCAAAGAAGCAACCAGAGAACAGAAGCACAGAGCTGAAGCAAACATCCCAGAACGTTTGCTTTGGGAGTCCCACCTTCAGTTTGATCCGCTTCAAGACAAAGTCCCACATGAAAGAGATCAAAGTGAGCTAACCAAGCGCTTCATCCAAGACAAGCAGCTCCAAAGCACATAGACTCCGTCTGGTTGCAGGAACTCAGGGAAAGAAGGAGCAGGAGGAACTCCTGCAGGAATCTCTGCAGGAAACATCAGCTTGGAAAGAAGAGCTGACTCAGCTAACATGTCAGCAGTCAACACTCCTGCAGCGCTCAGCTGCAGCAAAAAGACACCCAGCAAACGTAGAGAGAGAGAGAGAGTGAATGAGAGAGAAAGAGAGACAGAGAGAGAGAGAGAGAGAGAGAGAGAGCTGGAAGCTGCTGTCAGTGCAGAGAAAACAGCTGAAGCTCCCAGACTCTCAGCCCAACAGCTGAAGGAGTCCTCTGGAGAATGTCTTTATGTACTTGCAGTGCACGTGCATTAACCCAGGGTTACCAAGTCTAGGGTCATTACGCCAACTCATTTCCGGTCTTTTGGAACCGACATACCCAGAGTAAGCAAGTTCAGGTGGATTTCAGCCAGAGTTTAGGGTTAAAGTCAGGCTAGTTTAAACATGCTTCCTGGAATACCCCCCTGGTTATTTTAGTGGAGTTTTAACCACCGAATGTGGTGTTTTTTATTAAAAGAGTTCTGGATCTTCCCTCAACGTTGGAGTCTGGTCCTGTATTTGGGTCATCCTGATATACCGTAACAAAGCCTCTTTTCTGTGCTGCAGAATCAGCTGATTCAAGGTGATTACGTAATCATGTCCCTACTGTGCAGCGCTGCATCTCAGTGTGAGGCTGCTTTCTCCACATTAAAATCTGCTGGGATTGTGTCAACTCTGGAATAGTTTCTGGAATAAAAAGAATGTAAACAAGAAGATAAAGAGATAAAGCCCCTGTGTCAAACCACATGTGTTTTTTAGAACTTATGTCAGTAAGCTTTTGACTTTATTTTGGTTAGAAAACTTAAAATCCAACATTTTTCTGCATTTCAGAGCAATACAACATTGCTCCAAAGTGCATTTTTACTACACTCTGCTATATTTATAAAGATTATAGCCATCTTAGACGTTGCAAATAAAATAGGATAGAAAATGAACAGGACTACAAACACTGTAAAACACAATGATCATATCATATCAATAGGCTGAAAGATCATATTTCACCTCAATAATAAATTACGGAACACAAAGTGTAAAATTTATTAAAACATTATTTTGCATTTTTATTTCCACTGTTCTTGATATTTGTAGTGAGAAGGACATTTGATATATTTGGTTCTTTACTGCACTGTTTATCTAAGTTATTACATTGAAGTGAGTTAATTATTACAAAGACTCACTAGTATATTTTTAACATTTAATTTCAGTGTTCCAAATAAGGCTATATTCATCAGTCCACTCCTTGAAGCAGTAGGGGAAGAAAAAACAGCTACACACAGCTACATACGTGTCAGGCAGTTAGAAAACTCCCGCTTCTGTGCTTGCATCAACTTAAAAAAATATAATATCCAGCACATTCTCAATATCAACAAGGACAACATACATTTCAAATTGAAATGATCATTAAAGTAAATACAGAAACAAGGTAAGTCCACAACTGGTGGAGTCCTACTGGTGGGTGTGAGTGTTCTTTTAATTCCTGCAGGATTGCATCTACATGAAAATGAAATCAGGGACATTGGATTAGATTAATGTAACAATTACTTTTTGGAAACCCAATTTGCTAGCACTGCTTTCTTTCTTAATCCCATATAAACCTATACCACTTGATCAATACAAGGGTAGTGTTGCAGTGTGTGTGTGCTGAGCGGGGTGCGATCCACGAGAGACAAGGGGAGGGGCGAGTGCAGATGGGGGGGGGGGGGCGGAGGTGTGTGCGTGGAATATATTGTGTGTTCAGAGGACGGAGCACTTAGTTAAATAAAGAGAAGGTGTCATTCCCAGAATAACTGTTTTGGAGTCATTCTTAATCCGCTCTGGAGGTTGAGGGTTTCCAACGGGAAGTGAACCCCGAAGGAGAATTCCCTTCGGCCCTGAAGGAAATCTCCCCTGCGCTTCTGACCATGGTCGGAAAGACGAGAGAAAAGAAGGAAGTCTTCGCGCAGCGAAAGGTTCAACAGTAGACAAAAGTTCACTTTTAAAAACACAATTGCATGTATTAATATTAAACTGACCAACGTTTGCTAGAGGGGAAGGTTAACAAAACAGTCCTCTAAACATTACCGACGTTAAATGCATTTTCCCCCAGATTGGTTCTGTACACTATGCAGCATTTCATGCATTTACACCAGGAATGACACTTCAAAAGTACACCTAAATATCGCCATTTATTATTTCACTCCTTACGCTATTTAAAAAGTTATTACAGTCAATATTTTATAACAATGATTTAAATGCAAACTTAGGCATTAACTTGAGCAGCTATGTTTTCCCACGCTAACTGTCTCTGTTTTGCAGATGCAGCGGTGTTGCTTTTCTTCTGGAATATGTGCTCATATTCACTGTAACTCTGCAGCAGCACGTCAAGTTCAGCTGGAGAAAAATACGCAGACCTCTTTTTTTCACGGTTGCCATGGGGACTCGTGATATCTGCGCTTCATTGATAATGGCTTCTTATAGACGCGGTGCGGATGCTCACCTCCGAATCAGTCGACTCAGAGTTGATTGACCTAACTCCGATCAGCTTCTCTGAAACAGAAAACTCAGAGTTGTTAATCTCCCGATTGACCAACTCAGAGTTCAAGTTCAACCTCAGAGTTGGTTGAACCTCCTTTCTGAAACAGGCCCCTGAAGTCTCCATTTGATAATTCAATAAAAAATAACATTTCATTTCCTCGTTATAAAGCAACTTTATTGGAGTTTCATTTGTCATTGGTTTTTTGAGCCAAAATTCTGAAGAAATAAAAACAAAAGGCTTTTCCAACAGAATCAGAACGTTAGCACGTGACCTAAGTTTGTTCACTTTGTGCTAAATGTTGATTTCTTTGACTGTTGTGTTAATAATATCAACAGTTCTCTGTCGCCCTCTGGTGGTTCAGAGAAGCCAAACTTCCACAGAAAGTGAATCAATAAACATGAGCTAATTCTTGATGCAGGTTTGAAAACACAGATGGAAAACAGCATCAATACAAATATTAGTCAATGTTTCCTTGAATGGAACAATTTCAGGATTTGTTGTCATAAAGTTGTGAAAAACTGTCTTGTAAAGTGTGTGGTGACGGTCCACTGTGGAAAATGACTGTTTGTGGAACATTGAGATGTGCTCAGTGATTTTGGTTTAGGACACTTTGGTTTCATTTCAAACGTTGGTTTCTCCTAAATCTACAAACTCTCTCCACAAACTGTCTCCTAACTCTCAGGGATTCCTGCTGCTGGCAAAACTCACGGCTCAAGGAACCACTTCATGAATCAGTCACGCTTTGGAATGAACTTTATTGAACATGTCATGGTCTGGAAGAAGCCCCAGTTCCAGCTGAAAGAAGTCTGGTTCTGATCCATCGTAGGTGGTTCTTTCAGAGGTGCTGATGTTGGATGGAAGAACAAGTCTCTCAGGTGATGGAAGCAGCAGATATTGGAGAAGAAGATTTTATCTGAGAATACGGACAACTCCCAGACCAAAGCTGTTCCTGTCTTCAACAGTCTAGAATAGTTTGTCCTGCAGGAAGTTCCTGATGTTTACTTCTCTGCTGGATTTCCATTTTCCAGTGTTTCCACAACTGATGATGTCATCAATCTGATCTTTCAAAACACTTTACTTCCTGGTTTCATTGGCAGCAAATGTTCCTAAAGATCTGACCCCCTAAAAGCTCCAATAGCAGCTCAGCAGAAACTCTGATCTTTCTTGATGTGGAGGGGCGGAGCCTGAAGAGGAAGCATCTTTCTGCAGGTGGTGCTGCAGCTTTGGGCATGTTCTCCAACTCTTTAGCTTCTGCTGTTCATGGAGTCATGTCCCTTTGTTCTTGGAAAGGAGAAACGTGCAGAGAACTTTTCCCATTTCCACTCCCTCCTTTCAGCTGCTGCCCACTGTTCCCCTCTGAATCAGGAGGGAGGAGCTCTCATCTGTTCTGCCCACCCCCATCTAGAAAGACATCAGCACCACCTGAACATTCCAAAGCTCTTTTCCAACCCATTTCTACTGAGAAGGAACCAAACACATGAAGATTAGAACAGCTGGAACAGGATGAGGGGGAAGGCTGAAGATTCAAGTCTGTTTGTGAGTCAAAGATAGAATGAAGACAGAAATCAATAGAAAACAGCTTGATTCAAAAGAACATTTATTAGATCCAAACAGGCTGCAGGAATTTTACAGACAGCTTTCAGTTTGAAGCCTTTTGACACTAAGATGCAGTTCTGCAAACAGCCAGCAGGTGACTCCCTTCTCCCTCCGCCCTCAATGCAGTTGGTGTTGTTGCAGCAGCTGCATCAAAGTGATTCTCTGCATCCAGAGGCTGTCATTCCTCACTAAGATCCACTCTGTTCATTCATGTCCTCTGGAGAAAACAGGCTTTATGCTCAGAAAGTTTCTACTAGTTTAGACATTCTAGAAAACGAGGAAATTCTACTGGATTTAGATGAAACTTCTTTAAAACTGCAGCTAAAAATGCTGTCAGCATGAAAAAAGAACAGAGTTTTACCCACAAAACACCAAAGAAAAAGGAATTTCAGTCAGAAAACTGTGGAAAACATCAATCAAAGAAAAACTCTGAGTCTTTCAAACTGCATGAGTCAATATTTGATCATCAACAGAACAGAGATGATAGAAAAATGATTCAACTGAGAGACTTTTGTTCACTAACTGAGATCAGATGGGATTTCTGCTCCAAAAACTGACTTCAAAGGACTTGAATCCAAACCAGTGAGTCATGTGACCACAGCGTGTCTCCACTATGAACATTCTGGTCACATGATCATGTTGGAGGTTTCTGAATGAAACTCTGTGTTTGTTTGTCAATGAGAGTTTCTGGAGAACAGAAATCAAGTGTGAAACATCTGGAACCAGAATCTTGTGATCCAGAGTTCTGGTTCTGTCCCTGTTCCACAGACAGAACCAGGATCCAACGCCTGACCCACACATAGATCTATGTCATCCAGAAATGTTCTGTCTGAAATGAAGAAATGTTTCCCTCAATCCTTGATTGGTCCATCCCAAAATCACATCTGTCCATCAAATGTAGATCAAAGGAGAAAGTGATGATCTAGAAAAGAATCTGTTTGTCTGCAGGTCTGTTTTTCTCCAGATCCTGGAGCTGCTGAACATCTGAATCCAACCCATGTTTCAGATCAACACTCCAAGTTAGAATGAGAAGAGGAAGTGCAGTTCTCCATCAGTCCACCGGGGGAGCTGCAGCACAATAACTGTCCACTTGATGCTGAGAGAGACAGTGGAGCTGATCTCAGAACACCGTCCAGTCACATCATCTCTGCAGATCAGCTGCTGCTCCTCTCTGCTCCTCCAGGAGGAACATCAGTCCCATAATCTGCAGAGAGAAAGTGTAGAGACAGATATGAAGGAGTGTGTCCTGATCCTGGTCTGTCAGTCAGTGATGCAGCACAGCAGCAGAAAGAGCAGCAGGAGCTTCAGTCCTGTTCAGAGCAGCAGCTTCCTGTCATCTTCACCTGTTGGAGCTTCTGCTGCTCTGATTGGCTGACTGTTGTCCTGAAGCCTGTCATCATTCTCCTCAGAGCTTCACTGAGAAGCTGCAGCTTCACAGGAAACTCGGCATCTTTGCTCTCAGACTAACTTTAGGACCAAACATCTGGAAGCAGCTGGACTGACTCCAACCCTCTACTGACCTCAGAGTCTGCAGTTTGGAGTTTGGACTCTCCACCAGATCCTGGAGCTGGTCAACATCTGAATCCTGAAGGTTGTTTGCTCTCAAGTCTAGTTCTGTCAGGTGGGACGGGTTTAAATTCAGAGCTGAGACCAGAGCAGCACATGTGGTCTTTGACATTCTGCAGTTCCTCAACCTGAATCCAGAACAAAGAGTTGAGTTTAAAGACAAAGTTCATGTTTTTCATCCTTCACTTCTTCTAAAGAGTTCAGAGCTGAAGAAGATCAGAAAGTTTAGAAAAAGTCCAAAGATGTGAAGCAACAGCAGCAGATCAGAAGAGTCCAGCAGAAGCAGAGAAGAAGAACATTCAGGAACATTCAGGACAACATGCAGCTGCTTCAGGAAAGAAGTCCAGATGTGTGGAAGTCAAACATCAGCCTGTGGCTGCATCCAAACCAACTGATGTTTCTGCAGCAACAGCAGAAAAAGTCCACTTCCTCTTTCTGCTCAGCTCTTCTCCAAAGAGCACTGAATCATGGGAGAATTTCAGCAACAGGATGCTGGAAAGTCTTCATCCCAGTTTTCAGGAGATGATCTTCCAGTCCTTCTCTGCTGCAGCCCTTCAAGCAGAGACTTTCAGCTCCAACAGATCAAAGCAGAGAGAAGAAGGAAGTGATGAGGAAGAGTCAGCAGCAAATGTTGGACATTGATCCCTGATCCATGACTTCATCTCTGAATGAAGAGTCAGAAGCTGCTGGGAGCTTTGATGGATGATGTGATGATGTTTGTGGATGAAAAGGTGAGGATGTTTGTGGAGGATGTGTCTGTCAGAGCAGCATCCAGCTGCAGCATGACTCTGTCACTGTCTGCTCACAAACATCAGCCGCTGGACTCTCAGCTGCATCTGCTGAAACACAGCAGCATGACTCAGAGTGCATGTGAGCGTGCACGGCTGCTTCTTCTGCACACGCTTTAAAGGAGTCTGTTGGAGCAAAGACAGAAAGAAGAGCTGGTGGCTGCAAGCAGAACTTTGTGGAGCACAAATGTCAGCAGACAGCTTTGAAACAAGCAGCTGCAGGAAGAAAAGAAGAAGTTCTTCTGCTGATCTTTCAAGAGAACAAGCAGCTGCAGAAAGATGCTGCTGCAGATCAGAATCTGGACATTTCTGCTCACTGTGGGTCAACACAACTTTGTCATCTTATTGATCTGAACACAACTGAAACATGGAGTCTGACCTTAGAGTCTGCAGTCTGCAGTCTGGACTCTCCAGAAAACTACACAGAGGAAAAACTCCTGAATCCTGCAGGTTCTGGTTCCCGCTCAGGTCCAGTTCTGTCAGATTAGACGTGTTTTTCTTCAGAGCTGAGACCAGAGCTTCACAGCTGATCTCTGACAAACTGCAGCTCTTCAACCTGAAATCAGACAGAAAAGTGTGTTCAGGAACAGTGATGCAGCTGGAGGTCCAGGAACTTGGTCCATTCAGTCATGAGGGACCCGCCCTGATGACAGACTGACAGATGACATTTTCCTTTTCATTATTTGCTCATTTCTTTTGGATTTGGAACCAAAAACATGCTCATGAATAAAAAAATGCAATAGATTAGAAATGACTTTAGATTAAGTTAAAACAGACGAAGAATTGAAATGTCATTGATCATCATGAAATATTCATGACTACATTTTTACAATCCAATAGATTTGCTTTGATTTAAAGTTTTAATTTCAGAAATGTCTGATAAAATTGTATTTCTTCATCTTGACTCCTAAATTGTAAAATGCATTTTCAAATGATCACATCGCAGAAAAACAGCTGAAAAAGTCTTTAGTTCTCCTTTGAAAGCATTCCTTGACATTTTTAAACTGTAGAGGGGCCTTGAAAAACACGAGGATTCTGCTCGTGGTCTAAACAAGGAGTCACCAACACAATTGTCTGCAGTTACCAGGTCTCCCCTAGGGCCACATTGGTCACCACAGGCCTGTTCTAAAAATAGCACAACTCATCAGTGAGCTACATAAAGTTTACTTTTATTCTGTTGCTATTCTTTTTAAATCCCACTTGGGGAAGACAGTGGCTAAGGCGGATGAGCGGGTCGTCCAATGATTGAAGGGTTGGCGGTTCGATCCCCGCTCCCACCAGCCAAATATCGTTGTGTCCTTGGGCAAAACACTTCACCTTGCCTCCAGTGTGGCCTCTACTGGTGTGTGAATGTGCATGGATGATCCCGGTGATAGTCAGAGGGGCCGTAGGCGCGAACTGGCAGCCGCGCCTCTGTCAGTCTGCCCCAGGGCAGCTGTGGCTACAACAGTAACTTACCATCACCAAGTATAAATAAGGAGTGAATGAATAATGGACAAAATGTAAGCGCCTTGTGCGTCTGGAAAAGCGCAGAAAAATCCAATCCATTATTATCATTATTATTTATATTAGGGGTGTAACAGTAGACTTAAATCTCAATTCAATTCGGTTCAGAGTTTCATAGGGCTCTGTTCGGTACATTTTTTGTATTTTTTCGGTACAAAAAAGGCAGAAAAATATCCCACTTGCAAAACGCATTTATTGGTTTCAATTCAATTTTATTTTGACAAAGCCTGTCCAAAGAGGAATGTTTTCAGTCTAACTTTGAATGTAGAAACTGTGTCGGCCTCTCTTACATGAGCTGGGAGATTATTCCATAAAACTTGGTGGCTAAACGCTCTACCTCCAACTGTACCTTTACTAATTGTAGGAACCACAAGCAGCCCTGCATTTTGCGAGCGAAGTGTTCTGTTTGGGTGGTAAGGGACTATGAGGTCATTAATTTAGGACGGGGCCATTCCATGTAAGGCCTTATAGGTTAACAGAAGGATCTTGAACTTGATTGATCAACTGGGAGCCAGTGAAGTGAAACTAACACAGGAGTGATGTGATCTCTTCTGCTAGTTCCTGCTAACTATCTAGCTGCTGGATTCTGAGCAAGCTGGAGACTTTTTAAGGAACTCTTAGGACACGCTGCTAACAAAGAGTTACAGTAATTCAGCCTCGACGTAACAAATGCATGGATGAGTTTCTCAGCATCATTCTTAGAAAGTATATTTCTGATCTTAGCAATATTCCGCAGGTGAAAAAAGGCAGTTCTACACGCCTGAGATATGTGAGCCTTAAATGATAAATCCTGGTCAAATAGAACCCCAAGGTTTCTAACTGTGGAATTGGGGGCTGTACTTACAGATTTGGGACCTAGTATAATGACCTCCGTTTTTTTCTGAGGTCTGAACCAATCATCAGTTTGTTTCCAACACAGCTGTAGACGGAAAATCTTCCAGTGAAACATCAGAAAGTCTTCACCTGATCCGTTCTTCTCATCCTTCAGGGAGTTCAGCTTCTTTACTGACCTCAGAGTCTGCAGTCTGCAGTCTGGACTCTCCATAAAACCACACAGAGGAAGAAATCCTGAATCCTGCAGGTTCTGGTTCCCGCTCAGGTCCAGTTCTGTCAGATTGGACGGGTTTTTCTTCAGAGCTGAGACCAGAACTTCACAGCTGATCTCTGACAAACTGCAGCCCTTCAACCTGCAATCAGACAGAAAAGTGTGTTCAGGAGCAGTGATGCTGCTGGAGGTCCAGGAACTTGGTCCATTCAGTCAGGTGGGACCAGCCCTGATGACAGACTGACAGATGACATTTTCACTGTTTGCTCATTTCTCTTGGATTTGGACCCAAAAACATGATCATGAATAAAAAAAATGCAATAGATTAGATATGACCTGAAATAAAGTTAAAACAGACGAGGAACTGAAATGTTATTGATCATCATGAATTATTCATGACTAAATATTTACAATCCAATAGTTAAATCTTCCATTTCAAAAATGTCATATTTAAAAAAATACATAAAGAGACACATTGTTGGAATGATGAATATAAGTTCTCATATTTGCTTTTATGCATTACCTAGCTATATTGTTACAGGAGAGGAGGGAAGTACCCAGACACAGAGAGGAGGAGGCAGGAGGTTGCAGGGGAAACCAGGGCTTTTAATATTAACAAAAGACTACAAACTACAAAAAATACAAGACTACAAAAATCTAGCAGGGTAGAAAACTCGAAAATACACAACACTTGAAACCAGGGAACAACATAATATGGACCGGCACAGGAGGAAGGGAAAGACAAGACTTAAATACATGCAAGGCAACAAGACACAGGTGGAAACACTCAGGTCTGATGGGGAAAGGTAAAACTCGAAAACGACAAAACAGGAAATACTGCAAAATAAACAAAAATAAATGCCTCGGTCCCGTCGAGGCCTGACCAGAGCTCTTCTAGGGCCGGCGTTTGGGGGTGGGGGCCTGGGCTTGCTCTGGGGGGGGGCAGCGCTTTCTGGAAGTTCCTGTTTTTCATCCTTCACTTCTTCTAAAGAGTTCAGAGCTGAAGAAGATCAGAAAGTTTAGAAAAAGTCCAAAGATGTGAAGCAACAGCAGCAGATCAGAAGAGTCCAGCAGAAGCAGAGATGAAGAACATTCAGGAACATTCAGGACAACATGCAGCTGCTTCAGGAAAGAAGTCCAAATGTGTGAAAGTCAAACATCAGCCTGTGGCTGCATCCAAACCAACTGATGTTTCTGCAGCAACAGCAGAAAAAGTCCATTTCCTCTCTTTCTGCTCAGCTCTTCTCCAAAACAGCACTGAATCATGGGAGAATTTGGCAGCATGATGCTGGAAAGTCTTTCATCCCAGTTTTCAGGAGATGATCTTCCAGTCCTTCTCTGCTGCAGCCCTTCAAGCAGAGACTCTTGTAGCCCAACAGATCAAAGCAGAGAGAAGAAGGAAGTGATGAGGAAGAGTCAGCAGCAAATGTTAGACATTGATCCCCGATCCATGACTTCAGCTCTCCTGAATGGAAGAGTTTGAACCTGCCGGGAGCTTTGATGATGATGATGATGTTTAGGATGAAAAGGTGAGGATGTTTAGGAGGATGTGTCTGTCAGAGCAGCACCCAGCTGCAGCATGCACTCTGTCACTGCCTGCTTCACAAACATCAGCCGCTGGACTCAGCTGCATCTGCTGAAACACAGCAGCAGGACTCAGAGTGCATGTGAGCGTGCACGGCTGCTTCTTCTGCACACGCTTATAAGGAGTCTGTTGGAGCAAAGACACAAAGAAAAGCTGATGGCTGCAAGAAGAACTTTGTGGAGAACAAATGTCAGCAGACAACTTTGAAACAAGCAGCTGCAGGAAAGAAGTTCTTCTGCAGATCTTGAAGAGGACCAAAGCAGCTGCAGGAAGAAAGAAGAAGTCCCAGAGATCTTTGAAGAGAACAAGCAGTTGCAGGAAGAAAAGAAGAAGTCCTTTCAGCAGATCTTTTAAAGAGAACAAGGAGTTAAGCAGGAAGATGCTAAGAAGCTCCTTCTGCAGATCTTTAAGGAGAACAAGCAGTTACAGGAAAAAAAGAAGTTTTTCTGCAGATCTTTGAAGAGAACAAGAAGTTACATGAAGATAAGAAGTTCTTCTGCAGATCTTTGAAGAAAACAACCAGCTGCAGGAAGAAAAGACGAAATTCTTCTGCAGATCTCTGAAGAGTGTTCATACGGCAAGGTGCTTGTTTTCTGGACATTTCTGCTCACTGTGGGTCAACTTTGTCATCATATTGATCTGAAACCAACTGAAACATAACAGAAAATCTTCCAGGGAAACATCAGAATGTTCTTCACCTGATCCGCTCTTTCTCATTTTGAGTTTAGCTTTTTACTGACCTCCAGAGTCTGTAAAGTCTGCAGCCTGGACTCTCCAGATAACCAGACAGATGAAGAACCCCTGAATCCTGCAGGTTCTGGTTCACGCTCAGGTCCAGTTCTGTCAGATTAGACGGGTTTTTCTTCAGAGCTGAGACCAGAGCTTACAGCTGATCTCTGACAAACTGCAAGCCTATCAACCCAAATCAGACAGAAAATTAAGTGCTCAGGGAGCATTGATGCAGCCGGAGTCCAGGAACTTTGGTCTATTCAGTCAGGTGGGACCCGCCCTGATGACAGACTGACAGATGACATTTTCACTGTTTGCTCATTTCTTTTGGATTTGGACCCAAAAACATGATAATGAATTAAAATGCAATAGATTAGAAATGACTTGAAATGAAGTTGAAACAGACGAGGAATTGAAATGTCATTGATCATCAGGAATTATTCATGACTAAAGATTTACAATCCAATAGATTTAAAGCTTTGATTTCAAAATGTCAGGATAAAATTGTATTTCTTCATCTTAACTCTAAATTTTAAAAATGCATTTTCTAATAGCATGATCACATTGCAAATTAAAAAGCTGAAAAAGTCTTAGTTCTTCTCTCTGAAAACATTTCCATATCTTTAAACTGTAGAGGCCTTGAAAAAACATGAGGATCCACCGACCCAAAAGGTCTGAATGTGGCCCTGAAGAGGAGCTGCTGAATGTTCTGCTGTTAGTCTAAGGGTTTCAGCTTGTTCTGCCGCTCCCAAAATTTGCAGCTTTTCATGTCACCTTTTCATTGTTCATGAAGTGTTGAACTCTAAGGCCGCATTTACACTGCAGGTCTGATGCCCATATCCCATTTTTCTGACTATATCCGATTTTGACTTAATTCGCCATTTCATCTTTTTAAAAGTTTAAACCCATCTGATTTTTGCATTTACTCATACAATGCTGAAGCTATCAAACATAGACGTTCTGAGGACTACGTAGCAGCATTTCCGCCTTCCGCGGACCTCGATTTGTGGCTGCTGCGGTTGGGTTGCGGAGGCAAACGCAGCGACGGAAGGAGGCATTGCCTTGGGCGCTCCTGGATGAGGCAGGCGACGAGAGGGGATGCAGCGCGAGAGGAAAAAGGGGGGCTGCTCGCCGGCTTATGTGCTCTCTGGAGTTTTGAATGAGGAAGTGTTTGCAGAAATTGCTGTACTAACAGTTTGATCCAAGTGTTGAACCTTTCCTGCGCGCTGACTTCTTTTTTTCCCACCGTGGTCAGAAATGCACGGGAGATTTTCTCCAGGGCCTAAGGCGGATTCTCCTTCCGGGTTCACTTTGGGGGAGACACATGAATTCTACGGGTTCTCCGCCACACTCGGCCCGCGGCTCACAACCCCCTCTCCTTGCACAAACACACTGAAGTAATTTATATTTTTGTCCCTCATTTTATTGGGGTGCTTTTTTAACGCTCTGATCTTTTTGAAGGACATCCTGCAATTTGTATATGTAAGGAGATTTCAGTACTACAGCTGCAAGCCTTCCATCCCCCTTCAGGGAAACAGAGCTTGATCTTCTGAGGCCAGGCATAAAGATCATAAATAATCTTCTCGGACTGATTCAATGTGTGGGAACCTCTGAAGGAGCCAACTCAATGCGGTGGACAACAAAAAGCTTTATAATATACTGACTGCATGCTGGGAAGTTCCTGCCGCCTGTGGAGGACCACATGGGAAGCAGAGACCAGATGCTGTGACTCCAAGTATGGGCTGAAGGAAGTAGGCGGGCTCCTCTGTCAGCCAATCCGAGCGGCCAGAGGCAGAGATTTGGCCGGGCACTTCTGCAGCCTGGGAGGAGATTCTGACCACATCTAAAAGGGCCATGCTTGGAAGAAGCGTGTTCCCAGATAAGCTGCAATTCGATTGTAATTTCTACGACAGGTGCAGGCCTTGGATTTGGGGAAACCCAGATCACCTGTTTTATTTGTTTAGAGCTCTTTTGTTATGTGGACAATAAAAACTCTTAATTTTATTCCATTCAGATTTTCTGGCCATTCTCCGACCTCTGAACACGCATGGAAGAAATCTCAAAGCTTACAGATTTTTCATTCTTCAACTCACACACACACGCACACACACACAGCACGCGCGGTCCCCATCATACACACACCCCCACTCCACAACACAAGCAAAGAAATAAACGGGCTTCTAGCTCTCAGTCTACAGCAACGTGGGTCCCACTTGATTAGTTATTGCTTGCCCGACTACCGACTGACCTGAAATAACAGCGGTTTCGCATCACGCCCGAAGCCTGAAACTGAAAGGTAAACACACTGGCAGCAAAATCAGCGACAAATAAGTTATGTGATCTCGCTGGCGGTGTCTTTGAGTTAACGCCACTGAAGTATGACTCTGCTTACTGGGGAAATATCTAATTTGTTCGCTTTCATATGGCACATGCAACTGCACGTATCCAATTTATTTCCACATATGATTGAGGCCTGTATCCAATCTGAGAAAATCAGAATCCATGCCATTTTGTCCTGCTTACATGTTCACCGGTCATATCTGATCTGTGCCACATGAGAGGAAAAAAATCAAAATTGGGTCACTTGACCAAGAAAAGGCGGCCCACGTCCTTGTTGTGTTGGCCTGAGTTGAACTTTTTAGGTTTCAGTGATTTTTAGTAATCAGAAAACTCTTTTCTGAACTAAAGTTCCAAAAAATAAAGTGTCATTTTTGAAGTACGTTTTTTCATTTCTAGTGGTCATTTCTGGTTTTCAGTGACTATATGATGCACTGGCTGTTGCACTAGTGACATTCAAAGGAAGTGTCTGTTCTAGATTCAATATTTAAAGATCTTTTCAAACTATTTTCTACAAATATATTTGATGTAGAATCCTTTGAATGGTTTTCTGAAATGGGGGGGAGAGAGAGAGAGAGAGAGAGAGAGAGAGAGAGAGAGAGAGAGAGAGAGAGAGAGAGTCAGACAGTCAGACAGACCCTCCATCATCCTAGCATTGCTACAATAATCATCTGCCTATATTTGAAAGACCGGTCCATGAAAGTTTGTGTGACGTTATACTGGTCCGTGGCATGAAAAAGGTTGGGGACCACTGGTCTAGATGACCCAACTCCCAATGTTAAAGTCCCTAGGACAGAACCAGGGTTACAACACATCAATATGACTCCTCATCATAGGTAACAACAGTGACAACTAGTGACCAATACATTAACATTACAGATAAATGAGTAATGCAAATATAACAGATGGATTCAAAGAATTCTGTTTGGTCAGTTACTCAATACTGAAAATGAACTGAAGAAGTAAGACACGGTTCTTGGACAACTAGAATCTCTCTATGCTGCTGACCCAAAGCACCTGGAAAACAGGAACAAAACCAGAAAACCACAGTAAAATAACATCATATCCTGTGACATCATCAACAGTGGGCTGAGCCTTCATAACACCACTAAAAAACGATTTATAAAAGCGAATTCCCACCCTAACCCCTACATAGTGCGTTTGCCATTTTGTAGATCTATCCAAATCTACAATTCCAAAATCCAGCGCCCTAGAAATTTACCAGAAGTTTACCAGAAGTCTAAAAAACCAGTGTGCATCGATGCTCACTAAAATGGCGAATATAGACCACAATGCATTGCATCGAACAATATTTGCATAAAAAATGTATTTAAATGCATTTTTTCATCAATCATCAGCGTTTTGATCTTCAGAAGATAATGGACTCATAAATAATTGTTGCAAAGCACTCATTTGAAATAGATTTTAACTTTGTGAAATCAATTATGTATTTTTATGTCATTTAAAAAAAAAAGAAAAAAAGTAATGAGTGAGGTGTCCGAATTGATTCTAAAATTCACGGCACCACATAGTGCTGAACTATGTCGTTTGTTAGTTGTTAAAGGTTAGGGTGGGAATTCCGGTATAGTCTATAGTGCAGGAATATCTAGTGTCCTGGATTTTAAAAGTAATTCTAACACCATGCTAACTACTTTTCATTTATCCACTGAGTTCAGAAGATAAAAACCTGGATGGTTTGTCTTCTTCTATGGACGGCATGGGTCTGACATAAAGAGAATTATTATTATTATTAAAAAAAAACATTTAAATAATTTTTTGGAACAAAAATGTAAATAAATCCCCAACCAGAAATATAAAACCCTCCAATTAAGTGAACATGTTTCAAATAAATGACAGCAGTTCTCCTAAAACATAAATGTCTCCTTTTAGTCTCCATCTAAACTAAAGAAACACTGGTTCCCATCCAAATGACAAATAAATGTCTCCATCAAAGTTTCTCACATATTACCAACTTCCTGTCTTTAAATAAACTTTGTTAACAAATATTGCACATACAAATTACCAAACATTAACACTCCACAAAAGACAACGTGGCCACGTCCGCGACCCGGTGGTTGGGGACCACTGTGTTAATGTTTCAAAAGAGACCAGCTTTTCTAAGGAGTCCCAAAATGTTCACAATTAAATAAATTAATATGACCTCATACAAATACCAATCAACCAATTAATCTCTCATAAATATATAAAAAGATTATGAAATTGTGAAAAACCCACACACAGATTTGAAATTAGCCATTATATTATTAAATATATTGTCATGGTGCCTCTGTCAGCCCCACCCCTCTCTGCTTTGCTCTGGAGGATTCCCAGCTGCTGCCACTCACCTCATTAGCCCTGCTGCCTTCTTAAGGAGATCCACAGCCAGTATTCGTTGCCAGTTCATTGCTCCTCCATGGTGCTTGCCTAGTCTCTCATGTTTATGCCAAGAAATTTAATCCTGTTTAGTAATTTGTCTACGCCTCGCTTCCAGGACTCAATCATCACTAGTGCTACCTGGGATTTCCTCCGGAACCACCTGTTCTATCCACGCTCTCCTCACCTGCCGTTCATGCCCTCTCAGCCTCCGCAGAAGCCCTCCAGCCACGCCTCGCCTTCCTGCCTCCTACCTGCAGTCTCGAGCCGAAGACATCACCTCTGGGATATCACCTACAAGAACAAAAAAAATCAAATTACTTACCTTATAACTCTTCTGTGTTCCTTCCGGGTTCCAGCATCTGGGTCTGTCTCAAAGCCTCGAATATCATGACATATATTTCATTTTGCTTTAAAAACCTGTTAATTATTTTAAAACATTATTTTAAATATTATTTGATTCATGTTGATTATTATTATAATTCTATGTCTTTTTTTTCAGAAGCTTGGATTTCAAAATCAATGTTTTCCACCAAAGTATCTTTGTTTTTATTTCATGTTGCTGTTTTTCACAATGACTTATTTATTTCATGAAGAGCTTTTTCAGCAGAATGAGTCTGTCTGTCAATCAGGTAAAGTAGGCAGGATCTAAACGCACATTGGCTGATCCCTGGAAATTGACTCTTATTCCTAGATTCCCGCTCTGTGGTGTTCCAGTCAGAGAGATGACATATTTCTGCGATATCTGCACGCCTTTGCTATTTGACTGAGGATCAAATGGAGACAATCTGTCTGCTGCAGAGGATGCAAACATAGACGACACTGTTTTTCTAGTTTGAGGGTTCCTGTGGACCACAGAGGAGGTTTCTTTAAGCTCCGGTCATCCACGTCTTGAAATTCCCGTTGAAATACTCCCGACTCTCGTTTTCTGTGCAGGATTGCTAGATAGTGTCCCAGTTTTCCAGCCCAAAAGTTATCTGAAAACCGTCAGACCCAACAAAAAAAACGCCCGACCCTTCTATGACTGTGGACCATGGGGGGGTTAGCTAACACAGCTTAGCTGTCTGTGCTCACAGATTCAGTCTGTCATCATATCTGTTTGCCTTAGTTACACGCCATCACTGTCCCAGCTCCCGGGAGGCGAGCTGGCGGCCACAAATAGACCTGCTGCAGAAAGCAGAGCCAGCCTGCTCGGGCGTCCTGAACCTTAATTCTTTTGTATTTTTATGGAGACAATATTTATAAATCAGGTCCTCTGGTTTTCTTTTTCCTTCTCATGTCATCGTGGGACAGCAAGCTTTCAAACTCAGTCAGAGAGAGATAAAAAACATTGCTGTAGCGGCCGTCATCAAGGGAGATGAAGCCGAGACTCTCTCTGGGAGGAACTCAAACATGGAAACAGGATTACCATGTAGAACTCTTCAGAATAAAAAACCTGATCTCTCCACATTCTCCGTGTCTACCATGCATTGTAAATGAGATAAACACAGACTCCGCTCCATGTAGCCACCAGGCTAAAAACATGAGCTGGTAGCTCCTCCCACACGCGACCTGGTGCGTTCATGGAGCTCCAATACATAGAAGCTTACCTCCAGCCACCCATCCTAACTTAGACCACTACTATATGTTCATGACAAAATTAAAACCGCCGAACCAACCCTAAAACCGCCAAATTATGCATACCCGCCCAAAGCCATTTTACCCGCAAATTTAGAACCAAAACCTCCCAGTTCCTGATAACACTGTGCATGTGTTGAAGTGCATACTCCCCCTTAGTGGTGTGCATTGCGCCGTCGCGTTTGCTAAAGCAACTTCGATCGATGTAGTTAGGGTGAATCACCTGGAGGCAGAATCAGGAAAAAAGTGTTTTTTTGTCAGTTTGTCCCCCCTACATCTAGTAAATCTGTCTTTGTTTTCTCAGCAGATCTTCAGTTTACAGTCAGATGACATTAAAGACTTCTCCATTTATCAATGACTTTCCTGTCATTTCATTTTCTTTCAACATTTCAGAAAAGACTTGTCCTGATCTTCAGCTGGTTCAGACTACAGATGACTGAATGACAGCCCTCTCATGGGGGGCTTTTAGCTGTGCTACAGAAAACACAAACTACTGTATTTTCACGACCATAGGGAACACTGGATTATAGGGCACAATTTAAGTTTTGGGGGATTTTTCTGTATTTGACACATACAAAAGGCGCACCAAGTTTTAGAGCATGGGCACATTAACACATACTGGTAAAACATGCATCATGCTAGAGGGTGTTTTAAGAAGGTAGCGGGAGCAAAACTGAGTTCTTGTGATTTATTTTTCAATTTTTATTTTTAATCAGCATCCAGAAATCCATCAAAGTCCTCATCTTCTGTATCTGAAGAGAACAGCTAGGCCAAATTTCTATGAAACATGCCAGTTTCCCTTTCCCCATTGTCAGAGTCAATCTTGTTGCTGTGCGGCTCCTCATGAATGAAGCAGAAGAACAGTGAAAGCAGACTCGTGTAAACCTTTCCTGCTTTGTCCTCTGACCATGGTCAGAAGAGGCCATGGAGATTTTCTCTCCAAGGCCAAATGGTGATCTTCCCGATCTTTCTTTATTACTTCTCTCAACTCCAAAACGGCGACTGACCGTATGTGTATGCACTCCACACACTCACACGCCCCCCACCTCCTGCATAGTACGAGCTCAGACACACTGGTTTTAGCACACACACTCATACCACAACACATGTTAGCCCATGCATCTACAGTCCTTCAAAAATTGTGGCGTAACACGCCCAGCTCTTCCTCCCAGTCGTAGTAAAAGTGTGATAGCGTGAAGTTTTAACTACACAAAACCTGCACTTTTGTTCTATTGGGGATGTGTCTTCTTTCACACCCTCACTCCCCTCCTTACTCACCTTAGTCACATCAGGGACTCGGGCTTGGTAGTGACTGTGGGTAGCATCCACTTCAAAACACAGAAGTGCTAACCATTGTAAACATAATTACGAAGGAGAAATTAATACAGCGGGGAAAATAAGTATTGAACACGTCAACATTTCTCTCAAAAAACACATTTCTAATCGAGCTATTGACACAAAATTTTCACCAAATGTCGGCATCAACCCAAATAATGCACACATAGAAAGAAATCCAAACATTTATTTCCATAAATGAAGTTATGTGTAATAAAGTGAAATGGCACAGGGAATAAGTATCGAACACATGAAGAAAAGGAGGGGTAAAAAGGTCTGGAAGGCCAAGAAAGCAGCTGGAGTTTGTCAGTATTCAGAAGGTTAACCTGCCCCCTATTAGTGCAAAGTAATATCAGCTGGTATAGTCCTGATTGATGCCTTTTAAAAGGTTTCTCACCAGCAAGGTGTTAGACAAGAAGCATTGCATGATGGGTAAAAACAAAGAGCTGTCCAAAGACCTACGCAACCTTATTGTTGCAAAACACACTGAAGGCATTGGTTACAGGCGCATTTCTAAACTTCTGAAAGTTCCAGTGAGTACCATTGGGGCCATCATCCGGAAGTGGAAAGAACACGGCATTACCATAAACCTGCCACGGTCAGGTGCTCCTCGCAAGATTTCAGACAGAGGAGTCAGAACAATCGTCAGAAGGGTTCTCCAACAGCCCAGGACCACTCGTGGAGAGCTTCAGAAGGACCTGGAATCAGCAGGTACCGTTGTTTCAAAGAAAACAATAAGTAAATCACTCAACCGCCATGGCCTCCATGCACGCACACCATGCAAGACTCCATTTTCAAAAAGAAGCATGTTGAAGTTCGTTTGGAGTTTGCGACACAACATTTGGATAAACCCATGACATACTGGGAGAAGATACTCTGGTCAGATGAGACCAAAATTGAAATCTTCGGATGTCATAAGACACAACATGTTTGGAGGAAAAATGCCACCGCACATCACCACCAAAACACCATACCAACAGTCAAGTTTGGAGGTGGGAGCATCACGGCGTGGGGCTGTTTTTCAGCATGTGGTACTGGTAGACTTCATATCATAGAAGGAATAATGACTGGAGAAAAGTATCGAGACATTCTTGATCAGAATCTGCTGTCATCTGCCAGGCTGCTGAAGATGAAAAGAGGGTGGATCTTTCAGCAAGACAACGCTCGCAAGCACACAGACAAGGTAACACTCAACTGGTTGAAGAAAAAGAAAATAAAGCTGCTAGAATGGCCCAGTCAATCACCAGACTTGAATCCAATTCAAAATCTTTGGAAAGAACTGAAGATCCGCGTTCACAGAAGAGACCCCCGTAACCTTGAAGATTTGAAGGCAGTTTGTGTGGATGAATGGGCCAAAATCCCACCTGAGCAATGTATTCAACTGGTTTCTCCATACAGGAGGCGTCTTGAGGCTGTAATCACTAACAAAAGGTTTTTGCGCTAAGTATTAAATAAATTTCAGTAAGCGTGTTCAATACTTATTCCCTGTGCCATTTCACTTTATTACACATAACTTCATTTATGGACATAAATGTTTGGATTTCTTTCTATGTGTGGATTACTTGGGTTGATGCCGACATCTGGTGAAAATTTCATGTCAATAGCTCGATTAGAAATATGTTTTTTGAGAGAAATGTTGACGTGTTCAATACTTATTTTCCCCGCTGTAGCTATGATTTGTGCCTGGCTGGATTAATATGACACAGAGATGGACATTTATAGAAACAGAGCAGTAATCACAAAAGGCCTAGAGCAAGATTTGAGACAACACGACTGCTTTGGACGCGCATTTATAAAACCTTGTACAGCGTGTTCTTGAACGCCGTTCTGCATGTCAATCAAGTCATGTACTTTTCGGTGAGGATTTTGATTCGCTGACAGCTTTTTAGAAATACATTTTAATTTTTTTTGTGGTTATTCATCTTTGGTGGCCTGCGATCTACCCTCATGTCCTTGAAGATTGACCGGTTGATCGCGATCAACGTAATGAGCACCGCTGGTGTAAACATCATGTGAATTAATGTTTCCAGTGGTCTCCAGACAAAATAAAGACTGAAGTTTTTCCCACACATTTACATTCAAGAGCCACATTGCGGGATTAGCCACACAGACTAAGTTCATCCACGGCTAAATGTTGTTAGCACGTATTAGCCTTATCCTAACCTTTCTTCTGGGTCCAAGCTGCTTGGAATAAAGCACTGACTGCACAATTTTAGAAAATTATGAGCGAGCAGTCACTTAATAATAATCATAAAAATAATTCAATGATGTTTAGAAGATCATTTCACTCTATGCTGCAGCTTTCTTGGTGTACAACAGAACTCAGTATTTCTTCTTTTACTGTAGTTTTTTTAAGTATTTTATAACATGTCATGTCAATAAGGACGGCTGTCATCCGGAGACATTTATACATTGTCCAGTTAGCGCTGATCTGACTGTGGCTGGCCAGCTATTCCCCGATTTTATAATGGCGTCTTCCCCGCCTGACGGACTGACGCTGTTCTGCCCAACAACCCCTGACTGCAGTGTGCAGACAGAGGCATGGCTTAATGTGGGCAGGCTTAAACACGTTGCGCTCCCCCCTCTGTATCTGATTCTTCTTCATCACCGCAATTACCATAGTTTTACTTGCATTTTATAAGTTTCCACATGCAATAATGCCACATACCAGTGTATCCTGAGATGATTAAATGAAGGCTTGCCATGTCCATTTTTTTAATTTAGGAAAAGATTAGCCATACTATTTTAGGATATGAACACTCCTGCTTTAAACGTTAAAAACAGCCCGTTTTTATTTTTGGCCACAGGAGCATGAAAGGAAGACTGATCAAAATTGTGATGCGTCGGTCATGAACAAAACAGCTCTTAACTCATATGATTATATCTCATATTTCGCACTAGACTAGAAAATGCAATTTGCTTTTTTTTCCTTCTGTATTTCTTGCTTTTGCTCAGTGGACGAACACACCACCCTCCTCTTCCTCAGCACGTTCACAGTAGCAGCAAGTCAATGATCAGGATGTGGTTCATGTTATCAATAAACCCTGGAGACGATCACAGTCGTAGGCAAATCCAAGCAGCATTAGTCTGAACTAAACACGCCATTGTGGAAATGACTGGTGACAGAATATTTAAAAGAGAATGACAAAAACCAACTTCTTCCTGGGAACCATTTTTAACTGTCCTTCACTCTTTCGTACTTCTTTTTCTCTTTAAGCCGCTCATAATTGGTCACAATTGTGCTGAGTGGGGGAGGGGCAGTGAAAGCTGAAAGCAATAGAGCACCAAGTGCAACTAAAAACTGGAAGAGACAACATCAACACAAATATCTACAGAAATGAGAGACTGGAAAAAGAAGCTAAATCCAGAACCACTTCACTTTAACTGATAATGTGAAAAGAGAATTTAGAGTCTGCAAGAAAACAATTCCATCTAGAACCGGATCAGAACCAACCTGGACCTGAGAACTGAGAGAATCTTCTGCTGAACAGAGCAGATCATTACTGACTGAAGAAATCAGACCAGCTTCTGAAGATGAGACGCTTAGTTTTTCTGAATGTCAACCTTTACTGTGAGAATAAATCACATATAGTGGGCATGACTCAACGCGTTTAACTCCACCCATGTTGAGGTACGCCTCGGTCTGCAGACTACAGCCAGGAGCTTCTAGGACTGGCACTGTCTACATTCATGACCATGCCAATGATTTTCAGAAAAATGAGGCTGCAGCAGCTAATCTAGAAGATTTTGCTGATGCCTACCCATCACACAGTGGCAGTTTTCTATGTGCCCGTAGCTGGAATGTTTCATGACACTGAAGTTGATGTGAAAGTGAGTTTATTGTGGCGGAAGAGATCAACACTGCAGCCAAACCATTTACCCCCACAACCTGCACCTTGCCCCTCCCAGATTCATGGGAGAGTGGACAGAGTCATTAAAGAGCCACATATTTGCACAAAATATACCATAGATCATATTTCTTACAGTGTTGGTTTTGTTTACTTTTCCACTAGTGACATTGCTATTTTGTCACTGCCTTTGTTTTCAAATCTACATTTGTGGTCCTGTTGTTCCTACATTTCTGTTACATTTTTGCTCTTTTAAATTTTACACTATAGTTACTATTTTTTCTTATTATTATTATTGTATTATGCCATTATTCATATACATGTTCTATATTTGATGTATGTTCAATTAAGATTGTAACTACTTAATACACTTAACAAAAATATTTGTATTTTCAAGATTATTCTATAATCAAAGATTTCAATAAAAAAGTATCAGTATCAATATCTGTGTTATTTGCCCTGTAAATATTTAGTATAAGATTGCTAACCAAATTCCCAATACCCAATAAAAAAAGCTCTGACCAAAGATCAGTTTTTATAATGTTCTGTATCGGTGACAATGACAAATAAATATCATCTGTTTATCTAAATGTAAATGTCATATCTAAATGTGAACAATAAATGTTTCATTTCAACATTAAAGTCCAGTTTCTGACTCCCAGAATCTGGTTCCCATGGAAACTGATCCACACAGAGGAACACCCTCAGAGGGAGTCTAGTTAACCATTGGAGAGAACAGAAAACAGAGATTCTGACACTCTGGACCACTCATCTCTGACAGAAGTGTAGCTGTGGTGCAGCGTGCTGACGCTAAACCAATTATCTTTAGATTCTGCATTTAATCCTTTATCAAAAATTGTTAATCCTTCAACTTCAAGCAGGTAGACTCTGGTCCTTGAAAATATTGTCTGACATTAAACTGATATGCACCTAGATCTGTCTCTGCAGGTTTACTCTATTCTTTCATTTCTTCACCAAAACTCTCGTTCTTTCTCTGATTTTCCTCTATGGCAGGGGTCGGGAACCTATGGCTCGCGAGCCATATATGGCTCTTTTGATGGTCACATGTGGCTCGCAGACAAAAACCCGCTGCCCGTCACTCACTGCAGCGTGTGAGTGTTTTTTTGGTTTCATGTCTGTCTCACATCTAAAGAACATTCAGACCTTAGATTCCGTTTAAAGTCTCAACGCCTGCGTGAAGCAGAAACTCACCACGTATCAACCAGACTAGACCAGGGGTCGGCAACCTTTTTTACTCAAAGAGCCATTTGGGACCGCCCCTAATAAAAAAGAAAGCACCCAGAGCCACAACCCGTTTTGACATCATTATATATATTATGCATGTATATATTATTCAAAGGTGCTCATTACGTCGATCGCGATCTACCGGTCGACCTTCAATGACATGAGTGTAGATCGCGGGCCAGAAAAGATTTAAAAAAAAAAAAGTACTTCTTTAAAATCCACCAGCCAATCAAAATCCTCACTGAGAAGTAAGGGACTTGATTGACATGTAGATTGGCCAATCGGACATCGTCTGAAGCATACGTCGCTGCAAATGCACATTATGTTCTTTAAAGGATGATACTGCGTGTGGGAGGAGCTACTGGTTCTGGTCTGATGGCTGCATGGAGCGATGTGTATCAATGCATGGTAGACATGGAGAATGTGGAGAGATCAGGATTATTATTTTGAAGAGTTCTACTTGGTAATCATGTTTCCATGTTCGGGTTCATAAAATCATCCCAGAGTCTCTGCTTCAACTCCCACAGGGAAAGCTGCGTCTCAATCTGACGCCCGTGTTTCCATATCTGACTGAGTTTGAAGCCAAAGCCCCTCCTCCGCCTCTCCACCTGCTTTTCCTCTCTACCTGTTCACCTGTTCACATCCTCTGCAGCTGAGAGTTGTTTCCCCCGCGCTCCTCAGTGTGTCCTACACAGAGAGCGCAAAATACGGTGGTCAGGGCGCTCCAGCGCCGCACAAGGATGAAAGAGCCGGTCGCAGGCTATGGCGGTGATCAAAACTTGTGTTGGGAGGTTTTTGGCTGGGTCTGGCGGTTTTCAGATGACTTTTCGGCTGGAAAACTGTGACTCTATCTGGCAACACTGGCGCGAACTCTCAGTCTGTCATCAGCGAGTTGCTCTCTGCCCCACGGCACGTCAAGTTCCCGGCAGAAGATCGGAGTGTTTATTGAAGCCGCCCCGCGTGTTTCCTCCTGCTATCAGCTCTGCAGGTCTCGCCCGATAAATACGAGATCATTACGAAACTGTTTTTTACGTGGCTCGCGCTTCGTACGGAGCCATCAGCGCCTTTGAAATGCCATGAAAAATGAAAAACTAAAATAAAATTTAATTATTATAAAATACTCATTATTTTCCAAAGTCACAGGGAGCTACAACGGATGGATGAAAGAGCCACATGTGGCTCCGAAACGATGGGTTGCCGACCCCTGGACTAGACCATCAGCAAAACTACCACGAGAAATACTTATCATTTATTAGCAACAGCATAACAATGTTATTAAAAAGAATCCACAGACTTATTGTACTTTAAAAGTGTTGAAATTACATCAAATGCACATATTCATTTGTATATTTAGTTTTAAACATATTGTCGCGGACTGAGTTTAACTTGGCTGTTGGGCCGCGTTAAAAGTTCTGGAGTTCATGGAACGCATCGATCAAGCAGAGATCTGATTGGCCCTCAGTTCTGTCGCTCAGCTTGTTGTTAGGTAGTTTGGACCAATGGGGTTCAGCTATGGGCCGAATAAGGGAAATGGGAGGGCTGACGCGGAAGGGGGGAATATAAAGTTGGGAGAAGCGCTCTCGTCTCGGCGGGAGAGAATAAGGAGTTGCTGAATTAATTGTACGGCGTTTGTTGCGGTCTGCAGTAACCAGAATAAAGAACCTTAAAAGAGGTTAAGTCTCCGTGTCTCAGTGTGGGAAAGGGAGGCTACATTATTGTATGGCTCTTTCAAAATTACATTTAAAAATATGTGGCGTTTATGGCTCTCTCGACCAAAAAGGTTCCCGACCCCTGCTCTACGGTCTGCACTTGTGGTCCCGAGGGACACTTTTTCTTGCAATGGAGGCGCACAAAGGTTAAAATATAATTTATTTGCAAAATCCTTAAACCATTTAAAATGAAGAAGTTAAAAAGATGGGCACCACAGACACCCGTTCACTGGGCTGAGGACCTTTTTCACTAGGAGAGGTGGAGGCTCCCAAATAAATATCAACTTATAATATAAATCACCCCACTCGTGATAAAAACACTCACACGGTGAACCCTTCACCAGAAGACACGCCACTCCAAACCGGGGAAGGCCTCCACCTTACACACAGGACTGACTCCTGGGTCCTCAGCGCTGGTGACAAAACAAAACAGGGTCAATAAAAAGTTGGAGAAAATAATTGATCAGTTTGTCTCAAAACAAACCAATAACAACGGGTCCCAGCAGTTCGGTGACCCAGAACCAACCCTTAAAATACAAGATTAAAATAAAACACCAGCTGGCTACTCAGGCGGGGGTTAGCTGTACAATCGGTCGCTGCACAGTGCAGTGAGTGCCGCTCGTCTTAGCTTTGGGGTAGGTGAGGGGAGTCCAGGCCCCAGAATGTCCCGATCGCCTCCCTGGAGAATTTCCATTGGCGAACACTCCAGACAAACCCTCGAAGTCCAAACTGGATCCTTTTCCACGCAGGATCAATAAAAAGTTCTGATAAAATCAGTAAACACGCCACGTAAAACAACAGCGTATAAAAACAGCAGCTGTTCCACTCTTGGGAGCCTTAGAAAGTCCCATGGCTCTGTTCAGCACCTAGAAGAAAAATCGCTGAGCCGCGCTATCCGGAGAGCTACAAGAGCTCACCCTTTGGCCGCGAGTATCCGGCGCTGTGAGGCTAAACCGGATGTATATAACTGGAAGTGGGCGGTCCCAGTGGCCAAATGCTGCACATCCTGCCAGTGACCGCCTAAGGCTTTTTATAGTGCCCCAAGAGGCCACCGCTCGTAATTATTCTCCAAGCCACACCTGAGCCAATTAATCCTGCCACACACTTACACTTGTTTCTGTGTGTGTGCATGTGCATGCTCAAGTGCTCTACAGGTTCTGATTTGAACTTTGACCTCGCTCAGCTTTCAGGCAGGTTTGATCAGGATGACTAGTCTGTCATTAGTTTGAGCTCTTGTTTGTTTTCTGACTCTAAAATCATAAATCTGTCAAATGTTTCAATAGCTGAACCGTTTGTTGCCATGGAAACATCTTTGTTCCACAAAAAATCTAAGCAGCTGTTTTCTTCCAGTCTCTTCAAAGAATCAAAGATGTTCAATTTGTGGAAAATCCAGAAAATCTTTGAATCCAAACCTTTCAGTTTCAGTGAAGAACTACAAATGTAGAAATAAACCAACCAGCAGCTTCAATGTTCTGACCTCAGAGTCTGCAGTCTGCAGTTTGGACTCTCCAGTCCAGAACACAGAACCTCCATGGATGAATCCTCCAGGCTGTTGTTGCTCAGGTCCAGTTCTGTCAGGTGGGACGGGTTGGACTTCAGAGCTGAGACCACAATTTCACAGTGAGTCTCTGAGAGTCCACAATATGCTGGAATTCTGTGGAGAGAAACAAAGACAGAAACAGGTGATCTATGATGAATTCAGGCTGTGATGAAGTTCCAGTTGGACATTTGTCTCTTCATCAGAGCTTCATCTTCATCATGAAACAGTCCTACTCATCAGTCTCTCTCAGACCTTCATCTTTCTTTCATCTGCAGCTGGAGGAGAGAAGGTGGAGCTCCATTAAGCTTCATGCTGCCCTCAGTCTGTCAGTGATCTGAGGTCTGAACCCCAAAGTTCACAGTAGAACATCTGGATCACAAAGACTGACAGCTGTCACTCTGACAATGAGGATGATAATGATGGTTGAATATTTCAAATGTTGGTCATGATCCAGTTTTCTTTTTTCATTTCCAAAATGATATTTTCAGCTCTGAAGCTGTAAACAACAACAGTTCATCTTCCTGTTCTGTTGCTGAACTTTGATCCAGTTTCCTCCTTAGGTCCACGTCTCCCGTCATGAGCAGAACAGCAGCACCAACCTTCTGGCAGAACTTTCCAGAAGCTCTTCTTGGTAGAAGGAGACTAAAGTGACTGTTTCTATGGAGGAACCAGAACCTGTGTAGGTTTACAAGTTAGCTGTGATGCTGAGCTTCATTGTTCAGAGTCAAAGTCCTCCTTGACTATGACAAAGACGTACATCGAAACAGGTCAAGGACCGTATTTTCCCAACTATCAGGTGCACTAAAAAGTCATAAATTTTCTCCAAACTGTAGGGGGCGCCCTATGAGGCGGTGCGCCTAATGTGTAGTTGTGGGACTTCAGCAGAGTAGTAGAAGAAGACAGCAGGAGAACCAACTCAGTTTTTCTACTGCTGCTTTTTATCCACAATGAGTGTGTATGTGTAAATGTGTGTGTGTGCTGAAATGTGTGTGCGCTAAAATATGTGTATGCTGAATAGTGTGTTGTGAAATGCATGTGTACTGAAATGTGTACGTGCTTAGTTCCCACGTGGCGCTTTCCCCCATTTGCAAAAGGAGGGGCAGACATTCAGCCAAGTGAGTGTGTGAGCGCACATTCAGTTTGTGTTGCACAGTTAGAGAGAACAGTAACAAAAAAGATTTCCTCCAAAAAGCCAGAGACTGGTTCTTTTATCAACCCACTCTGGAGGCTCTTAGGGACTAAACGGGGAAGTGAACCCTGAAGGAAGATCCGCCATTGGCCCTAGAGAGGATCTCCCTTGAGGTCAAAAACGTCATGGCAGGAAATGTTCAACACTAGCCTTTCAGAAGGTTCTGGATGTGATTTCATTTGGACAAATGTGATCCTTCTTTGCTCTTTAGCTAAAAGATCACATAAGTGTTAAAAACAAAGTGATATTCTTCTTGAATGTTTTTTTTATTTCTTATCATTTTCAAACCTTTCATTCTTTGTAAATCAATCTGAACACTGATCTGATTTATCATCACAATCACTTCTGGACTCACGTGAACTTTCTGCAGTTCCTCACAGCTGGGATCAGTCTCCGTTTACCCTCATCTGATGATGTCTTGTATAAGTACAGGTCCAGCTCATCCAGAACCTCCTCTGACATCAGCAGAGTGTAGGCCAGAGCTGAGCAGTGGATCTCTGAGAGTTTCTTCTCTGATTTGTTCTTTGACTTCAGGAACTCTTGGATCTCCTGATGAACTGACAGGTCCTTAATCTCCATCAGACAGTGATAGATGTTGATGCTTCTGTCAGGAGAGATTCCTCCACTGTTGATCTCCTTCAGGTTGTTGATGGCTCTCTGGGTGGTTTCTGGATTCTTCTCTGTCTGACCCAGCAGGCCTCCTAAGAGTCTGTGGATGGACTCCACAGAGAGACCATGAAGGAATCGAACCAGCAGGTCCAGGTGTCCAGTTTTACTCTGCAGGGATTTCTCCATGACTCTACTCAGAAACTCATCCAGGGATGGGTTCTCCATGTTGTTCTCCAGGAAGTCCTCAATGACCTTTACCTTCCTGTTGGAGTAACAGTGTAACATGTAGACTGCAGCCAGAAACTCCTGAACGCTCAGATGAACAAAGCTGTAGACCGGTTTCTGGAAGATCTCACACTCTCTTCTGAAGATCTCAGTACAAACTCCAGAGTACACTGAGGCCTCTGTGACATCCAGACCACACTGCTGCAGGTCTTCTTGGTAGAACATGATGTTTCCTTTCTCCAGATGTTCAAATGCCAGCCTCCCCAGCTTCAGAAGAACTTCCCTGTCAGTCTCTGTCAGCTCTTGTGGACTTGTCTGATGTTCCTGCTGGTACTTGTTCTTCTTCCTCTTTGTCTGGACCATCAGGAAGTGGGAGTACATGTCAGTCAGGGTGGTGGGAAGCTCTACTCTCTGCTCTGTGGTCAGCAGGTTCTCCAGAACCACAGCAGTGATCCAGCAGAAGACTGGAACTTCACACATGATGTAGAGGGACATGGAGCCCTTGATGTGGGAGATGATTCTGCTGGACAGCTATCCATCTGGGAACCTCCTCCTGAAGTACTCCTCCTTCTGAGCATCATTGAAGCCTCGGACTTCTGTCAGTCTGTCCACACATGAAGGAGGGATCTGATTGGCTGCTGCAGGTCTGGAAGTGATCCAGACCAGAGCTGAGGGCAGCAGACGTCCCTGGATGAGGTTAGTGAGCAGCACGTTGACTGAGGACCTGTGTGTGACATCAGACACCACCGGACTGTTGTTGAAGTCCAGAGAAAGCCTGCTTTCATCCAGACCATCAAAGATGAACAGAAGTTTGCAGACAGACAGCTGTTCTGCTGGGATCTTCTGGAGTGTTGGATGGAACAGCTGGATCAGAGTGAGAAGACTGTGCTGCTCATCTCTGATCAAGTTCATCTCCCTGAAGGACAGAGGAACCACAGCACTGATGTCTTGGTTCTCCAAGCCCTCGGCCCAGTCCAGAGTGAACTTCTGCACTGAGAAGCTTTTTCCAGCTCCAGCAACTCCGCTGGTCAGAACCACTCTGATCGATCTTTGTTGGTCTGGTAGGACTTTGAAGATGTCTGGGTTCTTGATTGCAGTGTCATGGAGCTGGTTGGTCTTGATGGTGGTCTCCAGCTGCATCACCTCATGTTGGGTGTGACCCTCTGGTCTCAGTCCCTCTGTGATGTAGAGCTCAGTGTAGACCCTGTTGAGGAGCGTTTCTCTTCCTGCTTCTTCAGTTCCTTCAGCCACGTGTTCACTTCTGCTCCTCAGACTGATCTGATGTTCTCCAAACATCTCCTGCAGACCAACATCTGCTGAAAGAGCAGAGAAGAAAGCTCCTTCATGAGTGTTCCACATGTTTCCAGAAGAATCCATCAGCAGATGATCAGGCTCTGACTCACCAGCTCTGGGTCTTTCTGCAGACTGAGGTCCGCTCCTCTTCTTCTCTCTGTGGACACGAAGGAGAAACATTAGTGAACAACAATCAAAGCAGTCAGTGGGAAGTTCCAGACTAACTCTGATCATGGAGCAGATCCTCTCTGATCTTCAGACTCAGATATTGGGATCCAGACTGTGCTGAATGTGAGCAAATGTGTTTCCAGGTTAAACCAGAGCAGATCTAGTCCATCTGAAGGTCTAAATGATGCCTTAGCTGTGTTTGGAGCTCATGTCTGGACAGAGCTCAGAGAAAAGTTCAGCTGTTTGCTTCATCCTCACAGACTGAGCTTTGTGTCCTCCAGAGTTGTCCAACTCTTTTCTTTCCTCTCAGACCTAAAGCATCACAGCAGATGGTTGACCTTCCAGGATGGATCAGCTGATGTTCTTGATGAGAACATTGTTGTTCCTGCTGTGAGCTGAACTCTGCTTTGTTCACTAGAAACTGCTTCTTACTGTGAGTCTGAAGGTCCTGGTTCAGTTCTGAAGTCTGGAGGAATATTTTTGGACCGGTCACTCTTCATGGATCCACAGCTGGAGGCTGCAGACTGGACTCTCTGTGTGACCTGTTGACCTCTGCAAACACCAAACCATCAGAGTGTTGGAGGATCTGCTTCTTCATGAACAGCTGATGGACTTTGACATGAACACAGACTGAGCTGTTTAGTCTGGAATAACATGACATGTTTGGATCAACAGTTTCCAGCTTTCAGCATTTTCTGTCAGTCAATCCAGACTTTTTTCTAGAAAAGCTGATTCCAATTCTCCATGTAGAAATGGAGAAATTCTGAGAGCAGAAAGTCAAACTAGAACAATGTGATGTTTGGAAAGCATGAAAATCTGAATCCTAGGAGTCTGCAGTGATTCTTCTCATTAGACTGGAGCTGCTGTCAGTCAGAGTCAGCAGTCAACATGTTTTCTTCTCCAACATCTCTGATGTCTCTCAGAGACTCTCAGAAGACTCAACTGAAAAGATCTCATCACACACATGATGCTCCAAGTGAGTCTGATCAGAGAGATCCAGAACTGAACCAGACCTCAAGTCCTTCATCTGAAAACTGTTGATCATCTGAACTAGAATCCAGCCTCCAAAAACTCTGACAAACACTCACTGTTCCACTGCTGGATGGATGACTTTGAAGTGAAGAGGTAAATCCTTTGACTTGTCACTCCTTCTGGACCCCCAGCTGGATCCAGGTCCAGGTCCAGGTTGGTTCCTGTGAAGAATGAAGGTTGCTGGTGTGAGTCCTGAGCTCTGACATGGAGAAGATCATGGACAGTTGGAGATGTTCATCTCACCTCTGAGCTTTGCTCTGGTTGTCACGGTTACCATCTCTGCTTCTAGGGGGAGGGGCTCCCTCTTGTGGCTCCTCCCACTGATCCATGCTGCTGGATTCACTGGATCCACATCAGCTCACACACACCTTCCACCTTCACCTGCAGAGGAAACCCTCCTCATCATCAGCTCTGATCCTCCTTCACCAACAGATCAGCTGCTCCTCCACTGATTGGCTCTTCTCTTGTGTTTCCTCTCAGGTTCAGGTGAATGCAGTCAGACAGCAGTGGGAGGCAGAGGAAGCTGCCATCAGCTGCTGCACTTCTGCTCTCCCTCCACCAGGTGGAGACATGGAGCTGCAGCAGCAACATTTCCATTCAGTCACTTTGACAAAGAAACAAACTAGAACTACAGACCTGTGAGCCTCAGCCAAAAAATCTGTTTAAATAATTCACATTCTACCACGGCATTATGGGGCTGTCCTAAAACATAAAATATATATTTACGAGAATAAAGTTATAAATTTGTGAGAAAAAGTTGTAATTCTACAAAAATAAAGTCATAGAATTATGAGGAGAAAAAAACTCCTAATTTAACAAGGAAACAGCTGGCCTTCCTGTGTTTTAACTAAAAACCAAAGGAAAATTAGAACAAATGGATTTGATGATGTAAATTTATTAGTTTGCTCATAGATTCTATTGGATTTTTACAGGAAGATTGTATTGGACCTGTTTAGGATTTAGATTTTTTTAAGATTTAGATGATCACTCTGCTCTGCAAAAGCCAAGTAAGGAGCAGATTGAAGTCTGAATGTGAACAAGTCAGAACAGCCGTTTGAGGCAAAAAAAACATCAAACTTCACCAAACATCAAAAAAGCCATCTCCCTTTGCTTTACCGTCTGGTTGCTCTCACCCCCATAATCATGAAGAACGGCTAGTCATGCGGCACATCAAGTCTGTCCTGTCCCCCTCCCTAGACCCATTTCAGTTTGCTTATCGGTCCAACTGCTCAACCAAGGATGCCATCTCAACTGTTCTACACTTTGCACTCACTCACCTGGAGAATAAGGACTCATATGTCAGAATGCTGTTCACTGACTTCAGCTCAGCATTCAACACCATCACACCTGGACAATATAATATTGACCACAAAGTTTACTTTGACTTTGAAACTGACAGAATGTGGATCTTCCAGATCTGTCAGAGCTTCCAGGGAAAACACTGACAGATTCCAACAGAGAGAAAGAGGAGCAGAGGAGCAGAAAAACACTGCAGTTTGACACTTTGATCAATGCATCAAGTTTAAAAAAAGTACAGAAAAAGAGTCCCATTGAACTTTCCAAACATCCAATCTCTGTTTTCCCTCAAAGGATCAGGATCTTCAGATCTGGGAATGAAGGAACTGATGAGACTGTAAAGCAGTGATTGTCGTGTTATCAGACAGAAAAACGTTTAACTGTTTATTTAATTTTAACAGAGCTGAAAACGATTCTAGCAAAAGACTTTTCCAGACTGAATACATCCTTAGAAAAAAGAACATAGAACTACAGGCCGTGACCTCAGAAAATGAAGATTTTTCATTAAAGCAAGTTCAACCACGGAGTACTAGGACCGCCTTAAATATAATACAATAAATTTACAATTACATAATTTACAATTTACATTGAGAAAAGTCGTAATTCTACAAAAATAAAGTGGCACAATTATGAGAAAGTCATAATTTATACAGTAATAAGCCATCCATTTTTTAAATAGAGTTTAATGTGTAAACTTAGCATAATGCCTTTGAACCTCTGAAGCTACACTGCAGTAAATGTTCCTACCAGAAATCCACTTCTTGTGGGTCAGAAATCTTCTGAAGACGTCCAGTGTCCTGAAATTCTCTGCAATTCAGCTTAGAATTAATGTGGCCTCACTAAAAGACTTAGTATTTTCTTATTTGTGAAACCGATTCTGAATGAAAGACAATGTTCTCCACGTCTCTCACCAAACTGGTTCCTGTTTGTTACCTAGAATCTTCTTAGTGAGCCGACAATTACTGTATAGATTTAAGACTTTAATTTTCAACTTATAACTTATCAAATTATTAATTTAATATTGTAAAATATGGCCACTTTATCCCACAATCCTACGATTTTCTTTTGATAAAATGAAAAAACTTTTTTCTCATAATTGTACTACTTTATTCAGGTAAATGTATTTATTTTTTTATTTTGATGGTGGCTCCAATACTCTGTCATGAAGTTCAAATGACTGACCCAGAAAAACTAGACAGACAACTCTGAGCTAAAAACAGTTGAGACACACCCATGAGGATCACAACAACTAAAGTTTAGGATCACTGAAGACTAACAGCAGATTGAAAACAATCATTTAAGATGAGATGAAAAAATAAAATTTATAGTTGGAAAGGAAAAGCAGAAAAATCTTCTTTTTCATTCACGAACGCCTCATGGTCTCTCTGCTACAAACATTTCTATTCTAGGATGTTTGTCTGGTGGAATCTGAGAGTTCTTGAACATGGAATGAGGAAATATGACTACTGTGTTGCAGCTCACAGTTACCTGGAACTGTAATCTATTACTTTAGTAATGAGTTCTCACACAGACTTGGATGGAGGAGAACAGGAAGGTTTGGAGTCAGAACTGAAAAAACCCGACAATCATCAGCTGATTGTTGTTGACTTGATGAAGAAGAGTCCTCCATGTTGTTGATCAGTAATAAACAATGATGAAGCTTTGGAAACAGCAGAGTGATGAGAGTTTGCAGAGAAAGAAGATCTTCTCCAAACATTCAGAAACAAACAGTCAAGTTAGTGAAGACAAAGTTCCAGAAACAAACTCACTTCAGTTTCTGCAAAGAGATGAAGAGGAAGAAGAGTCTCCCTCACCGTGTCAACGCAGCTGCAGCACTGATCACTGACTCACAACCAGGAAGAGTCCACCTGGATGGAGACGGGGCAGCACAGGTGGGCGGGGCAGAACAGGTGGGCGGGGCAGCAGGTGGAGCAGCTGAAGTGGAAATTTGATGTCAGATTCAGACTGTGAGCCTTCCTGGAATCAAACCCTCAACCTGCCTGTTGTCTACGTGGTGAACAGCCACTGCTCCACAGCCAGAGGATCAGGATTGGATCAGGTTTTGTCCTGACATAATAAGGGGGCGGGGCTTCTAGTTGGAGGTGAAATGACTGTCAGGAGCTGCAGGATGTTTGTTTCCTGAACTAAAGACAGAGAACAGGGGGGTATTCCAGGAAGCATGCTTAAACTAGCCTGACTTTAAGCCTGAACTCTGGCTGAAATCCGCCTGAACTTGCTTACTCGGGGTATGTCGGTTCTAAAAGACCGGATATGAGTTGGCGTAATTACGCTCGACTTGGTAACCCTGGGTTAATGGGCGTGCACGGCAGGTACATAAAGACATTCTCAATAGATCGCCGATTTCTGGAGTCACCATGGAAACGCGTGGAGAAAAAAAAGAAAACGCTGTACTTCAGTGAGACGGAGTCTGAGGTTTTAATGACGGCGTATGAAGATTACACGTCCATCAAAAAAGTAACACGGCTGCATGATAAAAAAAAAAGATTTTCTGCGTGTAGAAAAAGAGCAGACAAAGTAACCGCACGAGTTTCTGATCTTATTTCCATTTTCCTTGTGACGCACATACATATGATATATAACTTATCCAATTTTGCCAACTTAAATGAATTACTTCTATTGGTAACAAAAATTGAGTTAAATTTATTCAACCTAATTTCTTACGTCTATAAAACTCAATAATTGTTTATACAACTCAAATTTACGTATTTATCTAACTAAATGTCATATTACTTCAATTCAATTAATATTTTTTTCCATCTTAATTAATTACATTTGAACTCTCAAATGCCTAAGTTTGAGCCGGCAGATATACTCATTTTTACAACAACAAAAAAGACAGGGGGAATAATTCACGGAGTGCAAAAATCCATTAAAGAATTTACCATGATTGTCATCACAATGCTAAGCTGTAGAGGCGCTAAATGAACTCATCATCCTCTCCTTTACTCTCACTCATGGTGCAGAGACGTAAGCTCAGTACGGCAAAATAACTCGGCGAAGCATGGCAAAACATAGTAAAACAGCTAAACAACTAAACACATTTGCTCAAAAACCCACACCTAAACCCAAATCCGTCCAGACAGGCAAAGGGAATGATATCCCACAATCCTTTGCGGTGCCGCTCTAAGGGCAGCACCAAAGTTACACCTTCTTAATTGAATTACTTTGAATGAAAGTAAAATAACCGTCTGAAAACTACGTGTGATTTTTAAACCGACTTACAAAAATGATTTATTTTAACTGAAACAAATAATTAAGTTAGATTAAAGTAAAAAAAAATATTTTCCAGCATCCATATGTGGTCTTATCACCCTCTCATGGTGGAAAAAGTATTATCTGAGCTTCTTCATCCACTAAATCATCTTCAAATGGACACCCCATGCTGCTTCACCTCTCTGTAAACAAACTAACCTTCAACTAAACCTGCTCCCGACCAGGTTATGTTCAGAGCATGAGTTGACATGGCAACTTGACCTACCCTGAAACATACCTCCATTTCGGGAACCGAATACTGAGGTTATCAACTTCCTTAGCCTCAAACTTACAGTGGGAGCTAGCATAACCTGCTTTCTGGAATACCCCCCAGGTTCAAGAAGAAACCTGACACCACCTGACAGCAGCTGAGAGGAGGGGCGGAGCTTCAAGCTGATTGACAGGTTGTTGATCTCAGTGACTGAGAAAGGTGAGGTCATGTGACCTTCTACTTCCAGACGTGCATGACCTCCCCTCATCTGTCATCTACTGACACTGAAGCAGAAACTCTGATGGAGCTGAAGGGAGGGGCCTGACTATTTCCTGGAAACAGCTCCTTCTGGTCATCAGTCAGACTCAGAGGAACAGAGAGTTTGTTCACATGCAGCTCAGGAAAATGGCTGACAGTGAAGCTGAGAAGCTTTTATTTCCATGTCTGTTAGAATCACAACGTTTCAAATCCACAAGATCCTGAAACTGAAGCAGAAGCTGAGAAAGGAGCAGATTGAAGTCAGAGTGGGAACAAGTCAGAACAGCAGTTGGAGGAAGATTTGATCCCAAAGCTGATGGGAAACTGAAAGAATGTGGATCTTCCAGATCTGTCAGAGCTTCCAGGAAAAACTCTGACAACAGAGAGAAAGATGTGAGGGGCAGAAAAACACTGCAGTCTGACACTTGGATCAACGCCATGGTCCCACCCCCACAGACCAGAGCCCTCCACTCACTGCAGCATTTTGGCCTAACGGGCTTCCATCCCCTTCAACAGAGTCTGAACCAAAGCTGAGCCTGAGAGCAGCTCTGACTGAAAGAATGTGGATCTTCCAGATGATCTGAGGGACTTTTTCTCTGCTTCAGTCTGGAAGAATGTTCTGCAGCAGAACCACATTCCTGAAGGCCGTCTGTGTTCCTCAGTAACAGGGCGTGTCTTAACGGCTGCAGATTCTGCAGAACATCAAGGTTTCCTGCAGCTGAATGGAAGGAGTGCTGCCCCCTGGTGGACAGGAACTCAGCAGTGCAGCTTCAGGATGGAGTGGCTTCCAACAGATCAGATCAACGTTCTGCTCTCTGCTAAAGAGGCAGAACGTCTCCTTCTAAGAAGAATCCAGAGTTCCTGATCACAAACATCAACTGAAGCCCAAATCAGAGCTGATCAGACTGCATGGAGCCCAAGCTCCAGAAAAGAGGAGAAAAGAAGAAGTCGTCCACATGAAGCTTCTCCTTAGAGGAAAAGAGGAGCTGCTGAACTAAAGTACTCGAGTACTGAGGAGGACTTTCAACCTCTGAGTGATTCTGTAGAACATTTGGAACTAGAATGTAGAAAGTGCTTCAGTTCCATCAGCTGTCAGTCTGCAGCAGCTTCATCTGCTGCCTCCATCCTCTCTCTGTGAGTCTCTGCAGAGTTTTTCTGCAGCTGCTGGTTTTTCTGCAGCAGCATCAGAGCCAGAGAGCCAAAGAAAGTGGAAAGTCTGAGAAGGAAGCAGCTCTGAAGCTCTGCAGCTGACGGTGCAGCTTCAGGACTCATGAGGAGGAGCACGCCTCCTCTTCCTCCACCTTCCTCTTTGAGGCAGCAGAAGCTCCTCCTCTTTTTCCGCTGGATGATGCTGTCCTCCACCTGCAGCTGGACCTGGATGTTCTCTCAGACCACGTGGCCTCATGGATCAGAAGGTTGAGGGTTCAAGTCCCTTCATGGTTGGAGGCAGAACTTTGTTTCTGAATCAGCAGTTGGTGAAGCTTTAGAGACTCCCACAGTGAGACACCTGCTGGCTGTTCTTTGTAACTGCATCTGTTCTCAGTCCCTTCATGGCTGCTGCTCAGAGCTGTTTCTGGATGTTTCTGGAGAATTCATGTCTTTACTGATCCAAATGTGGGATTTCTGTTTTTCTTTGGACTTTTCTTTATTTCAGGCTTTTAGCTTTTGGAACTTTCTTTGTTTCTATGCTTTAACTTCCAAACGGGTTTATCTAAGACAATCTGATTGTTTTTCATTTGACTTTCTAGGAACTTTCTGTTTCATCTTTGAGGATTTGGACTTTTGAAAGACTTTTAGCTGCAGTTTCATCCTTTGAACCAGATGGATCTGAATCTAGAGTCAAAGATTCTAAGGAAATCCTGGATTCACAGACATTTGATTGAATTTCTGTCTGGATCAGAAACCAACAGCAGACATTTCAAGCCGTCATCTGTTCCTAATGTTCATTCCCCGCCATCATTGAAAGCTTTTGGAATAGTCCCTAAAGCCAGCGATCGGGCCGCTTTGGAGCATGAACTCATCACTCGGTGTCACGGTGGCAGAGAGATGACAGATCCCAAATCTGAGGCTGAAATGATCACGTCCTACCAGCTCCACTCTGGATTTGGGACCAGAAACCTTTGAAGATGTTGGAGCATTGTTGGAGAATAGACTGACAACATTTGTTTGGAAGAAACATTGACCTTTGACCCCTCCCTGATGTGTTCCACATCCAGCTGCAGACACACCACTACAGCTCACATTCCACTTCTGATCCAGCAGTTAGAACCAGAGCCTGCATTTGCAGCAGGTTCCAACCCACTGACCACTGATCCACACAGGGGGACGTCCTAAGGGGCGGAGTCAGCCACTGGAGAGACAAAAAAGGAGAAATGGGGGTCACTCTGGGCCTCTCTGTGTCTGGACCTTCAGAGGGACAGTGGTTTGGTCCAGAACACGGATGCTAAACTAGCTCTCTGGAAACTTGAACTTGTTGAATGGGAAACTTCCTGAAATCTTCTTCATCTGTTGACTTGTTCTTTCTTCATCTGAATGAGCTCAGTCCTCTCCCAAATCCAACTCCATCTATCTTCAGTGCTTTGGACTGAGTTGGAGCAGAACTAGAGCTTTCTCCAGATGTCCTAGTACTTTTAGATCAGTGTCTTCCAATATTTGGAGCCCAGGTTCACTTCTTTCCCTGACAAAAATCCCAAAAGGCCTACCAGCCACCAAATAGTCAGAAACCAGAGAAACTTGGTGGTCTGCATTGATGAGAAACCAGTCCCTCCAGGATGACACATGGCTTTTTGGAATCATTTCACACACAAACAAACGGGAAGTTGTGCTCGTTCTGAGAAAATGCAATCAAATGTGTGATAATGGTCAATGTAAATGTTTCGATAAAGGCTGTAGGGGATTCAGGGATTGTGGAGCGGTTGTTGTTTCCTTCTGGGTTAAAGTGCAGTTTTGTGTAACCTCCCAAAGAGGAGAAACCCAAAAAAGAAAGGAAAAGCAAAGAGACAGGTGGAAGCCATCATGAGATTCCTTTCAAACAGGAAGTTCTTTGTCATTTCATGCACTAGTTTCATTTAGCTCTAGTTGTTGAACATTCTAGAAACTCCTAAAAACATTTTCTGTCCACTTTGAAACCATATGGGGCTGACTTGGCCTTGCTCGCTGGGATACGGCCAACATCCAGAAATCTACCAACAGACATTTTTAGCTCTAGTTGTTGAACATTCTATGTTTTGAAGAGGCAGGCTCTTCTAAAAGAAACTAGCAGGAGCCACAGCGCTGGTCTTTGCTTGGATTTGTTTTAGACTTGTTCAGAGTCAAATGCATGTTTTAAGGGGAGGAGGATTATTTTGTTGTAGCTGTTTTTGTTCCTATTCTTACAATCCACTATATGTCCCGTGTTGAATTCTACTATTAAAATGTGGGAAACAAATATTTATCAAATCCAAATCAATCCAAAAGCCTGGAGACTGGATGGCCGTGGTCCTCCCTTTGACCTGGACAGTGGTTGCCATGGCGACCTGCACACTCACCAAGCTGGAACTTAGAAGAAGAAAAAGAGACCAAAATGATTGATAAAGCAGGTTTTCCAGGGAAATCCCACAAAGTGCTTTCCAAGCTAGAACTAAGAATATCCAGCATGCATTTGGAAAAACTCATTAGCTTCTTGTGGAAAATGATGAGTCATTTGAAAAGCATTCT
>CM074489.1:2081595-2112571 GCA_037389245.1 Oryzias sinensis | reverse complement strand
CCCTGGCTACCACACTGTATGATGTGCCACACGCCAGCCAGAAAAGAAACACCAGGACCTCAGTCTCCTGTGCCCCCCCCCTAGAGTGTGAGGAACCCGAAGCTGCTCCACCAGATGCTCAATGGTCCTGCGGGTCAACCGATCTGCGGGTCTGCCGGTCTGGTTTTGTGTCGGACTGACCGTCAGCGTAAAGGCCCACGACAGACACCTTTATGTTGGCAAAGTAGTAGAGACGTGGAAGACCCTGTAAAATAGAAAAATAATTATTTAATTGAGTAAATGAAATCAGATTTTTTTGAATGTTTCATTTTATTCTGATGTCTAACATTTTAGTTTATGACATATTTATAAATGCTGGAAAATCTCGTGGGGTTTTTTTGGCTGGGTTTTTGGATTTTTATATAAATATTTAAAAATTAAAGTATTTTTGTTTAAAACAAGTGATATGGTTTGACTCTGAATAAAAAATACTAAACTTTGAATTCACAAGTGTTTCATGTAGTTAGACTATACAGTTCATAGTCCATTGTTGAAAAAGAATTTTAAACTCTTACCCAGCAGACTGTGTAATCTTGAGCACAATTAGTGACAAATGCTTAAATTGAACTAATAAAAAAACTTTAAGTTTAACTCACAAGTTGTTCATGTCTGGTCAGAGGCATCCAGAGGAAATCTTCTGAGACGTTTGCTTCTCCTTGCCGCCCTGTGATGGTGCATATCTGCTCGTTTTTGGTTTGATCCCATGAAAAACGGTAGAATTATTGCCAACAGGAACACGGACAGATTCATATATAAAGCTATTTTCAGTAAGGTAGAAGAGAAAACTACAGAAAAAAAATGCCTCCTCGCAAGAGCCCGTAAATCGTTCAGCGGCACAAAAATAAATATTGCCATGGACTAATTACTTGAGGGTTTATTTATCAACAAATACATAAAATCTACACAAATGTGTTTGTAATTTTATTATTTATAAATCAGCCATGTTTTCCATGATCAGAACACAGCAGACTCATAAATAGTCTTCCCATAAAATGTTCATATTTATTATATTTTTACTTTGACAAATAGGTGTCATTCTCCGCGTTAAATAGAAGTAGTTCCCCTCCAGACCAGGTGGTGGCGGTAATGCGCCACTTTGTTTTCGTGCCAAGCGCCATTTGAAAACTAGTGAGCACGGGTGTCCGAAGTGCTTTGAAAATTCAGAGAACTATATAGAGAACTATATAGTTCCGCACTATATAGGGTTTTAGTAGTTAGGGGTTAGGGCGGTAATTCGGACACCGTCCTTGATGTTCTACAGAATCTGCAGCCGTTCAGACACGCTCTGTTACTGAGGAACACAGATGTCCTTCAGGAATGTGGTTCTGCTGCACAACATTCTTCCATATGGAAGCAGAGAAAAAGTCCCACAGATCATCTGGAAGATCCACATTCTTTCAGTCAGAGCTGCTCTTAGGCTCAGCTTTGGTTCAGACTCTGTTAAAGGGGATGGAAGCCTGTGAGGCCAAAATGCTGCAGTGAGTGGAGGGCTCTGGTCTGTGGGGGGCTGGGACCATGGCATTGATCCAAGTGTCAAATTGCAGTGTTTTTGTGCCCCTCACATCTTTCTCTCTGTTGGAATCTGTCAGAGTTTTTCCTGGAAGCTCTGACAGATCTGGAAGATCCACATTCTTTCAGTTTCCCATCAGTTTTGTGATCAAATCTTCCTCAAACTGCTGTTCTGACTTGTTCCCACTCTGACTTCAATCTGCTCCTTTCTCAGCTTCTGCTCAGTTTCAGGATCTTGTGGATTTGAAACGTTGTGATTCTAACAGACATGGAAGGAAAAGCTTCTCAGCTTCACTGTTAGCCATTTTCCTGAGCTGCATGTGAACAAACTCTCTGTTCCTCTGAGTCTGACTGATGAGCAGAAGGAGCTGTTTCCAGGAAATAGTCAGGCCCCTCCCTTTAGCTCCATCAGAGTTTCTGCTTCAGTGTCAGTAGATGACAGATGAGGGGAGTTCATGCACGTCTGGAAGCAGAAGGTCACATGACCTCACCTTTCTCAGTCACTGAGATCAACAATCTGTCAATCAGCTTGAAGCTCCGCCCCTCCTGTCAGCCGCTATCAGGTGGTATCATTGGGGTATTCCCGGAAGCATGTTTAAACTAGCCTGACTTTAAGCCTGAACTCTGGCTGAAATCCAACTGAACTTGCTTACTCGGGGTATGTCGGTTCCAAAAGACCGGATATGAGTTAGCGTAATTACGCTCGACTTGGTAACCCTGGGTTAATGGGCGTGCACAGCAGGTACATAAAGACATTCTCAATGGATCACCGACTTCTGGAGTCACCATGGAAACGCGTGGAAAAAAATGAAAGCGCTATACTTCGGTGGGACGGAGTCTGAGATTTTAATTGGTGAGAGGGGTGTTTTATATATATATATATAACTCAAAATTATGTATTTACTTAACTAAATGTCATATTACTCCAATTCACTTAATCATTTTTCCATCTTAATTAATTATATTTCTTGATCTCTCATATGTCTAAGTATGAGCCGGCAGAAATACTCATTTTTATAACAATAAATAGGATAGGAAAAGAATGCCTGATGTGCACAAATTCATTAAAGTATTTCCCAACATTCACATTACCTTTGTCCCTTGAAGGGGTGCTGTATAAACTCATCATCCTCTCCTTCACTCTCACTCATGGTGTAGAGACATAAGCACACTAGGACAAAATAACTCAACAAAACATGGCACAACACAGTAAAGCAGCTAAACAACTAAACAAATTCTGTCATAAACCCACACTTAAACCCAAATCTGTCCAGACAGTCAAAGGGAATATATCCCAGAGTCCCTTGCGGTGCCGATCTAACAGCAGCATCAAAGTTACACCTACTTAATTGAATTAATTTGAATGAAAGGAAAATAATTGTCTGAAAACTACGTGTTATTTTTAAACTGACTTAACAAACAAATGATTTATCTTAACTGAAGCAAATAACTATGTTAGATTAAAGTAAAAAAGTTTATTTTTCCAACATCCATATGTGGTCTTATCACCCTCTCATGGTGGAAAAAGTATTATCTGAGCTTCTTCATCCACTAAATCATCTTCAAATGGACACGCCATGCTGCTTCACCTCTCTGGAAACAAACTAACCCTCAACTAAACCTGCTCCAGACCAGGGGGGTATTCCAGGAAGCATGTTTAAACTAGCCTGACTTTAAGCCTGAACTCTGGCTGATATCCGCCTAAACTTGCTTACCCGGGGAATGTCGGTTCCAAAAGACCGGATATGAGTTGGCGTAATTACGCCCGACTTGGTAACCCTGGGTTAATGCACGTGCATGTCAAGTACATAAAGACATTCTCAATGGTTCGCCGATTTCTGGAGTCACCATGGAAACGCGTGGAGAAGAAGAAAGCGCTATACTTCAGTGAGACGGAGTCTGAGGTTTTAATGACGGCGTATGAAGATTATACGTCCATCAAAAAAGTAATACGGCTGCATCCAGTAAACGCACACGTTTTTGATCTTATTTCCATTTTCCCTGTGACTCATATATATATATAACTTATCCAATTTTGCCACCTTAAATGAATTTCTTCTATTGGTAACAAATAATTGAGTTAAATTTAATCAACATAATTTCTTACATCTATAAAACACAATAATTGTTTATACAACTCAAATTTATGTATTTATCTAACTAAATGTCATATTACTCCAATTCAATTAATATTTCTTGATCTCTCATATGTCTAAGTTTGAGCCGGCAGATATGCTAATTTTTATAACAATAAAAAGGATGGGAAAATAATGCATGTTACACACAATTTCAATAAAGAACTTTCCATCAACATCACTGTAGTATACAACAGTATGGGTGCTATATAAACTCATCATCCTCTCATTCACTCTTACTCATGGTGCAGAGACATAAGCACAGTAGGACTAAACAACTCAGCAAAACATGGCACAACACAGTAAAACAGCTAAACAACTAAACACATTTGTTTAAAAATCCACACTTAAACCAAAATCCGTCCAGACAGGCAAAGCAAATGGTATACCACAATCCTTTGCGGTGCCGCTCTAACAGCAGGACCAACGTTACACCTACTTAATTGAATTAATTTGAATGAAAGTAAAATAACTGTCTGATAACTGCGTGTTATTTTTAAACTGACTTAACAAACAAATGAGTTATCTTAACTGAAGCAAATAACTATGTTAGATAAAAGTAAAAAAGTTTAATTTTCCAACATCCATATGTGATCTTATCACCCTCTCACGGTGAAAATAGTACTATCTGAGCTTCTTCATCCACTAAATCATCTTTAAATCGACACGCCATGCTGCTTCACCTCTCTGACAACAAACTAAGCTTCAACTAAACCTGCTCCCGACCAGGTTATGTTCAGAGCATGAGTTGCCATGGCAACTTGACCTATCATGAAACATACCTCCATTTCTGGAACCGAAAACTGAGGTTATCAACTTCCTTAGCCTCAAACTTACCGTGGGAGCTAGCATAACATGCTTTCTGGAATACCCCCCTGGGGGGTATTCCAGGAAGCATGTTTAAACTAGCCTGACTTTAAACCTGAACTCTGGCTGAAATCCGCCTGAACTTGCTTACACTGGGTATGTCGGTTCCAAAAGACCGGATATGAGTTGGCGTAATTACGCTCGACTTGGTAACCCTGGGTTAATGGGCGTGCACAGCAGGTACATAAAGACATTCTCAATGGATCGCCGATTTCTGGAGTCACCATGGAAACGCGTGGTGAAAAAAAAGAAAACGCTGTACTTCAGTGAGAGGGAGTCTGAGGTTTTAATGACGGCGTATGAAGTTTACACGTCCATCAAAAAAGTAACACGGCTGCATCATCAAAAAAAGAGTTTCTGCGTGTAGAAAAAGAGCAGACAAAGTAAACGCACGAGTTTCTGATCTTATTTCCATTTTCCTTGTGACGCACATACATATATAACTCATCCAATTTTGCCAACTTAAATGAATTACTTCTATTGGTAACAAAAATTGAGTTAAATTTATTCAACCTAATTTCTTACGTCTATAAAACTCAATAATTGTTTATACAACTCAAATTTACGTATTTATCTAACTAAATGCCATATTACTCCAATTCAATTAATATTTGTTTCCATCTTAATTAATTAAATTTCTTGAACTCTCAAATGCCTAAGTTTGTGCCGGCAGATATACTCATTTTTATAACAATAAAAAAGACGGGGGGAATAATGCACGGAGTGCAAAAATGCATTGAAGAATTAACTATGAGTGTCATTACAACATCAAGCTGTAGGGGTGCTATATATAAACTAACCACCCATCACCTTTACTCTCACTCATGGTGCAGAGACGTCAGCTCAGTACGGCAAAATAACTCAGCGAAGCATGACAAAACACAGTAAAACAGCTAAACAACTAAACACATTTGGTCAAAAACCCACACCTAAACCCAAATCCGTCCAGACAGGCAAAGGGAATGATATCCCACAATCCTTTGCGGTGCCGCTCTAACAGCAGCACCAAAGTTACACCTTCTTAATTGAATTAGTTTGAATGAAAATAAAATAACTGTCTGAAAAATACGTGTAATTTTTAAACCGACTTACAAAAAAATGATTTATTTTAACTGAAACAAATAATAAAGTTAGATCAAAGTAAAAAAAAATATTTTTCCAGCATCCATATGTGGTCTTCTCACCCTCTCACGATAGAAAAAGTATTATCTGAGCTTCTTCATCCACTAAATCATCTTAAAATGGACACACCATGCTGCTTCACCTCTCTGTAAACAAACTAAGCTTCAACTAAACCTGCTCCCGACCAGGTTATGTTCAGAGCATGAGTTGCCATGGCAACTTGACCTACCCTGAAACATACCTCCATTTCTGGAACCGAAAACTGAGGTTATCAACTTCCTTAGCCTCAAACTTACCGTGAGAGCTAGCATAACCTGCTTTCTGGAATACCCCCCAGGTTTCTTCTTGAACCTGTTCTCTGTCTTTAGTTCAGGAAACAAACATCCTGCAGCTGCTGACAGTCGTTCACCTCCAACAACAAGCCCCACCCCCTTTATCATGTCAGGACAAAACCTGATCAGAGCCTGATCCTCTGACTGTGGAGCAGTGGCTGTTCACTACGTAGACAACAGGCAGGTTGAGGGTTTGATTCCAGGAAGGCTCACAGTCTGAATCTGACATTAAAATTCCACTTCAGCTGCTCCACCTGTTGCCCCGCCCACCTGTGCTGCCCCGCCTCCATCCAGGTGGACTCTTCCTGGTTGTGAGTCAGTGATCAGTGCTGCAGCTGTGTTGACACGGTGAGGGAGACTCTTCTTCCTCTTCATCTCTTTGCAGAAACTGAAGTGAGTTTGTTTCTGGAACTTTGTCTTCACTAACTTGACTGTTTGTTTCTGAATGTTTGGAGAAGATCTCCTTCTTTCTCTGCAAACTCTCCTCACTCTGCTGTTTCCAAAGCTTCATCATTGTTTATTACTGATCAACAACATGGAGGACTCTTCTTCCTCACCTCAACAACAATCAGCTGATGCTTGTTTTTTTTTTCCATTTCTGACTCCAAATCTTCCTGTTCTCCTCCATCAAGTCTGTGTGTGAACTCATTACTAAAGTAATAGATTACAGTTCCAGGTCACTTTGTGAAGGAACAGAGTAGAGTCATATTTCCTCATTCCATGTTCAGGAACTCTCAGATTCCATTAGACAAACATCCTAGAATAGATATGTTTGTAGCAGAGACCATGAGGCGTTCGTGAATGAAAACAAAGATTTTTCTGCTTTTCTTCACCAAAAATAAATTCTGTTTTTTCATCTCATCTTAAATGGTGGTTTTCAATCTGCTGTTAGTCTTCAGTGATCCTAAACTTTAGTTGTTGTGATCCTCATGGGTGTGTCTCAACTGTTTTTAGCAGAGTTGTCTGTCTAGTTTTTCTGGGTCAGTCATTTGAACTTCATGACAGAGAATTGGAGCCACCATCAAAAAAAAAATACCTTTACCTGAATAAAGTAGTACAATTATGAGAAAAAAGCTTTTTGATTTCATCAGAAGAAACTCGTAGGATTATGGGATAAAGTGGCCATATTTTACTATATTAAATTAATAATTTGATAAGTTATAAGTTGAAAATTAAAGTCTTAAATCTATACAGTAATTGTCGGCTCGCTAAGAAGATTCTAGGTAACAAACAGGAACCAGTTTGGTGAGAGATGTAGCGAACATTGTCTTTCATTCAGATTCGGTTTCACAAATAAGAAAATACTAAGTCTTTTAGTGAGTCCACATTAATTCTAAGCTGAATTGCAGAGAATGTCAGGACACTGGACATCTTCAGAAGAAGATTCTTGACTCACAAGAAGTGGATTTCTGGTAGGAACATTTACTGCAGTGTAGCTTCAGAGGTTCAAAGGCATTATGCTGGGTTTCACATTCAACTCTATTTAAAAAAAAAAAAAAAAATGGCTTATTACTGTATAAATTAGGACTTTCTCATAATTCTACCACTTTAGTTTTTGTAGAATTACGACTTTTATCAATGTAAATTATACATTTTGTAATTGTAAATCAATTGTAAATGTATTGTATTATATTTAAGACGGTCCTAGTAGTCCGTGGTAGAACTTGCTTTAATGAAACATCTTGTGTGAGGTCACAAGCCTGTAGTTCTCTGTTCTTTTTTCTAAGGATGTATTCAGTCTGGAAAAGGCTGTTGATAGAATCGTTCTCAGATCTGTTAAAATAAAATAAACAGTTGGACATTTTCTGTCTGACAACACGACAATCACTGCTTTACATTTGTCTGCGGCTCATCAGTTCCTTCATTCCCAGATCTGAAGATCCTGATCCTTTGAGGGAAAACAGAGATTTGGATGTTTGTAAAGATTAACGTGACTCTTTTTCTGGACTTTTTTCTAAACTTCTTGCATTGATCAAAGTGTCAAACTGCTGTTTTTCTCTGCTCATCACATCTTTCTCTCTGTTGGAATCTGTCAGAGTTTTTCCTGGAAGCTCTGACAGATCTGGAAGATCCACATTCTTTCAGTCAAACTCAAAGTAAACTTTGTGGTCAATATTTTGTTGTCCAGGTGTGATGGTGTTGAATGCTGAACTGAAGTCAATGAACAGCATTCTGACATATGAGTTCTTATTCTCCAGGTGAGTGAGTGCAAAGTGTAGAACAGTTGAGATGGCGTCATCGGTCGAGCGGTTGGACCGATAAGCAAACTGAAATGGGTCTAGGGAGGGGGACAGGACATACTTGATGTGCCGCATGACTAGCCGTTTGAAGCTCTTCATGATGATGGGGGTCAGAGCAACCAGACGGTAAAGTAAAGGGAGATGACTTTTTTGATGTTTGGTGTTTTATTTTTTTGCCTCAAACGGCTGTTCTGACTTGTTCACATTCAGACTTCAATCTGCCCCTTTCTTGGCTTTTGCAGAGCAGAGCGAACATCTAAATCCTAAAAAAATCTAAATCCTAAACAGGTCCAAAACAATATTCTTGTAAAAATCCAATAGAATCTGTGCGCAAACTAATCAATCTACATCATCAAATCCATTTGTTCTTCAGTCATTTTCCTTTGGTTTTTAGTATAATGACAGGAAGGCCGGCTGTTTCCTTGTTAAATTAGGAGTTTTTTTCTCCTCATAATTCTATGACTTTATTTTGGTAGAATTACAACTTTTTCTCACAAATTTATAACTTTAGTCTCGTAAATATATATTTTTATTTTTTAGGACAGCCCCATAATGCTGTGGTAGAATGTGAATTATTTAAACAGCTTTTTTCCCTGAGGCTCACAGGTCTGTAGTTCTAGTTTGTTGTTTCTTTGTCAAAGTGACTGAATGGAAATGTTGCTGCTGCAGCTCCATGTCTCCACCTGGTGGAGGGAGAGCAGAAGTGCAGCAGCTGATGGCAGCTTCCTCTGCCTCCCACTGCTGTCTGACTGCATTCACCTGAACCTGAGAGGAAACACAAGAGAAGAGCCAATCAGTGGAGGAGCAGCTGATCTGTTGGTGAAGGAGGATCAGAGCTGATGATGAGGAGGGTTTCCTCTGCAGGTGAAGGTGGAAGGTGTGTGTGAGCTGATGTGGATCCAGTGAATCCAGCAGCATGGATCAGTGGGAGGAGCCACAGGAGGGAGCCCCTCTCTCTAAAAGCAGAGATGGTAACCATGACAACCAGAGCAAAGCTCAGAGGTGAGATGAACATCTGCAACTGTCCATGATCTTCTCCATGTCAGAGCTCAGGACTCACACCAGCAACCTTCATTCTTCACAGGAACCAACCTGGACCTGAACCTGGAACTGGACCTGGATCCAGCTGGGGGTCCAACAGGAGAGACAAGTCAGAGTATAATTTAAATGCTTTCAAAAACAGTCGTTCAAGAGTAAAAGAGTAAGTGTTTATTAAATACATGTTATTGATGTAACGGATGGACAATATTTGATCGATTGGATGTTTTTTTTCCCTCAGTAAAAAAAATCCTAAAGACTTCTTCAATATCTTCAAGACTAAAAAGTGAGTGTCTGTCAGAGTTGAAGGAGAATAGCAGAGTTCAGGACTCACACCAGCAACCTTCATTCTTCACAGGAACCAACCCGGACCTGGACCTGGATCCAGTTGTGGGTCCTTCAGGAGTGACATATCAAAGGGTCATAATCCTAACTTCAAAGCCATAAATTCAGGAGTGGAACAGTGAGTGTTTGTCAGAGTTAAAGGATGCTGGATTCTAGTTCAGATGATCAACAGTTCTCAGATGAAGGACTGGAGGTCTGGTTCAGTTCTGGATCTCTCTGATCAGACTCACTTGGAGCATCATGTGTGTGATGAGATCTTTTCAGTTGAGTCTTCTGAAAGCAGAGATGTTGGAGAAGAAAACATGTTGACTGCTGACTCTGACTGACAGCAGCTCCAGTCTAATGAGAAGAATCACTGCAGACTCCTGGGATTCAGATTTTCGTGCTTTCCAAACATCACATTGTTCTAGTTTGACTTTCTGCTATCAGAATTTCTACATTTCTACATGGAGAATTGGAATCAGCTTTTCTAGAAAAAAGTCTGGATTGACTGACAGAAAATGCTGAAACATTTTCCCTCCAACTGGAAACTGTTTTTTTTATTTATTTTAACTTGTCCTGTCCAACAGCTGGGCAGACAGATGAGAGCTGAAGGCCTCTTGTGTTGGACATATTTTACTTTTACAACGGGGATTATGAATCTTCTGACACACCAGAGGTATGTCTGAATAAACCCCTTTTGTAATTGAGGCCAGACTTTATTCATTTTAATTATTTTTGAAATTCTTTTGTGTTGGACCGGACGGAAAAGAAAAGAAGGGGAGAAGAGAGAGGGATATTAGAAAGAGGGGGATAGGAGGGTGATCATAGGAGGGAGGGGAGGGGGGTAAAAACCATGAAGCATCATAAAGCAACAAGCTACTGGATGTTTATCATTACGGTAAGGTACAGATAGAATACAAATCGCAAAGGGGCGGGGCCTGTCCACACACACACTCAAATGTTATAAACACACCTGTTAGCTGCAAAAATGTCCCCATTTTTGTAATGTGTGTACACAATACAGATTGTGTTCACACACGCATACTTATGCCTACAAGCCAACTAGTGTGAGATATTTCATTCATTCACGCAATTTGTTAGTGCAAAGGTGAGCTAACACCTGTGCTCAGTTGAGTGTTTATGTTCTTCTAAAATGGATAATGGAATGTGGAAAGCAGGAGGGGGAGCAACCAGCCACCCCGACACCAAGACCCCCGCCGCAGCAGTCGCGGCAGCCAGAAGCCCCCAACGCCACACGGCAGCAAGCAGGCAGAGAACAACCGCCCCCGGACGCCCACGCCCGCCACCCAGGCCAGGGCTAGCAGGACCGCCGCGAGGCCCCCAGAGCCAGAGAGCAGGGAGGCATGGGGGGAAAGAGAGCGCCGCCCCAGCCCAACCAGGAGAGCAGCCCCCCCGCCACGCCGGAAGAGCCCAACGCAGGGCCCCACCCGAGAAGGGCACCCACAGCCCCAGACGAGCACCCCATCACCACCCAGGAGTTCTGGGCATCCCCCCGCCCCAACCCCAGGTACGAGCCAGGACACCCCAAGGGAGACCCGCTCCACGCTCCAGCCACCAGGGCCACAGATGGTCCAGAAAGGCGCAAGACAGGGGCCAGCTGCCCCCGCCCAGGAGAGGGATCACCCCAGAGAGAAGGGGGGCCCACAAGGGTTGTTGTAGACATGGCCCGACCAGGCTCGGCCACATATGGAAATTGGTGAGGCCCGGCACCCGGCGGCAAGGACCAGAACCCACCCCGCAGGGACACAGACACCCTCGGCTCAGGTGTAATATGATCCCCGGTTTCTGGGCTTGCCAGAAAGCTCAGGGATCCCTCTCCCTGCGCGGGGAAAGTACCGCCGGGCCCAGGAAACCTGCACCCAGGGGACACGGCCACCGCTGCCAAGGGCCCCGCACCCCCCACCAGGGACGGGGCAGGGGACAGATTGTCCAAGGTCCCGCCTTCCTTGCGACATGACTGTGTGCATGTGTGTTAGTGAGGGTGTGTGTGTGCGTGTGTGTGTGTGTTTATGTTTAAATGTATATTTTGAGGAGTAAATGGTGTGTGTTGCCGTATGGAGTGGGCCCCCCCTCTCTCGATTTTATTTGCACCTTAGACATGTAGGGCCCTTGGTAGGGGGGGTGCTTGGACATCACTGCCAGCAAGCAGCAGATGTCCTCCTAGCACCCTACCCGCCAATTTTAACTCCACCTTAGACATTTAGGGCCCCTTGATGGGGAGGGTGAGGGGACAAAGCTGTGAGTAATCAGGAGATGTCTCCTCAGTGCCCTATCCGCCAATTTTAACTGCACCCCCTTAGTGCTTAAGTATAAAATGAAAAAGCATTTTGAAATATTGCTTTTTCTTTTTAATTTTGAGTCAAAAAAATGCAGCTACATTTTGAAAATTAAAAAGCATTTCTGTTAATCCATTTTAATTGTCAAATTAGACATTTCTAAATGAATTATGCTACACATTTACCAGAAAACGTCTTGAAAATGAAATGTCGAATACCATTTTCATTTTAATTTTAATTAAGTGATAGAATAAGCTGTGTTGAGGAAGGAAATGAAAAAGCATTTTGGTGGATTGCTTTTTCATTTTATTTTTGAGTCAAAAAATGCAGCTTCATTTTGAAAATTAAAAAACATTTCTGGTTTTGACTTTGCTTTTTATTTATGCTACATAATCGCTTCCATAATTTTGTTATTGGATGTGAAATATTATTATCTAAATTGCATAAGAGTTTGTATATTTTAGAGAGAATTTTATTCATTGAGAAATTAATCAGAGAGGTAACTACTTCTGTTAGCTTTAAATCGTTGTCTTTATATTTAAACTTTTTAGTAATGATAGATTTAAGTTGCTGATATTCCAAGAAGTTATTTATTCCATGTTTGTCTTGAAGTTCCTGGGGAGTTATGAATCTTTTATCAATAATTACGTGCTCTAGAAGTGTTACGCCCCTTGCACGGTTTAATTGGCAAGTTAGATAGAATTTAGAAATTCCCACCATGCTGTTAAAGTAGCGTTTATATTAGTTCTTTGGAAACAGTCTTAGATCTGACAGGTTGATCTTTCCACATAACGCCTGTTCCAAGTCTAACCATGAATTAGTTTCTGGATTATTTTTTAACCATTTTAAGATGTATTGTAATCTATTTGCAAGAAAATACTTGTGGAAGTTAGGTGATTCTAAGCCTCCACAGCTTTTGGAGATTTGAAAGTTTTTAGAATAATTCTTGCAGGTTTATTGTTCCAAAAAATCTTGATATGGATGAGTCTAATTTTTTGAAACATTTTAGTGGCAGTTGTGTGGGAATCATTGAGAAGAGATAATTAACTTTAGGTAAGATTTTCATTTTAACCGTGGCTATCTTACCCATAAGGGACAGAGGCAGGTTGGTCCAGCGGGTTACATCGTCCTGTATGCTTTTCAGTAATGGGGTGTGGTTTAGCTGCACAGAAACTGGAAACTGTTGATCCAAACATGCCATGTTATTCCAGACTAAACAGCTCAGTCTGTGTTCATGTCAAAGTCCATCAGCTGTTCATGAAGAAGCAGATCCTCCAACACTCTGATGGTTTGGTGCAGGGGTCAGCAACCCATGGCTCCGGAGCCACATGTGGCTCTTTCATCCATCTGTTGTGGCTCCCTGTGACTTTGGAAAATAATGAGTATTTTATAATAATTAAATTTTATTTTAGTTTGTTCATTTTTCATGGCATTTCAAAGGCGCTGATGGCTCCATACGAAGCGCGAGCCACGTAAAAAACAGCTTCGTAATGAGCTTGTATTTATCGGGCGAAAACTGCAGAACTGATAGCAGGAGGAGACACGCGGGGCGGCTTCAATAAACACTCCGATCTTCTGCCGGGAACTTGACGTGCCGCGGGGCAGAGACTGATGACAGACTGAGAGTTCGCGCCAGCGTTGCCAGATAGAGTCACAGTTTTCCAGCCGAAAAGTCATCTAAAAACCGCCAGACCCAGCCAAAAACTGCCCAAAACAGCTTTTATTGATGTTTTTTTTCCGCACTGGACTGATAAAATAAAAGATTTTTCTAAATAAAAGATTCAAGTTCAGACTAATAATAAAATATGTACAATATTGAAAATTTCTTCAGCGGAGCGCCTTCTTCCATTCATTTGCTTAACCCGCTCTATCCCCGCTATAACCTGCGTCCGACTCTTTCATCTGTGTGCTGCGCTGGAGCCCCCCGACTATCGCGTCAACCTATGATGACTGTATTTTGCGCTCTCTGTGTAGGACACACTGAGGAGCGCGGGGGAAACAACTCTCAGCTGCAGAGGATGTGAACAGGTGAACAGGTAGAGAGCTAAAGCAGGTAAAGAGGCGGAGGAGGGGCTTTGGCTTCAAACTCTGTCAGAGAGATGCAAACACGGGCATCAGATTGAGACACAGCTTTCCCTGCAGGAGTTGAAGCAGAGACTTTCCCTGGGATGATTTTATGAACTCAAACATGGAAACATGATTACCAAGTAGAACTGTTCAAAATAATAAACCTGATCTCTCCACATTCTCAGTGTCTACCATGCATTGATAAACACATCGCTCCATGCAGCGATCAGACCAGAACCAGTAGCTCCTCCCACGCGGTCGCGGTATCATCCTTTAAAGAACACAATGTGCATTTGCAGCGACATATGCTTCAGACGATGTCCGATTGGCCAATCTACATGTCAATCAAGTCCCCTACTTCTCAGTGAGGACTTTGGTGGATTTTAAAGACTACTTTTTTTTTTTAATCTTTTCTGGCCCGCGATCTACACTCACGTCCTTGAAGATCGACGTAATGAGCACCCTTGATGTAATATATACATGCATAATATGTATAATGATGTCAAAACGGGTTGTGGCTCCGGGTGCTTTCTTTTTTATTAGGGGCGGTCCCAAATGGCTCTTTGAGTAAAAAAGGTTGCCGACCCCTGGTTTGGTGTTTGCAGAGGTCAACAGGTCACACAGAGAGTCCAGTCTGCAGCCTCCAGCTGTGGCTCCATGAAGAGTGACTGGTCCAAATTCTATCCTCCAGAGTTCAGAACTGAACCAGGACCTTCAGACTCAAAGTAAGAAGCAGTTTCTAGTGAACAAAGCAGAGTTCAGCTCTCAGCAGGAACAACAATGTTCTCATCAAGAACATCAGCTGATCCATCCAGGAAGGTCAACCATCTGCTGTGAGCGCTTTAGGTCTGAGAGGAAAGAAAAGAGTTGGACAACTCTGGAGGACACAAAGCTCAGTCTGTGAGGATGAAGCAAACAGCTGAACTTTTCTCTGAGCTCAGTCCAGACATGAGCTCCAAACACAGCTAAGGCATCATTTAGACCTTCAGATGGACTAGATCTGCTCTGGTTTCACCTGGAAACACATTTGCTCACATTCAGCACAGTCTGGATCCCAATATCTGAGTCTGAAGATCAGAGAGGATCTGCTCCATGATCAGAGTCAGTCTGGAACTTCCCACTGACTGCTTTGATTGTTGTTCACTAACGTTTCTCCTTAGTGTCCACCGAGAGAAGAAGAGGAGCGGACCCCAGTCTGCAGAAAGAGCCAGAGCTGGTGAGTCAGAGCCTGATCATCTGCTGATGGATTCTTCTGGAAACATGTGGAACACTCATGAAGGAGCTTTCTTCTCTGCTCTTTCAGCAGATGTTGGTCTGCAGGAGATGTTTGGAGAACATCAGATCAGTCTGAGGAGCAGAAGTGAACATGTGGCTGAAGGAACTGAAGAAGCAGGAAGAGAAACGCTCCTCAACAGGGTCTACACTGAGCTCTACATCACAGAGGGACTGAGACCAGAGGCTCACACCCAACATGAGGTGATGCAGCTGGAGACCACCACCAAGACCAACCAGCTCCATGACACTGCAATCAAGAACCCAGACATCTTCAAAGTCCTCCCTGACCAAGACAGATCCATCAGAGTGGTTCTGACGAGTGGAGTTGCTGGAGCTGGAAAAAGCTTCTCAGTGCAGAAGTTCACTCTGGACTGGGCCGAGGGCTTGGAGAACCAAGACATCAGTGCTGTGGTTCCTCTGTCCTTCAGGGAGATGAACTTGATCAGAGATGAGCAGCACAGTCTTCTCACTCTGATCCAGCTGTTCCATCCAACACTCCAGAAGATCCCAGCAGAACAGCTGTCTGTCTGCAAACTTCTGTTCATCTTTGATGGTCTGGATGAAAGCAGACTTTCTCTGGACTTCAACAACAGTCCGGTGGTGTCTGATGTCACACACAAGTCCTCAGTCAACGTGCTGCTCACTAACCTCATCCAGGGACGTCTGCTGCCCTCAGCTCTGGTCTGGATCACTTCCAGACCTGCAGCAGCCAATCAGATCCCTCCTTCATGTGTGGACAGACTGACAGAAGTCCGAGGCTTCAATGATGCTCAGAAGGAGGAGTACTTCAGGAGGAGGTTCCCAGATGGAGAGCTGTCCAGCAGAATCATCTCCCACATCAAGGGCTCCATGTCCCTCTACATCATGTGTGAAGTTCCAGTCTTCTGCTGGATCACTGCTGTGGTTCTGGAGAACCTGCTGACCACAATGAAGAAGAGAGAGCTGCCCACCACCCTGACTGACATGTACTCCCACTTCCTGATGGTCCAGACAAAAAGGAAGAAGAACAAGTACCAGCAGGAACATCAGACAAGTCAACAAGAGCTGACAGAGACTGACAGGGAAGTTCTTCTGAAGCTGGGGAGGCTGGCATTTGAACATCTGGAGAAAGGAAACATCATGTTCTACCAAGAAGACCTGCAGCAGTGTGGTCTGGATGTCACAGAGGCCTCAGTGTACTCTGGAGTTTGTACTGAGATCTTCAGAAGAGAGTGTGAGATCTTCCAGAAACCGATCTATAGCTTTATTCATCTGAGCGTTCAGGAGTTTCTGGCTGCAGTCTACATGTTCCACTGTTACTCCAACAGGAAGGTAAAGTTCATTCAGGACTCCCTGAAGAACAACATGAAGAACCCATCCCTGGATGAGTTTCTAAGTAGAGTCATGGAGAAATCCCTGCAGAGTAAAACTGGACACCTGGACCTGCTGGTTCGATTCCTTTATGGTCTCTCTGTGGACTCCAACCAGAGACTGTTAAGAGGCCTGCTGGGACAGAAAAAGAAGAAGAAGAAGAAGTCAAGAGCCATCGAGAGAGCCATCAAGAACCTGAAGAAGATCAACAGTATAGAAGACTCTTCCGACAGAAGCATCAACATCAGAAGAGTCTCTCCTGACAGAAGCATCAACATCTATCACTGTCTGATGGAGATGAAGGACTTCTCAGTTCATCTGGATATCCAAAAGTTCCTGAAGTCAAAGAACAAATCAGAGAGATATCTCTCAGCGATCCAATGCTCAGCTCTGGTCTACACTCTGCAGATGTCAGAGGAGATTCTGGATGAACTGGACCTGGACCAGTACAGAAAGACATCATCAGATGAGGGTATACGGAGACTGATCCCAGCTGTTAGGAACTGCAGAAAGTTCAGGTGAGTTCAGATGTAATTGTGATGATAAATCAGATCAGTGTTCAGATTGATTTACAAAGAATGAATGGTTTAAAAATGATTAGAAATAAAAAAATTGAAAGGAAAAAATCAGTTTGTTTTTAACACTCAAATGATCTTTGAGCTAAAGAGCAAATTAGGATCATATTTGTCCAAATGAAGCATTCTGAAAGGTTTGAACACAAAGCAGACGGTCCAGAGGTAAGGATATCTTCATTTCCACCATGTCAGTAATTTCAATCAGACAACTTAAGCAGTAAAGAAGATTTAATTTCACAATTCTTTTGGTTTGGCATAAGGCTCCGTTCAGATACATAAAACAAAGATCTTCATAGAAAACCTGGGTATTAAAGTACCCTCCAAAACCATAAATTCTCTTTATGAATTTGAAGAGAATGTGAATGTTAAGATCAGTATTATGTGCATTTCAGAATCAGAAATACTTTATTGATCCCACAGACATCAGACATCACACCTGGCAGGCTGTTACAGTCAAACAGGGAGGGAGGGGGGTGGTGGTTGGACTGGGGGGAGGGGTGATTGACTGTGGAGCCAGTAGGTGTGGTGTAGTAGAGGGGGGAGATAGGTCTCCAGACCTGAAGGCTCTCTTCTTTCTGTTTCTTGTTTCTGTCTTTCTGTTCTGTTTAAGTCACAAAAGTGTGTTTTAGCGGCATTCCATATCCGACAGACTTACAAGCATGACTGCTGTATGTGACTCGGCACAATTGACCATAGGGCCGCTCCCGTTCGAGTACATCGCCACGAAGGGAACATACTATCTAGTAGAACAGTTTTGTGAGCCAGGCATAATTGAACGTAGAGCCAATCCATCCAAAAATATGCCACAGGGGAACTATACATTGAACCCGCTATGAAACAAGACCTGTAAGACAACACAAAGCTTCTATCTATCTATTTACCAAGGCTGTGTCCCACCGAGGTGGGGTAGCCTAGACAGGGCACACAATTTTAACTCCCTCCGTCTCTTCCCCAAACCCTCCTCCTTCAGTGTGTGAGTGCGTTTGCGTGTGCGTGTGTGTATGTGTGTGTGACTGGTCTGAGGCCTGGTCTAAGCCACACCACACTGCACCAGGGTCAGCTGCACACTCCAGTGTGGGCACCTCCACAGCAGGGCCTCAGCCAAGGCTGGTTTCCCCTTGCCGCTTCATCCCAAGACCAGACCTCTACCACACCCATCCATTCATTCATACACAAACTCTCTCCACCCATCCCTGTCCTGAGCAGCCTCTCTCCCCTGCACCACAGTCATCCCTCTAGCATTCAACGCTCTCCTTACACCCTCCATCCATCCCATTCGCGGTCTTCCTCTCATTCTCACTCCACTCACATCAGTTTCGTATACCCTTTTCACCAATTTCTCCCTTCCCATTCTCTCAACATGTCCAAACCATCCCAGTGCCTTTTGCTCTGCTCTATCAGCCAACTCTCGCATCACACCAGTTCTCTCTCGGATAACTACATTTCTCACACGATCCATACGCGTCACACCACACATACTCCTCAAACATCTCATCTCAACTACATTCAGCTTCCTCTTTTCCGCCACTTTCAGACTCCACGTTTCAGCCCCATATAACGCTGCAGGCACCACCACACCCTCATACAATCTCATTTTTGCATCCTTTCCCAGTGACCTACATTCAAACACTCTCTTCATTCCCCCCATATCTTTTGTACTTCATTCATTCTAAACTCTACCTCTCCCCCTATTCCACCATCCACACAGACACACGACCCCAAATACTGAAAACACTCTACCTCTTTCCAACAACTCCCAATTTAATGCCACATTCAATCTACGTTCACCCTTTAACCTTGTACACCTCATCACCTTACTCTTTTCCACATTCACTCTCAACTTTCTTCTGTCGCACACCCTTCCAAACTCCTCAACCAGACGTGCCAAGCTCTCTTCTGAGTCAGCCACTAGTGCAGTATCATCTGCAAACAGCAACTGATTCACACTCCATTCACTGCCGTCAGTATTTATCATGCTCACACCCGTACCCGACACCCTTTCATTCACCTCTTTTACCACACCATCCATATACACGTTAAACAACCACGGAGACATCACGCATCCCTGACGCAGACCAACCCTCACAGGAAGCCACTCACTCATGCCATTTCCTACTCCCACACACGCTCTACTGGTTCTATAAAAACTCTTCACACCTTCCAACAATCTACCATCAATACCATACATAGTCAACACAAGCCACAACGCCTCTCTATCAATCCTATCATATGCCTTCTCTAAATCCATGAATGCCCAAAACACCTCCCTCCCCTTAGCCAAAAACTTTTCACACACCTGTCTCACAACAAACACCTGATCCACACACCCTCTACCTCTCCTGAAACCACACTGCTCTTCACCAATCATACACTCAGTTCCCTCCACTACCCTATTAATCAGCACTCTCCTATACACTTTGCCTACAACACTTAACAGACTAATACCCCTAAAACTACCACATTCATAATTATCACCCTTACCCTTGTATAGGGGAACCACACACGCACTCATCCAATCAAGTGGCATCTGCCCGCTTGCCAAACACACATTCAACAATCTCACTAACCACTCAATCACGATCGCTCCACCACACTTCAGGCATTCCACAGCACACCCATCCACACCTGCAGCCTTTCCTACTTTCAACTTTCCCACAGCTTGCTCAACTTCCTCTCCTGTAATCAACGCTTCATTCAACTCTTCCAATACATTCAGTCTACTTTCCCTTCCATCCATCCCAATCACAGCATCCCGATCTTCCTCTACATTCAGCAGCCTCTCAAAATACTCTGCCTACCTTTTTCTTACTGCATTCTCCTCATTCAACATCCTTCCATCCTCTGTTTTCACTTTCTCCTCCCTCCCAGAGACTCCCTTTCGCACCCTTTTCACCTCCTTCCAAAACATTTTCTTGTTCTCTCGAAAATTATCAGTCAACTGTCTGCCCCACCTTTCATCCGCAGCCGCTCTTGCCTCACGCACAGCTCTCTTAGCATCTCTTTTCTTCTCCTTATAACACTCATATGACTCCCTGTCCTTTCTCTGCAGCCATACTTCGTACGCACATCTCTTCTCAGCTACAGCCAACCTTACATCCTCGCACCACCATTCACTTCTCTTTCTTACACCACCCCAACACGTCTCATACCACACACTTCCTCTGCACTTCCAACCACTGCACTCTTGAACTGTTGCCATTCTTTCTCCACTCCAACAACCATTTGCTCCTTCACCATATTCCACTTGCCACCTAATGCCTTCTGATACTCACACATTTTCTCTCTGTTTTTCAAAACACTCACTCTCAGAACTTCTCTTGCCTCCCCACTCTTTCTCGATCTCACCCATGGCATACCCACACGCAACCTTCCTTCCACCAAATAGTGATCAGACATACCTCCACTCTCTCCCCTCCTCAGGCTTACATTCTGCAATCTACTACATGCAACCTTTGAAACCCCCACATAATCCATCAGTGCTTTATCAATCACTCTTCCACCACTCTGCCTCACCCACGTATACTTATGGATCTCTTTCTTTCTGAACCATGTATTCCCAATCAACATCTCTCTTTCAGTGCACATTCCTATCAGTCTCTCACCATTATCATTCTTTCCAGGAACACCATGCCCGCCAACAACACCCTCAATTTTCTCATCACCCACTCTAGCATTCAGATCTCCCATCAGCACTACATTCACATTTGCTCCAAATCCTTGCAAGCACTCATCCAAGTCGTTCCAGAAGGTCACTCTCTCCTCTTCATTCCTCTCACTGCCAGGACCATATGCACTCACGAACACCCACAACTCCTTCAGAAATTTCACTTTCACCCACATCAGTCTTGGTGAAACCTCCTTCCATTCAACCACACATCGTCTCACCTCACAGCTCACCAGCAAAGCCACACCTTCTCTTGCTCTCCGGCTCTCTACACCAGACATTCTCCCACTCACACTTCCAAACACACACTCACCCTTCCCTTTCATCTTTGTCTCACTCAGTGCTAACACGCTCATTCATCTCCTTCCAAACATCTTTCCAATCAGATCTCTTTTGCTTCCATCCGTACTACACCCCCGCACATTCAACGACCCAATCTTAAGGGTTTGGGGAGGTAATCTCCCCTTCCCAAATCTGCCCTGTCCGTAGTTAGGAATGTAGTTACAGGGGAGAGGATTCCCAGTCCTCTCGCTCCGTCCCTTTTAGTCGCCTTTTACGACACGCAGGGAATACGTTGGTAGTATTCTTTTCGACCCCCTAACCACAGCATACTATAATACAGCTTGAGTAACATCCATAAATCAGATGCTTCCATAGGCATACTAATACTACAGGATTAATTAACATCCATTAATTAAAGCTACAAGTAGCATTTAGCGGGCACGTGCAACCTCCTGGCACAGGCGACCGCCCTGGGAGCAACGTCCTGCTCGAGCCGTTTGGCGTCATTCTTCCTTCGGCATTCTGGAGCTTCAAGCTACTGTTAACATGACAGCAGCCTGTCAGTGGGGGGTGGGCGTGCTAAAATCTGTTGGCCTTAAGGACAGAGACTTTTGTATATAGCATGAAAAAAAATTCTTTAACTTGTTTGTCTATTGATTGTAGCAGGAGCCCCATCTGCAGTCACTGCTACCAGCTTTTCTAATGGTACATTTTTCTGCACAAAAACTCCTTCGCCGTGTTATACATTTCAACTCCTCTTATAGTTGTCTGTAAGGGCAGTTGTGTCAAGAGTTCCTCTCTTGATGTTAATAAAAACCAACAACTGCGCTGTACTGCTGCTGTCCACAGACTCGTCAAACTGGATGCAAAACCACATGCAATTTGCAATATCCCGGTCCAGCTAATTGGCCAAGTTATCACATAGCTGACAATTATCTAGACATTGTAGTGGAAATTAGGTCAGTTCATTTTTTTATATCTTTAGGTACAGTGTTAGTAATTATCAACATTGCTTGAATGACAACTTTTTTAATCTGAGAATGCCTTCTTCTTGTTGAGAAAATGAGCGGGTCTAAACGAGGCTTCGGTTGAAGAATTTTTTTCATGCTATATGCAAAAGTCTCTGTCATTAAAGCCAACAGATTATAGCCCCTCCCCAGCCCCCAACCCCCAAATACTGGGTGCTTTCATGTTAACAGTAGCTTGCAGCTCCAGAATGCAGAAGGAAGAACGGCATGAAAACAGCTTAAGCAGGCGTTGCTCGGGCCCGCCCGGAAAAGTCGCATTTCGGAGGCCTTTAACATACCCCAAATCTCACCAAATTTGGCACACATATCAGGAGTAGTGAAAAATTTCATATTTTACAGGAGATTGCCATGGGCGCATAAAAACGGCTCAATAGCGCCACCTACAATGACTGTTGTCTCGAGCCCTGCCATATGCTTTATTGAACAAGTTTGATTTTAACAGGGCATGTTCATCAGATGGACAGCTACAAAAAAGTCTCTCAGGCCCTACTTGTCACTCGCACAGGAAGTCTGATATATTGATGTCAATATGTCATTTTTTCTGTATTTTGGACATTTGCAGGCCTCGTTCTAGAACAAACTCCTCCGAGAGATTTATCAGTAAAGACTCTAAACTTTGGTGTTGTAAACTAGACCCATGTCCGATTTTGAATTGCTATTAAGTTTTTACGATTGTTTGTGACCGTGGCGGCACGTCGAAATTGGAGGTCGTTTCAAAAACACGCCATGAAAAGAAAAACAGCCATTTCTCAGCCATGCATAATCTAATCTGATCCAAAATTAATATGCATCATTGTAGTCTGAGTCTGAACACATCTGCAGTGGAAGAATCTGAAACAGGTTTAGCGCTACCTGCTGGCAACAGGAAATTACATGTTTGAATTGGAGCATCACTGCTCCAAGTAGGATTAGCCGACACACCTCAAAATGATGTCCACCTGTTGAAAAGCCATTGAACTTTACTCCGACAAAAAAACAACAACATAACTTTCAACGTGGGGGTGTGGTCGTGACAGAGCGGCAAAGTTGGGCATCTTGCCATGTACACAAAAGTGGCTCTCATGTGCACATTCCTTGTCTGATCTCACTGAAATTCAATAGATTTGATAAAGCTTCCATTCTGAACCCATGGATATGACAATTTTGGACGAGCTCCATAGCGCCACCTAGATATTGATAAACACAATTTTTATCACATTCTGCACTATCTTTTCTCTGTGCTTCGTCAGAATTGCATGAAATTAAAAATGGAGATACTCAGAAGGGTCTTCTCTCATAATCTAAAGTTTCATGGCTATACATCTGACGATGCCTTCGTAAGTCACCGCCAATCAGGAAGTGGTCGATTGTGTTGCAGTCATGAAATACAGCTCCCTAGCACATCAGCCTGTTTGTCTCAGGAGGCTGAGATTTCAGGAATTAGATGCATCTTACAAAGCTTCATGTTTGGTACACAGCACCATAGGGTCTACGAGAAACATTTAACCACCTTCATCACTCTATTATGCTGAAAGCCATATTTAGACATTTTGGACTCAAACAAATATTTTTATCATAACTTCTGTTTAGGTTATCAGCACCAAAATGTCCACATAAATAGGCATTTGTGTGCTACTGTTTCCCAAATATTTTCAGAATTTAAAAAGTTACAGGTGAACTCTGAGACAACCTTACATCCAAAAAGGTCAGAAAAGGTCTTTTTAAGGCAAAACTAAAAACACCTATTTTTTCCATAAATTATTATTCAAATATCAACACCAAACTTTACAAAAAGGTAGGGATCTGTGTCCCACTGCCGTCCATTTTTTTTTTCAGACTTTAAGGTGCAATAGATGAACTTTAAGACAACTTTATTCATCCCAAAACCTGTGTTGATTCTGTCTGGACTCCAAACAAAATGTTTTTATCATAACGTATTTTTCAACTATTGGCACCAAAATTCACAGACATATAGCTGTACATGTCCAAATGGTCCCTGAATAGTTTCACAATATTAAAATGAACTGTTCAACCCTAAGATTTTTTTTCATCTTACATGCTCCAGCCTTTTCCTCAGTCTGCCCTGCTACATGAGCCATGTTACCATGTTACCCCCCCCCCCCCACCGCTGTCTGTCTGCTCATATGTTTATTAACCAAGACTGACAAACTGTCAAGAAGAGTTAAAAGGGCCAGTTCAACAAAGAAAGACTGCTTTTTAATTTTTTGTGTCTTTTATACATCTTTAGCACTAATCATTGCTTTTTATTTTCATTTATCCCAAATGCAATTAACTCAACATTCATTGTTTTTATTTTAATTTTTTACAAACAAAACATATGAATATGCTCCAAAGAAAGATGTAACATAGAATAATTTATATATCTTATATCATTTTTTAATCAATGCTGGAACTTCTTTTCCTTTCCTACACATCCAATGAAATTAAACTACTACTGTCCCAAAAAAAACGATGTGTATATATGTAGCATCTTTAAAAACTATGGAGTCCTATACTGTTTATAATTAAATAAATTAATATTTAATTCAATAAATAAATATGACTTCATGCAAATACACAATCAACCAATAAATCTCTCATGAATATATAAAAGGATCATGAAATGGTGAAAAACCTGCACACAGATTTTAAATTAACTATGATATGTGGCGCGATGGTGGCGCGTACGGACGCAGCGGCTCGCAGCTCTTGGATTGTGGAGTTACTTTTGTGTTTTTTGTGCTTCTTTTTGTGCTCTTCTGCACACGTAAAAAACCACTTCAGTCGACAGAAGCTTCTGGACATCGGTTCTGCATTGCACCTAACCCTAACAGAAGAGTTTCGCCGCGCACACGGCATTCCCACGGAGATAGCGAGACCGGCGGGTGCTCCTTGGATTGTTTTCGGCTCCGGCAGGAGACGAAGACGGAGGAGAGACAGGAAGCAGAAGCGAGGTTGCCGCTCAGGCCTGCAGGAAAAGCTAAGGAAAACCCCCCATAGGCCTCCTCTTCCGAGTATGTTCCTTGCCAATGCACGATCCCTGATCAACAAAATGGACGAGCTGGAACTACTCATGGATGGAAACCGCTATGTCCGTGACTGCTGTGTGCTGATTATATCAGAATCCTGGCTTCACACGCAGATTCCCGACGCGGCTATCCAGCTAACTAGCCGCGTGGTTCACCGCAGCGGCCGGAACAAAGAAGGCTCGGGTAAGAGCAGAGGGGGAGGCCTGTGCATGTACATACACAATAACTGGTCAAAAGACAGCCAAATAATCCACAAAAACTGTTCGCCAGACTTAGAGTCACTTTCTGTTAAATGCCGTCCATTCTGGCTACCCAGAGAGCTAACAGCCGTGCTAATCACAGCTGTTTACATACCACCCGATGCTAACGCTAGCATAGCTCTCTCACTGCTAACAGGCACAATACACAGACTACAGAGGATTCACCCCGACGGTTTTCACGTGATAGCTGGCGACTTCAATCAGTCAAACCTGAAGTCTGTGCTGCCTAACCTTTACCAACATGTTAAGTGTCCAACCAGAGGTTAAAACACCTTAGATCATGTTCACACAAACATTAAACATGCATACAGAGCCACTCAGCTTCCACACCTAGGCCAGTCAGATCACCTCTCTTTGCTCTTAACCCCTGCTTACACACCTCTGAGAAGGAGCTCAACCTCACTCATCAAGACCATCACAACCTGGCCAGAGGATGCACTCTTCCAGCTCCAGGACTGCTTTGAACACACTGACTGGAGTATTTTTGAACACCAGGACCTGACAGTAGTCACAGAGGCCGGCTGGAATACATCACCTTCTGCATGGGGACTGTCACAGAAGTGAAGCGCATCCGGGTCTTTCCCAACCAAAAACCCTGGATGACCAAAGAGGTCAGGTTGCACCTAAAAGGCCGTGAATCTGCCTTTAGGTCGGGGAACAAAGACCTATACAGGACCGCCAGAGCCGACCTGAGGAGAGGGATCAGGAAGGCCAAGCTGGACTACAAAAAGAAAATAGAGGACCACCTCGCCAACAACAACCCTCGGCAGGTGTGGCAGGGACTACAGCACCTGACCAACTTCAGGGGACAGACCAACACCGTGGCACACTCAAGCGCTGCACTAGCAGAAGAGCGTGTTTTTCTCACGCTTCGAGACCACATCACTGCAGTCTGAAGTTCCATCACCTCTTCCTCACTCTTCCAGCTCCGACCCCTGACTGTGCAGACACAGGACGTGGCACGGATGTTCAGCAGGGTAAACCCCAGGAAAGCGGCGGGACCTGATGGAGTTCCCGGGAAGGTTCTGCGGGCCTGCGCCGATCAACTCTCCCAGGTCTTCACAAAAATCTTCAACCTGTTGCTAGCTCAGGCTTTCATCCCTGCTTGCATGAAGTCATCCACTATCATCCCGATACCCAAAAAGTCCTCATCCACAGCCTGCCTCACGGATTACCGGCCAGTTGCACTCACTCCTGTCATCACAAAGTGTCTGGAGCGGCTGCTCCTGGGACACATCAAAGACTCCCTCTCTCCATTCTTCAACCCCCACCAGTTTGCTTACAAAGCAAACAGATCAACGGATGATGCCATTTCCATCACCCTCCACACTGCGCTGAGCCACCTGGAACACAGAGACACCTACGCCAGGATGCTCTTTGTGGACTATAGCTCAGCCTTTAACACAATCATTCCTGACAACCTGGTGAACAAACTGGCCGACCCAGGACTCCACCCACTCACCTGCTCCTGGATCAAGGACTTCCTCGCAAACAGACCACAGACAGTCAAACTTGGTCCCCACCTCTCCTCCACCCGGACGCTGAGCACAGGCTCCCCACAGGGATGTGGGCTGAGTCCTCTGCTTTACACACTGTACACAGCAGACTGCAGACCAGCCCACACCAGCAACACCATAGTGAAGTTTGCAGACGACACTACTGTGGTGGGGCTGATCTCTGGGGACGACGAGACGGCCTACAGAGACAAAGTCCTGAAACTGTCAAGGTGGTGTCAGGCTAACAACCTCATCCTGAACACCACCAAGACCAAGGAGATCATCCTGGACTTCAGAAAAAACAGAGCAGATCCACCCCCACTCTACATCGATGGAAACTGTGTAGAGAGGGTCCACAGCTTCACCCTCCTGGGCACCACCATCTCTGCTGACCTCACATGGTCTAACAACACCATGACTGTCATCAGGAAGGCCCAGCAGCGCCTGCACTTCCTGAGAAAACTTAGGAGGAACGACGTCAGCCAGGAGCTGCTGGTAACGTTCTACCGCTCAACCATTGAGAGCATTTTGTTTTATGGCATCACAGCGTGGTTCTCCCACTGTACTGAAGCAGAACGGCAGAGTCTCCAGAGAGTGGTAAAGACAGCGCAGAGGATCATCGGCTGCCCCCTCCCCTCACTGAAGGACATTTACCACTCATGCTGCCTCAGCAGAGTGACTAGCATCACCACTGACTCCACCCATCCTGCTTTCCCTCTGTTTGAACTGCTGCCCTCTGGAAGGAGTTACAGGTCCATCAGAACCAGGACAAACAGACTAAGAAACAGCTTCTTTCCACAGGCAATTATCATACGGAATGTACATACGTCCACCAACCACACCTCACTCTGACTTTTACTACAATGCGTGCAATATCCTGACTGACTAACCGGGTCACTGTGCAATAACTTGATATTTATTAAGCTGTGCTCACAGCAACTCATGTCATTCCATTCTATTTTATCCACAAATATTTAATATTTAACAGTTTCTGTACATATTGCTCATTTTTGTTAAGAGTTGTAAATACAGTATTTCTTTTTCTATTCTATTTTTATTTTTATTTTATGTAACTCCTTCACTCCAAGGCTGCTGCAATTTCATTGTATCCCCATGTACAATGACAATAAACGATTCTGATTCTGATTCTAATATTATTCAATACATTTCATTTTGCTTTAAAAATCTATTCAATATTTTAAAACAGCATTTTAAAATATTCTTTTTATTCATGTGGAATATTATTATAATTCTATGTCTTTTTTCAGAACCTCGGATTTCAAAATCGATATTTTCCAAAGTAGCTTTTTTTTATTTCATGTTGCTGTTATTTCATGAAGAGCTTTTTCAGGAGACTGACTCTGTCAATCAAACCAGACAAGGTGGAGACACTTTTGTGATTGGCTACTCTTTAACTCAGACATAAGCAAGCAGCAGCACCCTAACTAAATCGCAACAGCAAACATGACGGCGCAATGGCCACTCCTCAACACTAGGGGGAGTATGCACCTCAATACATCCACATTTCTACCAGAAATTTTGCAGTTTTGGTTCTAAATTTGCGGATAAAAGTGGCTTTGGGCAAGTGTGCATAATTCGGGTGATTTTGTGGTCGGTTCTGCGATTTTCATCTTCTCATGAACATCTAGTAGTGGCCTAAGTTAGGCTGGGTGGCTGTTGGAGTTCCACAAAATTTCTATGAACTGGAGTTCCATGACCGCACCATGCCGTGTGTGGGAGGAGCTACCAGCTAATGTTTTTAGCCTCTACACTCTGGTTTCTCAAAGTTATATAAACTCTTTTTGTGATGGTAAAACCTGTCCCACACAAAAGGCCTTCAGCTCTAATCTATTTGCTCAGTTGTTGGACGCAACAGGTTAAAAAAAAAAAATACTTTCATGTCAGTCAGCTGGTAACAGCCCCTGCCCCCAAGAATGTGGTGTTTCCATGACAACATAAACAGCTTCCAGAAAGCATCAAGTACAGATTTAGAAAAGCTCTTTGAGAATAGAAACAGTCACTTTAGCCTCTTTATACCAAGAATACCATCTGGAAAGTTCTTCCTGAAGGGTTGGTGCTGCTGTGGTTCTGTTCATGAATGGAGACGTGGACCTGAGGAGGAAACTGGATTCAAAGTTCTGCAACAGAACAGGAAGATGAACTGTTGTTGTTTACAGCTTCAGAGATGAAAACATGAAAATATCATTTTGGAAATGAAAACAGAAAACTCTAAGAAAACTGGATCAGAACCAACATTTAAAAACTGTGAACATTCAACCATCCTCACCATCATGGTCAGCTGTCAGTCCCTGTGATCCAGATGTTCAACTGTGAATTTTGGGGTTCAGACCTCAGATCACTGACAGACTGAGGGCAGCATGAAGCTCCATGGAGCTCCACCTTCTCTCCTCCAGCTGCAGATGAAAGAAAGATGAGAGAGACAGAGACTGATGAGGAGGACTGTTTCATGATGAAGCTCTGAAGAAGAGAGAAATGTCCAACTGGACCTTCTGCACAGCCTGAATTCATCATAAATCACCTGTTTCTGTCTTTCTTTCTCTTTACAGACTTACAAAACCACGTGGACTCACAGAGACTCTCTATGAAATTGTGGCCTCAGCTCTGAAATCCAACCCGTCCCACCTGACAGAACTGGACCTGAGCTACAACAGACTGGAGGATTCATCCATGAAAGTTTTGTGTTCTGGACTGGAGAGTCCAAACTGCAGACTGCAGACTCTGAGGTCAGAACATTGAAGCTGCTGGTTGGTTCATTTTTACATTTGTAGTTCTTCACTGAAGCTGAAAGGTTTGGATTCAAAGATTTTCTGGATTTTCCACAAATTGAACATCTCTGATTCTGTGAAGAGTCTGCAGTGGAAGAAAACAGTTGCTTAGATTTTCTGTAGAACAAAGATGTTTCCGTGGCAACAGAAGGTTCAGCTGTTGAAATATTTGACAGATTTATGAGTTTAAAGAGTCAGAAAACAAACAAGAACTCAAACTATTGACTGACTAGTCATCCTGATCAAACCTGCCTGAAAGCTGACCGAGGTCAAAGTTCAGATCAGACACAGCAGAGCACGTGAGCATGCACATGCACACTCACACACACACACACACACACACACACAACCACACACACACACACACACACACACACACACACACACACACACACACACACACACACACACACACACACACACACATACACACAGACACACAAGTGTGAGTGCAGACCAGAGAGGAAAATCAGAGAAAGAAGGAGCATTTTGGGAAGAAATTAAAGAATTGAGTAAACCTGCAGACCCAGATCTGTAGCTGCACATCAGAATCAGAAACTTTTTAGATCCCACAGGTATGAAATCAGTGTGTTACAGTAGCATTATAATTTAATTTTCATAAAAGAAAAATAGAATAAAATTATAATAATTGAAAAAAAAATATATGTGGCATAATAATTAAAAAACTATTTACAACCTGTACAGAGAAAAGGTGCAAAGTTATCTCACTGTAATAAATCCAACTTAAATTTTTTGACTTTTATGTTGTAATAACTCTATATTCTAAGTTCTACTAATCAATCCAACAATTTAAGTCAGTTCAGCAAGTTAAGGTAGTCATACAGTTCAACATCATTTATTGAGTTGTCTGTACTTATATATCTAAGCTCCAGTTCATTACATTGTGATAAAGTTCTGTGAACTTATCTTTTTTAATTGTGAAATGCGGGAATGCCAACTTTTGGAGTTGGCATTGTCCACTGATTGAGTGGTTTGTTAAGAAGCGTCTGCAGAAGTTTTAACTCTTATTTAATGACATAAGTATTAGAATCAGTTATACATATGTGTGTTTGTGTGTGTGTTACAGACACGAACCTGGGGGTATTCCAGGAAGCATGTTTAAACTACCCTGACTTTAACTCTGAACTCTGGTTGAAATCCTATGTTGGTTCCAAAAGATTTGATATCTATATATAACTTACCCCCTTCCTCATATAACCTCATATTAGGGTGAGGGGGTGGGGGGCTTAGCCTGCGATGAGCCTTGGGGGTCTGCTGA